>JAQNBH010000016.1:15719984-16289796 GCA_028752905.1 Cladorhizidae sp. MBARI D1340-BT2 | reverse complement strand
TGAACCAGCAGTGCCTAATAGCACCCAACCAGCAGTGCCTAATAGCACCCCAAGAAGGTGAACCATCAGCACCTAATAGCACACCAAGAAGGTGAACCAGCAGTACCTAATAGCAAACCAAGAAGGTGAACCAGCAGTACCTATTAGCACCCCAAGAAGGTGAACCAGCAGTACCTATTAGCACCCCAAGAAGGTAACTAGCAGCTCCAAACATGCACACCAAGAGGTTATAAGAAGCCGACAAGATGCTTCCTGAACTTTCTCAAAGAATAAACACTTGCCTCCAAGCTCACGGTCAAGGTGAGCTACAGCTGCACGAGGAAGATGGCAACATTGTTATAGCCCATGGCTACCTACTTCTGAGCACTGAACAACAAGAAGCATGCAACTGTTCTGAGCACTGAACAACAAGAACCTCAAGAAGCATGCAACTGCCCTCACTGTAAGTAATATGGTTTCATTATTATGAAGACACAAAACACTCATTCCTGTGATAGGTAGAGTCTCCTGAACGCTGTTTCAACATTGTTGCCTAAGGCTATTTGAGTATTCATGGTACATCTTGTATTTTTCTTTTCTCTGTATTTTTCTTTTCTCTGTAACCTATAATGATCATAATATCATTTATACATGAAAGTAGATTACTGGCTAATCACACACATCAAAACTAATCACACATCAAAACAAGAAATTCCCAAGTTTAAATGAGATTCACCTCAATGCGGTTTTGTGGTATGTTAGTAATGGCAACAATACTAACCACAATGTTGGTCGATACAAATGCAAGCACATGTGGTATGGTTGCTAGGGAGTTTTACGAAATATTGCTGAGATAGCAACACATATGTTCACATAGGTTGTGTTTATTTAGTTTTTGAAATGGTTACCAGCGAAAGAGTTAGTTACCCACTAAGTCATCATTAAGTTACCCACTAAGTCATCATTAAGTTACCTGCTAAGTCATCATTAAGTTACCCACTAAGTCATCATTAAGTTACCTGCTAAGTCATCATTAAGTTACCCACTAAGTCATCATTAAGTTACCTGCTAAGTCATCATTAAGTTACCCACTAAGTCATCATTAAGTTACCCACTAAGTCATCATTAAGTTACCCACTAAGTCATCATTGAGTTACCCACTAAGTCACCATTAAGTTACCCACTAAGTCATCATTAAGTTACCCACTAAGTCACCATTAAGTTACCCACTAAGTCATCATTAAGTTACCTGCTAAGTCATCATTAAGTTACCCACTAAGTCATCATTAAGTTACCCACTAAGTCATCATTAAGTTACCCACTAAGTCATCATCACTAAGTCATCATTAAGTTACCCACTAAGTCATCATTAAGTTACCCACTAAGTCATCATTAAGTTACCCACTAAGTCATCATTAAGTTACCCACTAAGTCATCATTAAGTTACCCACTAAGTCATCATTAAGTTACCTGCTAAGTCATCATTAAGTTACCTGCTAAGTCATCGTTAAGTTACCCACTAAGTCATCATTGAGTTACCCACTAAGTCATCATTAAGTTACCCACTAAGTCATCATTAAGTTACCCACTAAGTCATCATTAAGTTACCCACTAAGTCATCATTAAGTTACCTGCTAAGTCATCATTGAGTTACCCACTAAGTCATCATTAAGTTACCCACTAAGTCATCATTAAGTTACCCACTAAGTCATCATTAAGTTACCCACTAAGTCATCATTAAGTTACCTGCTAAGTCATCATTAAGTCTAAGTCATCATTAAGTTACCCACTAAGTCATCATTAAGTTACCTGCTAAGTCATCATTAAGTTACCTGCTAAGTCATCATTAAGTTACCCACTAAGTCATCATTAACCAGATTCCACCGATCACCTTGTCACACTCCAGCTTGTCATCACCTCCACACCTCCACTCACTATTCTCACACACCACATACAGCACACCTCACACTCCACATCACCACATACAATACATTACCTCACACTCACATACCACACACTCCACATACACCACACCCACTGCACACCACATGCAGCACATAACCACACATACTGCACATATCACAAACCACACACTCCACATGCATCACACACACACGCACACTCACTCCCCATGCATCACACACACATACACACACAGCGACATCATTAGCTTACCTCGTTGCACTTTTCCCTTCGTGTGTGTGTGTGTGTGTGTGTGGTGTGTGTGTAGTCTTCCCTGCGTCTGTGTCATTGTAATTGCTTGGCTATTCCCACGTGTGCCAAACAAACAACTACGTCCAAGAAACCACTCCCCCTTCCAGTGCTGGGGCTTGGATGCTACGCTTACCTCTTGGTCGCAGAGAACCTGGGATCTGGTCATCTTCCCGTGGTGTACAGCCATGCCTTCTTCTTCTCCTCTGCTCTGAAGCTCTGTAAATCTCTCCTAGATGGGTACGTTCTGCTCACCTCTTTACATTTGAACTGTGACTCGCTCGTGCAGATGCTACATGTGACTTGGTTGTGATAGGATTCCATCATGTGACCTTTAGTGTCATAGGACTCATCTTATTCACTATAGTTTGGGAATGTCATGTGATTGCTATGATGTGTATACCTGTCATGTGACTCTCTTGTGTTATCATGTGAATGTCTTGTGATCATTTACCTTTTCCCCCCTTCCTTTTCTCCATGCGTAGGAATGACAATGGTTTGACCAAGAAAGGGTTGGTTAGTATAATAGTGATCAGCTTTTCAAAAATCGAAGTAATCCTCTTTCCCTTGCATGACCTAATTTTGTAGAAACTGCTGATGGTGCTATTGGCACGCCTCCCTAACCACACCCTCCCACTTTGCTTGCTTGACGACCAGATGTACCTGAAAGTGGCCCAGGTATTTTGTGTAAAGTTGGTGCTGCTACAATGCGTGTACTATCAAAATCCAGAACCAACTATTTCTTATCATTTTGGAACTAGATTCTGGTCAATCTGATGACTCTCTGTGATCAGAAACATATTGTGAGTTATTGTTGCAGATGGTGTTGTTGCAAATGTTCTTGCAAATGTTCTTGCAGATGTTGCAGATGTTATTGTTGCAAATGTTCTTGCAGATGTTGTTGCATATGTTGTTGTTGTTGTTGCAGATGTTGTTGTTACAGATGTTGTTGTTGCAGATGTTGTTGTTGCAGTTGTTGCAGATGTTGTTGCAGATGTTGTTGCAGATGTTGCAGATGTTGTTGTTGTAGATGTTGTTGTTGCAGATGTTGCAGATGTTGTTGTTGCAGATGTTGTTGTTGCAGATGTTGTTGTTGAAGATGTTGTTGTTGCAGATGTTGTTGTTGCAGATTTTGTTGCAATGTTGTTGCAGATGTTGTTCAAGTATTATTATTTTGGTGCTTGGCGTACTTCAATTGATCCTAGATACAAGCGAGTGTGAAACAGTTTGAAGAGCTGATGAGGAAATTTGAGGCACGTGGCAGACATCGTTTCTACAGATGCCTTCTTCATAATGTCAGCCACTCTGGCTTCAGAGGGTTGATCATCCACACCATCAAGGAAGAGGTGGCAGAGGCTCTCAATAGCCACGTGCGTAGGTGAATGTGCATCATTCCTTCTCTTCTCTCTCAGTTCACAATTATTATCACAAATGATTTCATGTACAGCAACTAAGAGCAACACACCAGCAATACACCATGGTTTCTTTTAGGAAGGGGGGGGGGGGGGGGGGGGGGGGGGGGATCTCCTAGAAGCATCGTCCACATAGACACAGGCTAAAATAAAATGAACATGTCAGGAGTGGGCATAAATGATACCAGCTCAGCAACACACAAAGCCTGCCCTCCCAGGAAATGACTCAGCAACACATAAAGCCTGCCCTCCCAGGAAATGACTCAGCAACACATAAAGCCTGCCCTCTCAGGAAATGACTCAGCAACACATAAAGCCTGCCCTCCCAGGAAATGACTCAGCAACACACAAAGCCTGCCCTCCCAGGAAATGACTCAGCAACACATAAAGCCTGCCCTCTCAGGAAATGACTCAGCAACACATAAAGCCTACCCTCCTAGGAAATGACTCAGCAACACACAAAGCCTGCCCTCCCAGGAAATGACTCTGCAACACATAAAGCCTGCCCTCCTAGGAAATGACTCAGCAACACACAAATCCTACCCTCCCAGGAAATGACTCAGCAACACATAAAGCCTGCCCTCCTAGGAAATGACTCAGCAACACACAAAGCCTACCCTCCTACTCGGCAACACATAAAGCCTGCCCTCCCAGGAAATGACTCAGCAACACACAAAGCCTACCCTCCTAGGAAATGACTCAGCAACACATAAAGCCTGCCCTCCTAGGAAATGACTCAGCAACACATAAAGCCTGCCCTCCTAGGAAATGACTCGGCAACACACAAAGCCTGCCCTCCTAGGAAATGACTCAGCAACACACAAAGCCTGCCCTCTTAGGAAATGACTCAGCAACACATAAAGCCTGCCCTCCTAGGAAATGACTCGGCAATACACAAAGCCTGCCCTCTTAGGAAATGACTCAGCAACACATAAAGCCTGCCCTCCTAGGAAATGACTCAGCAACACATAAAGCCTGCCCTCCTAGGAAATGCCTCAGCAACACATAAAGCCTGCCCTCCTAGGAAATGACTCAGCAACACACAAAGCCTACCCTCCTAGGAAATGACTCAGCAACACATAAAGCCTGCCCTCCTAGGAAATGACTCAGCAACACATAAAGCCTGCCCTCCCAGGAAATGACTCAGCAACACACAGAGCCTGCCCTCCTAGGAAATGACTCAGCAATACACAAAGCCTGCCCTTTTAGGAAATGACTCAGCAACACATAAAGCCTGCCCTCCTAGGAAATGACTCAGCAACACATAAAGCCTGCCCTCCTAGGAAATGCCTCAGCAACACATAAAGCCTGCCCTCCTAGGAAATGACTCAGCAACACACAAAGCCTACCCTCCTAAGAAATGACTCAGCAACACATAAAGCCTGCCCTCCTAGGAAATGACTCAGCAACACATAAAGCCTGCCCTCCCAGGAAATGACTCAGCAACACACAGAGCCTGCCCTCCTAGGAAATGACTCAGCAACACACAAAGACTGCCCTCCCAGGAAATGACTCAGCAACACATAAAGCCTGCCCTCCTAGGAAATGACTCGGCAACACACAAAGCCTGCCCTCTCAGGAAATGCCACTCAATTGAGTACATTGGTAAATTCTCTGTATTTCTCCCCCCCCCCCCCCTCCCCCTTACATAAAACCCTGAAAGAAGATGGCATGCAAGGATGATTCAAGCCATTGTTCTGCCATGCGCATTAATGTTGCAAAGTGTGTGTGTGGTCAATCAAAATGGTCTGCCATCATTAGTGTTGCTGTAGTGTGTGGTCAATCAACAATCTCTGGGTCAGTCACCTGATTATTATCACACTTGGTGTGCATCTTTGATAGTCCATACCTAAAGCCACAAGAAGTTGAACTTTGCGGCACAAGTCAAGTCGGTCAAGACAACACTAAACACAGCCCTTATAGTCTGGACAGGGTATGTGGCTGTGTATATAGACCTTCACACTCCTTATAGTTTGGACAGGGTATGTGGCTGTGTATATAGACCTTCACATTCCTTATAGTCTGGACAGGGTATGTGGCTGTGTATATAGACCTTCACACTCCTTATAGTTTGGACAGGGTATGTGGCTGTGTATATAGACCTTCACATTCCTTATAGTCTGGACAGGGTATGTGGCTGTGTATATAGACTCCTTATAGTCTGGACAGGGTATGTGGCTGTGTATATAGACCTTCACACTCCTTACTTATAGTCTGGACAGGGAATGTGGCTGTGTATATAGACCTTCACACTCCTTATAGTCTGGACAGGGTATGTGGCTGTGTATAATAGACCTTCACACTCCTTATAGTCTGGACAGGGTATGTGGCTGTGTATATAGACCTTCACACTCCTTATAGTCTGGACAGGGTATGTGGCTGTGTATATAGACCTTCACACTCCTTATAGTCTGGACAGGGTATGTGGCTGTGTATATAGACCTTCACACTCCTTATAGTCTGGACAGGGTATGTGGCTGTGTATATAGACTCCTTATAGTCTGGACATGGTATGTGGCTGTGTATATAGACTCCTTATAGTCTGGACAGGGTATGTGGCTGTGTATATAGACCTTCACACTCCTTACTTATAGTCTGGACAGGGAATGTGGCTGTGTATATAGACCTTCACACTCCTTATAGTCTGGACAGGGTATGTGGCTGTGTATAATAGACCTTCACACTCCTTATAGTCTGGACAGGGTATGTGGCTGTGTATAATAGACCTTCACACTCCTTATAGTCTGGACAGGGTATGTGGCTGTGTATATAGACCTTCACATTCCTTATAGTCTGGACAGGGTATGTGGCTGTGTATATAGACCTTCACACTCCTTATAGTCTGGACAGGGTATGTGGCTGTGTATATAGACTCCTTATAGTCTGGACAGGGTATGTGGCTGTGTATATAGACCTTCACACTCCTTACTTATAGTCTGGACAGGGAATGTGGCTGTGTATATAGACCTTCACACTCCTTATAGTCTGGACAGGGTATGTGGCTGTGTATATAGACCTTCACACTCCTTATAGTCTGGACAGGGTATGTGGCTGTGTATATAGACCTTCACATTCCTTATAGTCTGGACAGGGTATGTGGCTGTGTATATAGACCTTCACACTCCTTATAGTCTGGACAGGGTATGTGGCTGTGTATATAGACCTTCACACTCCTTACTTATAGTCTGGACAGGGTATGTGGCTGTGTATATAGACCTTCACAGTCCTTAGAGTCTGGACAGGGTATGTGGCTGTGTATATAGACTCCTTATAGTCTGGACAGGGAATGTGGCTGTGTATATAGACCTTCACACTCCTTATAGTCTGGACAGGGTATGTGGCTGTGTATATAGACCTTCACACTCCTTACTTATAGTCTGGACAGGGAATGTGACTGTGTATATGTTCCATCCAATCTATGAATCTGCCCAATCTATAGATTGGGATTGGGCAGCACAATCTATGAATGCCAATCTATTGCCTGCCAATCAATACACTTCGGTAGCATATTAACACCCTTTGCAACAGATTCATAGATTGGATGGAACACATCTACCAGTACTTATTATTGACTAGTTATACTGAGAGAGTGTGCAAGCCAAATATCCAAACCCACCCACACAATATGGGATAGTCGACGGGAATTTACAAAGCCCGCGCTACTCCCAAGAAAAGAGAAGAAGGGAGAAGAGCTGTTTGTGAGGCAAGTTTCTCTACATTTGTGGACTAGAGCAGTTGTGCGAGTGTTCGTGGGTATTACAAACTGTGCATTATATCTTTTTTGACGAGCAATATTCTTCAAATATCTTTTTTTGCTCTAGCTACACTTGCCATGTCACTTAGTTCTCTATCTGCCAAGTCCACGTGGAACTTTTCCTCAGTATCACTTTTTTCTACATCATTACACTCTCAGTAGCAATCATCACTTTCTCTGTTGCAAAGGGTGTTAATATGCTACCATGTTTTGAAGTGTATTGATTGGCAGGCAATAGATGGGCATTCATAGATTGGGCAGATTCATAGATTGGATGGAACATATATACTCTCTACTGGCATCTCACTTGGTCTCGTCACCCTTGGATACTGCTGTTCATGGCCACTTTGTGTCTCGCTGCCTTGGTATCATTTACGCTCGCTCCTGACATGTCTATTTTGTGCGTATGTTGGTGATGCTTCGCAGAGATTTCCTGCTCTCTCCTCGCATACTTGTTGTCTAGACATTTCTTGTTCACTTCTCATGACCCTCATCTCTTACCTTTGTTGTCACCGTGCAGAAATTTCCTGCTCTCTATCCACCTCCCCCCCCAACACGCACACCACACACACACACCCGCTGGTCTGGGATCCATCCTCAACATTTCTCTCCGCCTTTGTTTCTGCTGGTCTGGGCTCGCTCCTCAATCTTGTTTATTATTATTATTATTATTATTTGTATATTTTTTGCGGTAGTTTAACTGTTTCACGGGAGACTATGCTGGTTCCTCCAACTTCACGCTTCTTAGCTAGCTAATAGTGTGACTAGCTCATTGATATGTCTGAACCAAATCTTTGCACTTTGACAAATATAGGTACATAATATATCATCATTCTAGTATTATGTATCAGTATTTCAGTGCTAATACATACAACAATAATGTCCAATGTGAAAGATGGCCGCTGTTTCACATGCCACAACTCACAGAGATAGATAGAGAGATGGTTGTTCACATGCCACAACTCACAGAGATAGATAGAGAGAGGGCTATCTCTTGTTCACATGCCACAACTCACAGAGATAGATAGAGAGAGGGCTATCTCTTGTTCACATGCCACAACTCACAGAGATAGATAGAGAGAGGGCTATCTCTTGTTCACATGCCACAACTCACAGAGATAGATAGAGAGAGGGCTATCTCTTGTTCACATGCCACAACTCACAGAGATAGATAGAGAGAGGGCTATCTCTTGTTCACATGCCACAACTCACAGAGATAGATAGAGAGAGGGCTATCTCTTGTTCACATGCCACAACTCACAGAGATAGATAGAGGGAGGGCTATCTCTTGTTCACATGCCACAACTCACAGAGATAGATAGAGAGAGGGCTATCTCTTGTTCACATGCCACAACTCACAGAGATAGATAAGGAATGGGAAAGAAGGAAGGAAAAGCTTTCCCTTGTGCACTCTGACCTTTAGCTCTCCTGAACTTGTAGCAATAAGTTTTCCCTTGTATACTAGCTTACCTGAACTTGTATACTATGACCTTTAACCCCCTGAACTTATAGCAATAAGCTTCCCTTGTATACTATCTCCCCTGAACTTGTAGCAATGAGCCTTCCCTTGTATACTCTGACCTTTACTCATCTGAACTAGTGGCATTGAGCTTTGTAACTGAAGGGATTCGTGGGGAAGGCAAGAGAACATCTTCCAGATCTAGAAGAAGCAACTGTGGACTATTGCCACACATCTGGGACCTGGCATTGCACATTATTGCCACACATCTAGGGCCTGGCATTGCTCGGTACGACGAGTGCTCTACGCATATCAAGCTGTCCCTGCCATATATGGATCAAGTCAGACTGTCCCTGCCATATATGGATTAAGTCAGACTGTCCATGCCATATATGGATCAAGTCAGACTGTCAATGCCATATATGGATCAAGTCAGACTGTCCATGCCATATATGGATCAAGTCAGACTGTCCATGCCATATATGGATCAAGTCACACCAGAAGAGAGCACTCTCGTCTCTCATAGCAGAAGAAGTGGGTTCCTGTTGACCTTTTCTCCCCCCACGAGGAAATGCTCCACAGGGCTTATGTAGATGTATCCAAGCACCATGGCTTCCTATAGAACCTGGTGCTCCAGACAAAGGAGACTCCCTTTCAACTCCATTAGGATTCCATTTAATTATATGTCTCTACTCTCTCTTTCTCTCTTTATATGCACTGCTCTTTAAAATGGTAAGGGACATCTGACAGACACTGTGAGCCTTCATGGGCACAGTCTTGACTGACACTGTGAGCCTACATGGGCACAGTCTTGACTGACACTGTGAGCCTACATGGGCACAGTCTTGACTGACACTGTGAGCCTACATGGGCACAGTCTTGACACATACTGTGAGCCTACATGGGCACAGTCTTGACTGACACTGTGAGCCTACATGGGCACAATCTTGACTGACACTGTGAGCCTACATGGGCACAGTCTTGACTGACACTGTGAGCCTACATGGGCACAGTCTTGACTGACACTGTGTGCCTACATGGGCACAGTCTTGACTGACACTGTGAGCCTTCATGGGCACAGTCTTGACACATACTGTGAGCCTATATGGGCACAGTCTTGACACTGTGAGCCTACATGGGCACAGTCTTGACACATACTGTGTGCCTACATGGGCACAGACACTGTGAGCCTACATGGGCACAGTTTAATTATAATCCTTTCACTTTCTTCTGTTGATAGGTCAATCCAATACATTTCTTGGTTTTGAAATTACATATTTGTTTCTGTGTGGGTATGTGTATTATATATCTATACAGTGAGCGTCAATGTAAAGTGACCGTAGGTATACGCTTTTAATGTATATGTAGAGGGACAAGCAGACCAATGTTGGTATGTGGTATACATATGCTGGCACCATTTCCTGTTCTAGTGTGCGCGCGTGGGTGCGTACGGTTCTCAGTGATTGTATCACATGGTTGTCAGTTGCTCGGGACAACTTGATCTTCGACTGATCCCAGCCTGTCCTATTATTGACACGCAAAAACCAGTTTATAATTAGACATTGAGATAAATGGCACAAAAGCAGTACACGGGGGGGGGGGGGGGCGGGGGATACAGAACTCCCTCTTTTAGCCAAGTTTGGTGTAAAAGTGATATACTTTTTTTCAATGGCTCCAGGTCATTGGCACACTTCAAAGAAGTGTGCTGATGGCATATCAACTTGTTGCTGTTTGTCTATTTGTCATTTACAGCTGGACAGTGAAGAAGAAGCCGTCTTTCTTGGACCTGGTTTGGTCCCAATCTTAGAGGTTGTGATGAAGGTTGAGGAGGGAATGGAACTTATGAAGGAAATGGACAGGTAGTGTACTGATCTTTGTGCTGGAAGAGTTTGTCGGGGACACACACTGAACCATCATCACACTGGGTTGAGGCAGGTTGACAATAGCTCTATGGGGACACACAATGGGCCAACACCACACTGTGTTGAAGTAGGTTTACAATAGCTCTATGGGGACACGCACTGGATCAACACCACACTGGGTTGAAGTAGGTTTACAATAGCTCTATGGGGACACACAATGGGCCAACATCACACTGGGTTGAGGCAGGTTGAAGTAGGTTTACAATAGCTCTATGGGGACACGCACTGGATCAACACCACACTGGGTTGAGGCAGGTTGAAGTAGGTTGACAATAGCCACACACTGGGCCAACACCACACTGTGTTGAAGTAGGTTTACAATAGCTCTATGGGGACACGCACTGGATCAACACCACACTGGGTTGAAGTAGGGTGACAATAGCTCTATGGGGACACACACTGGACCAACATCACACTGGATTGGGGCAGGTTGAAGTAGTTTGACAATAGATCTATGTGGACATTTACATGCTTGATAAATATGCACCACCATCATATAGGGTTTAAAGCATTTTAAGAAATGCTCTAATAGATCAGCTGTCACTTTGTACTGCAGAGTAATGGCAGCATTGAATCTTCTCCGATACCTTCTGATTAGAGACAAGAAAGAAACTAACCGAGTAAGTCACTTCATGTTTTGTGCGCTCCTTTTGTAATAGCCACGAAGAAACTTACACACACACACATCGAATAAAGACTGAAAGGAGTTGGTGGATGTTGTGGTTGAGAGTTAAAGATAACTTGAAGTTAAAGATAACTTGAAGTTAACTTGAAGTTAAAGATATGGGATATAGGAAGGTCCAGCTATGCAGCTTTGAGGCTGTTTTCTGCCGGCCGTGTGCCTGCTAAGAGCTCTTTTTGTGTGAACCCACCCCCTCCCCCCAATTTCTTCCCTCTCCCTCTCCTCCTTGTTTCATTGCTACCCATACACACCAGAGTGGTGTTTGGCGACTGCTGGATAATATTCGCAAGGAGTTTCTCCGGCCTCTGCGCAGGGTGCTCGACCAGACACAGGCCCACTGCAGGAACGAGAGGAAACTCAAACGGAAGGAGCTCAGCGACACGAAATATGGTGGAAGTAAAGATGGTGGTGGGTGTGGAACGAGAAGCAGTGACGAGCCTCAGGTGACCGTGGACATGATGGGAGGAGGAACGTTATCCGATCCCACACTGCATGATCAGATCGAGGTAAAGGGTCTTGAAGTGTGCAGGACTACTGCCAGGCTAGGGACACAAGGAAGCACTTCTTGTTTTGTGTATCTCTGTCTGTATATATGTACTTTAATCCATCAGGAAGGAGGGGGAAAGGTGTAGCAACTATGGCTAGTTGGCAGTAGTTGATCCAAACAAAAGGTCGAGTACTATTCTAACGATAATATTTTGTAGAGGGCAACCTCTACTCTAGTGGGCATGTCTTCACCACTAAGCCATATTAAAAATTTTAATATTCAAATCATATTCATCATCATCATTAAACTTCGGCAAACTAAGACCCAATCGATTCTCTCTCTTCTGTGGGAGATGAGTATGGATTTTGCACGCTTCCATTGTATGTGAATACCATGAACTCAGCACATTTTAGGCTCAATTACCGTCTCATGCACCCATAGAAACCTCAATTTCTATGAGTGCGACATCCCACAAAACTAGCTGAGCAATTCAGGTTGTGCATCTGCAATCCCTTTGGTAGATTAGTCTACAGACCTGGCAATGCTGCACAAGTGGTTGTTATTTGCGTTTTATTTTTTGCAGATGTTGGAAGTTAGTCAACACCACTTGGACATGATGGAGGGTGTTATAGTTGAGTGGAAGAACTAATGACTGCATGTACCTATTATAAGAATTAATGAAAGTAGTAATAATGAATGTTCACGTGCGTTTTGCACGTGTCATTTGCACATGCGCACAAGTTAACAGGGCAACTAGACAGCACAAGGGCAATTTGAGAAGAGGTGACGAGTTTTTTATCGCTGTTGCTAAATTCGTTTGCTACTCACAATGTCGGCCGAGAATGACGCCATCCTGGACTACGACGAAGAAGAAGCCGAGCCAGAACAGCAGGCCAACGGAAAAGACGCTGGAGTCGACAAAAAGGCGGTTAAAGGGACCTACGTCTCCATTCACTCGTCTGGATTCAGAGACTTCTTGTTGAAGCCGGAGCTACTTAGGGCTATAGTAGACTGTGGCTTTGAGCATCCTAGCGAAGGTAATTAAGTATTTAAGTGTATTATAATGGCGCCATTTTTTCTGAGCGGGAACGCCCAAAGTCAACTTTGTCTGCCCCTTGTAAATGTACAGTTCAGGACGAGTGCATACCCCAAGCTATTTTGGGCATGGATGTCATCTGCCAGGCGAAGTCTGGTATGGGGAAGACAGCAGTGTTTGTCATAGCAACACTGCAGCAGCTGGAACCTGTGGATGGTCAAGTCAGTGTCCTAGTCATGTGCCATGCAAGGTAAATGACAGTTTCGTTTGCCTTCTCTCATTTGAACTATTAGTCCTAGTAGAAGTTATTCATTTTTTAATATTTGTAGGGAACTGGCCTTTCAGATCTATAAGGAATACGAGCGCTTCAGCAAGTATTTTGACACCATCAAGATTTCTGTTTTCTTTGGTGGTATTTCAATCAAGAAGGATGAGGAGACTTTGAAGAGCAACTGCCCTCACATTGTGGTTGGGACCCCTGGACGGATCCTGGCATTAGTCAGGGACAAGACACTCAACACCAAGAACCTAAAACACTTCATTCTGGATGAGTGTGACAAAATGCTAGACCAACTGGGTAGGTACTTTATGTAAGGTGTTAAGTTATGCTCTATCTCCGGTATATTGGTATGCTTCATCCAGTTTTGATTTTTGATGCCTGTTCAGGACTTTTTCATTGCACACCTTTGTCGGTATACAAACTTTTTTCCTACACAATTAGACGAGAGCCGTCTACTTCTATTTTTCTCCTATCGACTGATCTTGGCTCTGTAGCTTGTCACAGTAAAACCTAGTCAGCCACATGCTAGTTTTTCCTTACATGATAACCTTCTGTTGACTGTTCTTAAAAGCACTGGTGCCTCCAATATTAGAGCGTGCCATGACAAAAGGCATGCAAAAGTTCTATTATTTCCTGTAGCGATGGATCAGTTAGGGTACTAATCAGAAGGTGTTTGGGTTCTTTACATTGCTTGTTCAATTTACTATTTTGTACATGTAGATAGGTGTCAATAATTTTATGCTTCGCATAAGCTATCCCTAATAGCAATTTTTATTTTTATTTCCAGACATGCGTCGTGATGTCCAGGAAGTGTTTAAAGCTACTCCTCATGAGAAGCAAGTTATGATGTTCAGTGCTACTCTTCCCAAGGAGATCCGCCCTGTCTGCAAGAAATTCATGAATAATGTAATACAGAAGGCCCACATCTGCTGTGGCTAACCATTATCTACCTCCCCAGAGGTCCCTTCCTTATCTACCAACTCTCGGGTCCTAAGACACTCAGCCACTGTGCACATGATACCAATGGCCAGCCCAAGCCAGCCAACCTTACTACCAACACTACCTACTGCACGCAAAAGGAGGATTGCTATTTTTTAGTTTTATGAAAATCTTGGTTGAGGAGTTTGAGCTGAGGTTGTTTGGATGAGGAGTGAGTGCTGGTGATTCTTCGGTTGAATGCAAGTAGCAGTCTTTGCTGTTTTGTTTCTCGATGGGTTTTTTAATTTTGTATTGTATATTCTCATTTATTCTTATGTTAGGTTAATACTGTTGTTTTTTCTTGGCGAGGTTGATGGGTTGAGGTTGTAAGTCGTCCTTAGTGATCAAGAAGCTGCAGTATGGCCGTGGGTCTTGATTTAGCAGGCTGTCTTTTGGTTTCTGGTTGTGCAAAGTGGCAGTTCAAAATGGTGATGGTCGAGATATTACTTGATTTAGGTAGTATTTTTATTTCTATTTATTTATCTTGGCTGCATGGAGAGAGCAGTAGTGTGCATTCTGTCGACCTTTGGATGAGAGCGCAGCTTGGTTCCACTAGAGCAGATGGCTGAAGAGAAAAGGAGGAAGAAGTTGTGTAGGGCTTGACAGTTGAAAACCGTGCAGTATGTCTGTCATTTTGTGTTTTCTGTTTATTTCACACAAGTGTCAGTTTTGTATGTCCCATGCTATTTGTTTATGTGTCACACCAATTATTGCCAGTACTAGAATGCTGACCACATCTGTGAAGACTATCTCTCCAAACACCTTACTTCTCTTTCTTTCATCTCATGACGTGTTCACTATGCTCGTGTCCCTAAACCACAGCCCATGGAAGTCTATGTTGATGACGAGACAAAGCTCACTCTTCATGGGCTACAGCAACACTACGTCAAACTGCAGGACAAGGAAAAGAACAGAAAACTCTTTGACCTACTGGATGTGTTGGAATTCAACCAGGTGTTTTTTTGTGTTTGTTAGTACACTGTGTCTGACTTCAGACTTCATGTTTATTTCATTGTTTATCTTTTGTAGGTTATTATCTTTGTTAAGTCAGTGCAGCGTTGTGCTGCACTTGCTCAACTGCTAGTGGAGCAGAATTTCCCAGCTATTGCAATCCATAGAGGCATGGCTCAAGAGGAGAGGTTTGTTCGATAACATTTTCTTTCAAGGCATCTTATGTGATTTTATTCCGACGTGGGCTAACTCTTGGTTTGCCTAGCCTTGAGCTCTGGCCCTGTGATGCTGTGGAATTGAAGTGTTTGCATGATGTGTTGCCACTCACAACGTTGGAGAACATTCCTGCCACCTTGGCTATCTTATAATGGTCCGAGGGTTGAGCAGGCTGGTGTATATTCCTAAACCTTCCCACAGCTCATAGTGGGCTATGACTGGGAAGACAAACCATGTACCAGACATGTCGTCAATCTGTTTACATAATTTTCCATGAAGATATGTTTTTTTGTGGGTTTAATTCTGCTTGATTATCTCTTATTAGGTTGGCTAAATATCACTCGTTCAGAAGTTTTAGTAAGCGTATGCTGGTAGCCACTGACTTGTTTGGAAGAGGTATGGACATTGAGAGAGTCAACATTGTCTTCAACTATGACATGCCTGAAAATTCAGACACTTATCTGCACAGAGTAAGGAGGCACACTGACTTTCCTACTGTTCATATGTAATTAACTTTTACCTCATAGGTGGCTCGTGCAGGAAGGTTTGGTACAAAGGGATTGGCCATTACATTTGTAGCAGATGAAAATGATGCAAAGGTCCTCAACTCTGTCCAAGATCGCTTTGAGGTCAACATTACTGAGCTCCCTGATGAGATTGATGTGACCAGTTACAGTAAGTAAATATAATGTATCGTGTATTTGCATATTTCTTTTCCCCCAACGTGGACTACCTCTTGGTTTGCCTAGCCTTGAGCTCTGGGCCTGTGATAATGTGGAGCTGAATAACATGATGTGGTACCACTCACAACGTTGGAGAGCATTCCTGCCACTTCAGCTATGTCATAATGGTTGAGGGTTGAGCAGACTGGTGTATATTCCTAAACCTTTCCAGAGCTCATAGTGGGCTATGACTGGGGAGACAAACCATGCACCATACATTACCATCATTATTTTATTAAACGGAGTATTATAAATGTTATCCCTCCCACCATTTCATTTCTGCAGTTGAGGGAATGTGAAGATCACTCTTGTCACTTATTGACTTTTACTCACATGCACATGTAAAGCATCTACAATAACTAAAGTACATGTTTTATGTAAGTACAACGATCTTAATTGTGACCAATTATCTTTTGCTCTTAATCTGCTTCAACTAGTCACTTGGGATAGGGAGGGGGCAGGAAGGTGGAAGGAACACAACTGGAGTTGAGGTCTCATTGCTGGGGCTATTCAAGCGAGGTGGCTTGTCCAAAAATATTGCTCTGCTGGAGTGATAAAATAAAATGAACTTGCCATCTTGACTAGTGCTTGCCATGTCACTGAAAATTCGTGAGTTGAAAGGCAAGACATAATTGCTAATGACTTCCTGGTGTCGTTTATCTACAAAAGGATTCTGTGAACCTCACATGGTGCTCGTCTGGTTAATGGGAGTGGCACTGAGAAAATATTGTATGCCTATTCAACCCTTGAGCTCTGGGGAAATATTTTATCTCGTCTTTTTGTTAGAGGCCGAAGTTTAATTCTTTGAGAATTGTCTACAAACAACTAGTTATGGCATGTGTTTTTTAAAAGAAAAATCCACAAAAAATGGTCTGGTCCTCATTAAGTCTGCTAACCAACATGGAATCGGATCTCTTCTCCAGGAGGGCGTTGGCAGTTACACATACTAGGAGAATTGGCTGGTTGGTGCAGGCCATCTTTCTCGCTCTTCGGTTCAGAATGCTCTTCCACTGGTTGTTTGACAAAGAAGTGCATGCTCTGATTGACCTAAGTAGTGGTCAGTGAGTCTGGATGCCTGTAATTTTTATATTAAAAAAAACTACAGTAGAAGTCTCCTGAACTGCAGATACCGTTTCATTGCTGCCTTGCTGGTGTATAGTTGCTTCGCCTTAGTTTTCTTTAGTAGACCCTTTTCCCACTACACTAGTTGTAGGATCGTCGCGTAGTTAAAAGAGTGCCAGTAGAAAAGCAAACTGAGCAATCTTCTTTTGCTCACGGGAAAGCACAGTTAGCAAGCACCCAGTCTAATATATAATTTTCCGTTCTCCTTCCATCTTCTTACCCTCTGTTTTCATGGTAGAAGTTCTGGTTTCGGAAGTGTATATATGGGGAAACCACTGACTTTTTGAAAATTATTATATCAAAGCAATTTCTTTATGCTGGAGAACTCATATGCCATGATCTCTTGGTGGGAGTCATCCTGGCTAGCTGGTGATCCTTCATAGCAATCTTGTAGAGTTTCTAAGAGCACCATGGACTCTTGTGTCTGCTTGGAAACACTTAGTTACCAGACTTTAGGTCCCAATGTGACCCACTGTAATTACACACCTGAAAGATCTCTGCGTTGTCCTCCACACTGTCATCCACACCTTTATGTAATGTGTTCCTCTTCCCTCGACATTTCACCTCAAAGTGGTTTAGCAGAGCGCTGTTCCAGCATTCTCGGCTACCATTACCATTTTTTGTCATTCTTGGTGCTTTCTCTGCTCCTTGCCCGATTCTACCACATTTCTCCTCGATGACATTCAGCTGTGTGAGCATGCTTTCTGAAGCATGGCAGATCTCATCTGTTGGCTAGAGTGGTCATGCTTTCCCAGAGCTACAACTTTTGTCCTTGGCACCTCCCAAACACAAGGCCATCCCTTGGGATCTCATCGGGCATGATACATTAGAGGGTGTTTTTTTGCCTGCCTCTTGTACATGCAGCTATGTAGTACTGCGAGGTATTTATCATAGCAGTTTTTGCCTGCCTCTTGTACATGCAGCTATGTAGTATTGTGAGGTACTGATCATAGGAGGTTTCGCCTACCCTTGTACACGAAGCTTATGTAGTGCTGTTCGTACTGATCATTGGAGTTTTTGCCTGCCTCTTGTACATGCAGCTACTGTGAGGTTTCGCCTACCCTTTGTACACCTGCCCCTCCCTCGTACACACAGCTTACATAGTGTTGTGCAGAACTGAGATAATAGGTTTCACCTGCCCATTGTAAACTGTAATTAAACTGATATCTTCTCAAAAGGCACATTTCAGGGTGACTTACACACTGTATTGTTCAAATTGCTGCACTACTGGTTTGATTTGTGCCTTATTTTCTGCTGCACCTAGTCAGAGATGTGGAGAAGACTGCCAATCACAGTGAGCAAGGTCACAACTAGTATTGCTTCAGTCTTGGTAGCGAGTTCAGTTCCCAGAAAATAGTTCCTAGTCCGGGCTAGCTTGAACTTCCACTTTTCAGTTGCTTGTAGGTCATGATTGTAAGAGCTGGTGAGGGGGGTAGTCTTTATACTCAGTTGACATTCTTTGGACCTTACATCTCGAGTCTTAGAGCTGCTGGATGCCGCCATGGGTCTGCTGCCACCACGTGACAAAATGTTCACTTAGGGAGAACCAGACAGACTTAAAAATAGCCTTCTGTTTCAAATTTCAGCTCATATTGTCAACCATTTTTTAATACTTTTTATGCTGCTGTTTCGAGTTGAGATATGGGCGAAAAGAAGACCCAAGGTTAGGGTGTAAGTGGTTTTAAGTGTTTTAGATAACCTCAGTTTATTGCAAGTAATTAAGTAGTTGATTGCAAGTAATTAAGTAGTTGATTGCAACACCACTATGCAAATATCATTGCAAAGCACACAATCTCTTGAGACCAAAATAATGTACAACTTAAAAATAAAAAAACTAGTTATGATCTTTTGAGACCAAAATTATGTACAACTTAAAAAAAAAAACTAGTTATGGCATGTGTTTTTTAAAAGAAAAATCCACAAAAAATGGTCTGGTCCTCATTAAGTCTGCTAACCAACATGGAATCGGATCTCGTCGCCAGGAGGGCAGGGCGTTGGCAGTTACACATACTAGGAGAATCACTTCTGGTAAACATGGAATGAAAAGCCATTGAACAACCAGGTTATATAAACAACCAGGTTATATACAGATGTAATGAACAGATTATGTATATACAACTTTAAAAAAATAAAAAAATTTAAATCAATTTCAGGAAATTTGGATTGTTGGATTTTTCATATGGCTGGTACAATCAGTGCGAGGTCCTTGAGCTTTTGCTCAAACATTTATGGTAATGAACCAGTTTGGTGTCATTCATGATGTTTGTAATCCTGTCTGGAGTGTTTAGAGTACAAGATCTTAAGATCTTCCCATTTTATGCCCGATGTGAAATGATCACACAGATGAAGAGCATGACGTTGGCTTAGTGGATCTCCTGTTTCTGGTCACAAGTTGTTGCTTTTTAGAAAGCAGTGAGTGAAGGAGAAAAAACAGTAACTCTGAATCATGACTCGGATTGTAAATGCAGTAACAAAATTGATACATGTATCTTGAAACATAAATGCAAATTACAATTAACTAATATTTGCATAATAAATGTTTTTAAGTGTTTTTTTTCTGTAAAATAATGGAACTTTTCAATAATTATGGTCTCCACAGGTAACATCTCTCGTGTGTAAAACATTGCCCTATTTTCCAGAGAATTCCAAGTCTTGCAGTGATAACCCACATCGACTCCCTCCAGCTGAGAACACTCTCCAGCTGTAAGCTTTTTCAGTCACTTGTTCTGGGAGTCTAGCGTCTCCACATAACATTAATATTCTTAGCTCCGACTAGAGGGAGGCAGGCTACTTGGAAGTGTCTTGACATGTCCCGAGGTTTGAAGTCATTCCACCTTCTTTTAGTAATGGGCAGTAATTTTCTGTGGTGGCAATTCTAATCTTTACCCAGGCATGCAGGTAGGAATGTTGGAAGTACAAAGAGTTTTCTCTTAGTCTTCAATGGCACTTTTAGAATTTGGAGGTAAGGGATCACTGTCAGTTGTTTCATTTACCTAGATAATAGCATCCACAGAAATTTTGAACTTTCCAATAAATCCATCCTCAGTTTGAAACTCTCAGGATGCTGGACATGCTTCACATTCTAGACGATATTATTATCATAAAACATAAAACTGGCTCACGAAGCAGCCTGAAGGTTCAACGATGGAATCTTTCTTGGTCTTTCTTGGGTATATGCTAGTAGAGCCTACAATTGATGTCACAACGGAGCTTAGAAGAGATCCTTTTGATAATGGTAGTTATGCATGCATCAATCCGTCCATATAGCTATTTGCCGAAATAGCTTGTCAATTCTTTAACAGTGTAAAATACCCCTGAACTACTAGATCATAAAGGATACGGATCAAGCTCCCTAGGGTCCCAAATAACAATGAGCACACTTATTCTAGAGGTTGACCAGAAATGGAGTAAAACCACTTGCAGTGAACTTGTCTGTTGTCACAAACTTTCATCCTCATTATTCTATCCCTCTCCTAGGAGTCCCCCCCGTCTCTACTAGCTTCACAGCTATTATGGTCGACACAGTGACCATCAGACTGTTGGTAACTTGACAAGTGATTGCTAACTCCATTTAAAAAAGATACTTAGAGTTTGCAACATGCAGTGAGAAATGGAGTTGAGATACAATACAAACTTTTCCATTATTAATAGTCGACTTCTATTTAAGTAAAACATCATACATTTTCCTTCCCCTAGGGGGTGTTCCATTATTAATAGTCGATTTCGCAAATAAGCAATACATCATTACATATATACATATATTTTTCTTCCAGGGGATGGGGTGGAGCAGCAAATTGGTTTCTTCTTCACAGAACATACACTAGCAGTAGCAGGTGATGGGGCTAGTTGGGTCACCAGCCTTAATCCTGAATAAAATGCAGCAGCACTACAGATCTGGCTAAGGATGGAATATTCGTGAAGTATCTACAATACACTTAATGAAGATTACATCATCCTTAACATAATTAGGGTCTTCAAGAGCATTTAGTTTTGAAAAAGTAGGACAACCTGATGCCACATTCATGTCAGACACAGGCCGCTGGAAAGAGTTGCTCTCTGGAGTAGGTTTAAACGTCTGCACAATGTGTTTTCTGTGGGTTTGGTCTACCAGAATGAGAGAAACTTTATATTCAAATGGCCACTTCAATAAGGCATCAAACTCGCCCTTCATGACCACAAAGAAGAGAGAGAGATGGGTCTTGCAGCCCATCCCATCTCCATTCAGATACGCTCTCACACACATCTTATATCCATTTCGGCCAGTGTAGAAGGGTGGGCTGTAAATTGAAGTCACCCTCTCCTCTATGGCTTCTCTTCGTCTCCTAGGGATGCCTGGAATTCTCCACAGAAAAGCTCCATTGTGAGTGGATGCTACAGATGCCTGTAACTGCAACTCTAACTCTGATACTTGTACTTTTAAGGACGCTGCTTGCATTTCCAGCTGCTCATATTTCTTCTCCAGCACAACCAACTTGTCCCCGCTATGGCCACCAACCTTGCTTGATGACATGTGACCATCCATTTCCCACGAAGCGGCCATGGATGCCTGCTCCAGTTGTGTCTTCAGGGTTCTGATCTGAACATCCTGCTGCTTTGATTTCCTGTCCATCTCCTCCAAATTTCCTCTAAACTTATGGTTGATGGAATCCAACCTAGCTTTCTCAGAGTTCCAATCACCTTGGATCAATTCTAACGGTCTAATCCTCTCATTCAATTCCTTGATGACAATCTCTAATTCTTTACCACTCACAGCTGGGAATTCCATTTGTAAGGGATGAGGGGAAGCTTCTTTCATTTCTAGTTTGGTTATTCTATTTTGCATATCTTGCATGTTGTCCAAGATAGTCTTAGTGAAGGTCATTATACTGATGAAATGCAAAAGCATTGCACTCTGAGAGCCAAGGTGTTTGGAAGCTGAAGCTTCACCTTCTCCCTTTCTTTCAACCTGAACAAATGACATATCCATATAAAGTCATATCCAATCACAAAAACATCAATCGCTAGCAAAAACCACCTACTACTTGTTAAACACACGTAACTAGGGAGAACACCAGGGACTTTCCCAGGGAAAATCCAACCAGTTAATTAAATAGTGGACACCAGAAATGTTTATTAGGAAGTCAATAAAAGGCTTTGGTGGGTTAAATACACATACCTACTTATAAACTTGGTAGCTATAGTCACAATGCTTGAGACCAAGTGTCTTTGAGAAAAGCTGTGACTATTCTCAAATTCCAGCTGCCATCAGGCCAACCACATCTCGTATGTTAGGTGTTAGATCAATGACTTCATGACAAAACTCAGTGAGAATGCCTAGAGGCTGAGCTCTATCAAACAATTGTATAAACTTGTAGGCAATAATGACTTACTATCTTCCCACATATACAGCTTATCTTTGGACATGCAAGTTCTTGATGGCCAGTCATCTATGCACAGTAGGATAGCACAACAAGAGTGCATATATATAATATATATATATATGCTTTAATTGGTATCCTTTTGTTTCATTACCTGGTCTCGCTGAACTGTCTGACTGCAGAGTGAACACTCTATGGGAAATCCAGAACAAACCTTATGATGGCCCTAAGTCACAATAGACAACAGTAAGCAATGTGGCGACATCGCATTATCCCCGTTTGGACTTCTCCCTTGAATACCTCTAATTCCTGTAGTGTTGTTTCCTCTTGGCAATATTCACACCTGATGACCCTGAATTGGCAATCATCCTTCAAATGTTGTTCCTGGGCAGCTTCTGGTAGCTTTTCTGTGCACCCCTTATCCTTGTTAGGGCAATCCACAGGGACATACTTGCATTCATCTTTGTGAGTCTATTAGGGAAAAACTCTGGATGACATGTAGATAAACACAATAATTATTATACCTCAAAGAACTTGTTCAGTACGCCAGTCCATTCACAGCCAAATTTTTTATTCTTGCAGAAGATTTTCAAAGATTTTACTTCTCTCCGAACTGCCTTGTCAGGGTAGCACGAAGGCTACACGAGAATAAAAAAAAAATAATGGATCGAGGGAAAGATATTTAAAGTGATAATGTGCTGAGTAATACACATGTAGCAGCAGCTGGCTTCTACCTCACCCTAAGAGGTTTCATATTTCACTAAAGCACTACCAGAGTGATGTTAGACAGGAACACTGCAAATACATTTCTACTGCTGAACTTAATAGAGATGAATACTACAGGAATTACTTATTCACCACTATATCACCTACTTTGTTGTGCTCCTCATCATTTACACAAATGTTAGTCTTGGGACTTCGGCAATCAGGTAGCCTATAAAACAATCGTATATTAGCGACTTAAAAAATCCCACAAAAACAGAACTGGAACTAAGATAAGAAGTGTCAGTCACTCTATTTTTGTCGAGTCATTTTATTCGTGTCGAGTCATTTTATTAGTGTCGGATTCACTGGTCAAGTACACGCTGAATCATATACAACGGTCAAATAAACTCACTTGGAAATGACGTCAAAACAGGTTTGACACAGTCTTATGCCTTCACTGGTTTGAACGGCGTCTCTCAGAATGAGGTGGCACTCTGAACATTGTAAGCCATCCTTCACGTCCAGGTCTACAGTCTCTACAGAATATCCTGGGCCTTCTTCTAGAGCCATGCCAAGCAATAACGGGAAACGGAAAGGATTACCAATGCAAGGAAAGTGGGCTGTGCTGATTCAAAATCACTTATTAACCAATCGGTATTCCATAACGGCTGAGAGGAAATAATGCCTCTGCAAATCTTGCCGGGCAGGTTGGATCGACCAGAGGGCAATGGCATGGAAAATAGCACCTCTTCAGTTAAGACATTGGTGGGGCTAAGGCTTAGGAAGAGAATGGGCAAGGGTTAGGACTAGACAAAAGAGTTCTCATCAATGGATGACGTAATTATTACTTGACAATTTGAACCGAAGATGAACCTAGATATTTTCAGGCGTTCAGCTGTGGTGGCTCTTTGGCCATTGTACCGTACTACTTTCAGGTCAGCTAGTGGATGGTCATGGAAGAGTGTTCTGGATGTACTGGGTGTAAAACAACCTTCCCAAGATTTAGAAGTTACTCCTAGTGATACAGCGGATAAACTAAGGTAATAGTCGCACGTGGCTCATATTTCTCGATAGTTCCCCTTTTGCAATGACTGTTGAGAGAAGCATAATATTATGTGGAAGGATGTTGAGGAGCGAATCAGCAACATGACTGGAAAACTCTGATGGAAATCAATAGCAGCTCACTCCTGTGTGGCCTAGGAGACAAAGAACCCAGAAAAGACTGACTGTTGTGGCAAGCCAGAGAGGCTTTTCTCTGCTTGCTATGTACATATTATTCTATTCCTCTCAACCAGTATGACCTAGATCATATATCACAATTTCAATTCGATAATTTTACCATGATGCTTGTACATGGTGCCATATACAGTTTAGGGAAGGTTAAGCATTTGCAGGTGGTAGAGCTAACTGAAGAATTTGTGGAAAAGATAACAAGCCACAGGCTATTCTCCCATACTGGTTTCTAACTGAACAACAAGACCCCCTACCTGGTAGCATGACAGTACAGATACCTCTTATTCCCCTGATAGCTACACAGAGGCTTTGGTGTGCAGTATTAGGCTTAGTTTAATGACCTCCACCTCCACTACACACATTAAGTTAGGATATGGTCCATGCCATCACTCTTGTTAGTTATAATATATTAATTAAGTACTGTTGACTTCTTTTTAGATTGTTATTAGGTTAGTTACTAAATAGTTCCACACTGTGCTGTAATATATATGTGATGGCCTTTAACAGGCTCAGCAATAGCAACATTAAATCATACTTGCCAGTGGTCATTCTGGTCGTTACTGTCTTGTCTTGTGTGTTGGTGCCCAACTTAATGTATATATTGTTGGCTTGTTACACGGTAAGGATTGGCTCCAGGGTCGCGTTCCTACAGCATCATAATAAGAAATAGTAATATTTAAGTTACTTGTTGACTGATGGTTGATGGACTCGCTATGATATGAAGTCGGTAGGTGCTATGATACTGGTAGAGTCCTGGCTCTGTTAACTGGCCCCTTGAGTGATACTTAGTGATACTTAGTGAAGCTGGTACTTGAGGTTTGGGTGCAGCTGCTCCACTTATATATTTACCTTGCCAGTTATGACTTATTTCATCATGCATGACTCAGCAATAGGAACTAGAAGATTCATGTCAATGATCATGTGTTCTGCATTCCAATGCCTAAGCAATTGTGATCATGTGATGCATCCCTCAAAAGAGTCTGAGGTCAGGACAATACCAGCTATCGCTGCTGCTAGAGGGAGCGGGAAGGAATAATATGCAGCTATCACCATATGTTCCTTGCCTCAGATATGTCATAGCTTATACTCAGCATATCTGTGGATTGCTGTTGAAAGCTATCAAGTTCTGGTATGATTTAAAAAAATTTATGGCTGATAGTCAGAACCACTGACACAATCTCTGTCTCTGTGGCATTGTTTCTGGCCGATTCTATAGTTTTTGAAAGCTTTAGGCACCTATGCTTTCAAGAGGCCCCTGGATAGATATAATATTTTTTAGCTGAAGTTTTGTTGTAGTCCTAGTCAGATAGCTTATTTAGGCTTTCTTTGGTGGAATTGAAACAACCGTATCTGTAGCTTGTGGCTTTTGTTTGCATTCTAACAGGGAAAAATTTAGCTCGAGCCTTGCTAGCCAGGTTATTCTAGCTATAAACTTGACACGGTCAGAGCTGGAGGTGCAGTTTTTAATGGAGGATATGTGGTATTCATAGGCAGGAATAAATGAATGTCTTGGTGAGTTTTATTGTTATCAATTTATTTTGACTCTATCATTAGTTTTTGTTGGTCTACTTTGGTATAGTAATGCCCAGTCACGGGAGGAGCTGCTTCGTGGCATAGCGTGTGCACATCTGCAGGAGATGGACAGCGACTGCTGGAAGAAGGCTAGTCTAGGAGGCACTCATCTCAAGGGGAAGGTAGATTACAATGTCTGGGTTATGCATACCTTTATGTACACTGTAAAAAAAAAAAAAAAGCCTGTCGGTGCACTGGTACAGCACCTAATTTTTTCTATTAAGAAATTACTTCGTTCAACTTCTATTTGTAAAGCTTTGATTGTGACCATGTGTCCTCCCACTCAAGGGGTAGAGTTTCATCCAATGCTGCCTACCAGATATATTTTTGGATGGCATATCCACTCAACACTCTCCAGGTTCTCCTCTGCAAGTTTAACCAAATGGAAGATGGTTTCAACTTGCAGAGGAGAGCCTGGAGAGTTTGTGGATATGCCATCCAAAAATATGTCGGGTTGCCAGCATCTACTCTCAGTGATTGGTACCTATGAGAATTGAGAATTTGATTAGATCAGGACATGGGCGTTTGTTTGTAAATGGCTGCTTAATATTAAGCATCGATTTTCTTGCCGACTGCTTTATAAGCTCCCTCTGCAGATTTTACATTACACACACACACCCTACATTAGTGCTGCTACTACTGCTAGTATTGTTATTGACTAGATTCTGTGTGATTACGAGTCCACCTTCAGTCAAAGCATCCCCAACCAGGACCTCGGTACCATCAATACCTTTGGGGACTTGTTTGAAATTCTGAACAACTACACACCTCCTCAAGACTCTCCCCACGTGTACCCACTCTTCGGAGACGATGTGACCCTCCCTCGTAACTTGTCTATCCAGTTTATCAACACGGCACCCACTACCAAGCCGAATAGAAGAGCTTTTCAGAACTATGATGCCCGGCATCCTGAGCACGCCAACTTCCTCACCAACATGGAGAAAGCGAAGAAAAGGAAGAGAAGGAGACATCTGACTGCCTTGAAGTAGTTGTGATGTGTGTAAGAAGTGATGGTGGTGATGATAAAAGAGTCTGGCTCCACCTGTTATCCATTTATGTGGTGTTTGGTTTGTGTAAGATCACTATTATCAACAAGGTGCAAAGTGCATTAATACTACAAGGTACATCATGAATTGCCTCTGAGACAAGACCTCACACTATTTGCAGAACAAGAGTTCATGGGAGGGAATCTCTTTGTTGTATATACCTAGTCATACATTGGACTCAAACCCAAGTATTAACCCCCTGGAAATTGTCCTTCTATCAACATGGCACACACTACCAAAACGGTTGATTAAAAATTCAGTATGCACAAAATGGTATAAGAAAAGCCACAAATGATCTTTGTTGTTCATGTGTTTGGTGAGAGGAGGAGAGTAACGGGGAGTGCCTTGTCGCTGGTGTCCAGAGCGTAGTAGACATTGGCATTCCTAGGGATGTGTTGATCTATACGGGGGTGGGGGATAGTTTAGACAGACACAAGATGATGTGTGAGATCGTGAACCAGGTATAACTAGAGAGCAACTGCCTTATATGTACGTGTTTTGACTTTCACTTTGATGATAAAAAAAGATTGAAAAAACTAGAATGCATTGGTTGGGTATTTTACCTGTCTTAATGACCCCTAGGGAGGAGTTACATGCTGTATGTTTTGTTACAAAAAAAATTAAATTAAATGAGGGATGCAGGCAGCTCATGAATATGCAAATGTATCTCCCCCTCCCAATAACATACTTTTATCTCTCTTGACTTGGAAGAGTTTAAACTGCTTGTGGCTTCCCGGCAATCCGTGTTTTTCCATGCTTTGCTGTATGATGGTGTGACACTTGTCAGACTGCTCGACCTGTGCAACAAAGATAATTCACAAGATATAGTAGAATATGTGTGTTACCCCTCTAAGGACTGGGATAATTTTCCAGGGTTATCACTCGTACAGGATTGACAGGGGGGAGGGAGGGAAGTCCAGAAGGGTGTCTGGGGATTCTTGTGCTCCCTCCCAACCAGATGAATATGATTCAGACGCAATTTTGGATTGAAAATTGTCAGGGTGAATACAGCATATTATATGTATGTTAAAAAATTGTTGGTGATATCCCAGGGCATTGCCCCTTCAGTATGAAACATTCTGTGTTTTAACAAGCTGAACTTGGAGGAGTTACAAGACCAAAAAATATATTTTTAAACAGTCGATCTTTATATCGGATTGACTAGTCAAAAAAGAAAGGAAACGAGACAAATATTTAAATGCCCCTAAACATTATTACAGGTTTTAAGATATTGGTGTTCATTCTTTTAAAAGGTAATGGGTCTCATAAATTAAATAAACATTTCTTGTCCTTTTCCCCCTACGTTGTTGCTTTTGCTGTTCAAGATTCCTTTAGAACTAATCTATCATATATATATACGCAGATGTTATTTTTACCATGTTTGTTATCAAGTACATACACTGACCGACATGTATACACACAGAACATGGATGCATAGATATCAAGCTGTACACCTAGTTTTGTTGAAGTTCTGTGTTGAAGCTTCTCAGTAAACCAACTGATCACTTCCTAAGCAGGGAAAGCGTGCAGTAACTGCTGTGTCAGATCAGCTAGGCAGAATATTGCACATACTGGACTAACAAGTGTGTTGATTATGTTTCAGCTAGGCATAATATTACACATACTGAGTGTGTTGATTATGTTTCAGCTAGGCATAATATTGCACAAACGAGTGTGTTGATTATGTTTCAGCTAGGCATAATATTGGACAAACGAGTGTGTTGATTATGTTTCAGCTACATAATTGCACATACTGGACAAACAAGTGTGTTGATTATGTAGTATAATATTGCACATACTGGACAAACAAGTGTGTTGATTATGTTTCAGCTAGGCATAATATTGCACATACTGGACAAACAAGTGTGTTGATTATGTTTCAGCTAGGCATAATATTGCACATACTGGACAAACAAGTGTGTTGATTATGTTTCAGCTAGGCATAATATTGCACATACTGGACAAACAAGTGTGTTGATTATGTTTCAGCTACATAATATTGCACATACTGGACAAACAAGTGTGTTGATTATGTTTCAGCTACATAATATTGCACATACTGGACAAACAAGTGTGTTGATGATGTTTCCAATTTTCATATTTTACTGAATTGAGAAACTAATTAGTGCAATGCATTCGACACAATTTGGAATCTTCTGGTAGTGAACTTGTACTGACAGGACCTAATGTACTCCAGTTAGTGTGAGAATAAATCTTTGGATGAATTTCACAGTTTGGAGGCATTGAGGCTGCTGGTTTACTATCTTAGCGAAGGATTTAAGGCATGCAGAGTTTTTTGGGGCTAAAATTGGCTGAAACAACCACTCGCGCTAAGAAGCTCTGCCAAAGTGAATTTTAGCTGATATAACCTGACATTGTATTTTGTGGATGCAAGAACAAGTGTAGTTATTGAAACAGGTGTGGTTGCTTCTGCTTGAAGGGCTAACTGCTTGTCTGACTCCAGTGGTAGCTAGGTGCTAGTAGTCATTGAAACAGGTGTGGTTGCTGCTGCTTGAAGGCCAACTGCTTGTCTGACTCCAGTGGTAGCTAGTTGCCAACAAAAGGCTGACGGCCAATATAGCTCATGTCTGTTGGAAGACAATCAGAGGATGTATCTGAGGCTAAATTTGTCTGATGTAAGTGACTTCAGTGGGAAACCCTCTCATTATTCTGCTATTACTTCTTGGATGCTGTTGATTGTAAGGGACTCCCTCTCATTATTCTGTTATTACTTCTTGGATGTTGTTGATTGTAAGGGACTCCCTCTCACATTATTCTGCTATTACTTCTTGGATGCTGTTGATTGTAAGGGACTCCCTCTCATTATTCTGTTATTACTTCTTGGATGTTGTTGATTGTAAGCACACAATGCTATCCAAATGCCAGGAAAAAAAGTTCTGGTAGAAAAATAAATGGAGGGAAATATAGGATGGTGTGTGTATGTGTGAGTGGTTGTGTGTGTGTGTGGTTGCATGTTCCATACCATAGGTGGACTACTCATGTCACTTTCCATACCTCTCTCGCCCCTATTTTTTATACCTTTTTCCCTCTCGCCTCTTCCCCTTCCCTTCCTAGACAACACACATGCCACAATTATGTAGTGCCAACTCACCATGAGGCACTTGTATAGGCAGTTTATGTCGTTCTCCACGGCAACTCGGACTATATGTCCCACCCCCTCCCCCGTGACTGGTGTAAACTTGACCGGCATGCTAATCCTCCGAAGAATCGGGGACTGTGATATAGAGAGACGATGCTCTGACCTGCTTTTGTAATCAATCCTGGTGAGGTCATTTTCCGATGCAGAGCTAGTGAGGGTGTTGGAAGTGAGAGTATTGGAAGTGTGTCCCAAGGAGGTCGGTAATAAATAACCCACAGTGGACCCTTTGATTCCGAACATGTTGATGAGGCTGCGATGAACGAGGGCCGAAGAGGCAGAGATGAGAATTTTCGGCTGCACCAGCTTCAGCATGTTGTAGTTGCTGGTGCTGTTACCAGTGGGAGTGTCTGGCTCAAGTTCCTTGGAAAGGGCGTGGCTGTGGTGGGTGTGGTTTAAAGGTTGAGGAAGGGGGTGAGAGGTTGAGAGAGGGAGGTGGTGATTATACAAGAGTGATGTCATCAATGTTATGACACAGGATGTCATGCCAAAAATAGAACATGAGAAACTAGAAGTTTCATGAGTTGTTACCATTCCAATCTCATCACTCTGGGTGTTCCCATAACATCACCACCCACTCACCACAACTGCCAACAACAACAACCACAGCCCTTAATTTGTTATTTTAAAATCTTACTCACTGTTTGCACAAGTATTGCAGGCAATAGAGTTCAATGCAGATGTTATATACTACAAACTGTGGCCCAGTGTGGAGAGCTGAAGCCACCTTGCCAAGCCTGCTAAGGCAACCAGAGTTTAGACAGCTTCCTTGCTATCTCAAAGCAATTGTGCTACACAATTACCTGCCCATCCGTGTGAATCTGCTCTGTATTCAGAGCTATATACCTTCACAAGACAGCTCTTGTATGAAAGCCAGATGAATAGCTGAATACATAATTGGTGAAACATTTACCAGATACAAGACTGTGTTTCATAGAAGGGAGAGGGGAGGGGGTACCTCCCACCCTCACCTACACAAGCAGCTACTTACTATAATTATTATGACAGTAAATAGTTCATAATAGCACTCTAGCCCTAGCCATATGCTAGTTGGTGTGTAGTCCTACCTGTACTGCCATGCTAGTTGGTGTGTAGTCCTACCTGTACTGCCATGCTAGTTGGTGTGTAGTCCTACCTGTACTGCCATGCTGGTTGGTGTGTAGTCCTACCTGTACTTCCATGCTAGTTGGTGTGTAGTCCTGCCATGCTAGTTGGTGTGCAGTCCTACCTGTACTGCCATGCTAGTTGGTGTGTAGTCCTACCTGTACTGCCATGCTAGTTGGTGTGTAGTCCTACCTGTACTGCCATGCTAGTTGGTGTGTAGTCCTACCTGTACTTCCATGCTAGTTGGTGTGTAGTCCTACCTGTACTGTCATGCTAGTTGGTGTGTAGCCCTACCTGTACTGTCATGCTAGTTGGTGTGTAGTCCTACCTGTACTGCCATGCTAGTTGTATGTAGTCCTACCTGTACTGTCATGCTAGTTGGTGTGTAGTCCTACCTGTACTGTCATGCTAGTTGGTGTGTAGTCCTACCTGTACTGCCATGCTAGTTGGTATGTACTGTCATGCTAGTTGGTATGTACTGTCATGCTAGTTGGTGTGCAGTCCTACCTGTACTGTCATGCTAGTTGGTGTGTAGTCCTACCTGTACTGCCATGCTAGTTGGTGTGTAGTCCTACCTGTACTGTCATGCTAGTTGGTGTGTAGTCCTACCTGTACTGCCATGCTAGTTGGTGTGTAGTAGTCCTACCTGTACTGTCATGCTAGTTGGTGTGTAGTCCTACCTGTACTGTCATGCTAGTTGGTGTGTAGTCCTACCTGTACTGCCATGCTAGTTGGTGTGTAGTCCTACCTGTACTGCCATGCTAGTTGGTGTGTAGTCCTACCTGTACTGCCATGCTGGTTGGTGTGTAGTCCTACCTGTACTTCCATGCTAGTTGGTGTGTAGTCCTGCCATGCTAGTTGGTGTGCAGTCCTACCTGTACTGCCATGCTAGTTGGTGTGTAGTCCTACCTGTACTGCCATGCTAGTTGGTGTGTAGTCCTACCTGTACTGCCATGCTAGTTGGTGTGTAGTCCTACCTGTACTTCCATGCTAGTTGGTGTGTAGTCCTACCTGTACTGTCATGCTAGTTGGTGTGTAGCCCTACCTGTACTGTCATGCTAGTTGGTGTGTAGTCCTACCTGTACTGCCATGCTAGTTGTATGTAGTCCTACCTGTACTGCCATGCTAGTTGTATGTAGTCCTACCTGTACTGTCATGCTAGTTGGTGTGTAGTCCTACCTGTACTGTCATGCTAGTTGGTGTGTAGTCCTACCTGTACTGCCATGCTAGTTGTATGTAGTCCTACCTGTACTGCCATGCTAGTTGTATGTAGTCCTACCTGTACTGTCATGCTAGTTGGTGTGTAGTCCTACCTGTACTGTCATGCTAGTTGGTGTGTAGTCCTACCTGTACTGCCATGCTAGTTGGTATGTACTGTCATGCTAGTTGGTATGTACTGTCATGCTAGTTGGTGTGCAGTCCTACCTGTACTGTCATGCTAGTTGGTGTGTAGTCCTACCTGTACTGCCATGCTAGTTGGTGTGTAGTCCTACCTGTACTGTCATGCTAGTTGGTGTGTAGTCCTACCTGTACTGCCATGCTAGTTGGTGTGTAGTAGTCCTACCTGTACTGTCATGCTAGTTGGTGTGTAGTCCTACCTGTACTGTCATGCTAGTTGGTGTGTAGTCCTACCTGTACTGCCATGCTAGTTGGTGTGTAGTCCTACCTGTACTGCCATACTAGTTGGTGTGTAGTCCTACCTCTACTGTCATGCTAGTTGGTGTGTAGTCCTACCTGTACTGTCATGCTAGTTGGTGTGTAGTCCTACCTGTACTGCCATGCTAGTTGGTGTGTAGTCCTACCTGTACTGCCATGCTAGTTGGTGTGTAGTCCTACCTGTACTGCCATGCTAGTTGGTGTGTAGTCCTACCTGTACTGCCATGCTAGTTGGTGTGTAGTCCTACCTGTACTGCCATGCTAGTTGGTGTGTAGTCCTACTTGTACTGTTAATCCATTTCAGTGCACAGAGTATACAGCTACCTCAGAGATTGTTAGCAAATATTTTTCTGGGAGAGTATCTCCTCAGATACCCTTTCCCTTCCTTCTAAATCCACACATTGGATAAAGGGAGAAATGCCTAACATAACACCATTAACGTAACGTAACTGCATGGAATGGAACGTTCTGGTCCAGGCTAACAACATATAATATGGCATGCAAACTCTCCCCCTCCTCCTCCATGTGCGGCTCTAATCTCTCTGTGTATATTTATAATAGCTGAGAAGGTAATCTTGCTAGCCACTACATAACGGACTTGGATATGTACCTGGGGCGAGAGATTTTTTTTAATTTTTTGGGGTCGGTGTGGGGAATTGTCTTGTGAGCACATGTATTATCATTGGGACAAGGAGAAAAATATATATTTGGTGAAAATAGCCAGCAAATTTTCCTGTGCAGCTCAGATCGCTGGTGCTACAGTGCAGCTGGTACTATAGTGCAGCTCAGATCAATGGTGCTATAGTGCAGCTCAGATCACTGGTGCTATAGTGCAGCTCAGATCACTGGTGCTATAGTGCAGCTCAGATCACTGGTGCTATAGTGCAGCTCAGATCACTGGTTCTATAGTGCAGCTCAGATCACTGGTGCTATAGTGCAGCTCAGATCACTGGTGCTATAGTGAAGTTCAGATCGCTGGTGCTATAGTGCAGCTCAGATCGCTCTAGTGCAGCTGAGGGCATGCTATGCTATAGAGCTACGCTAATTTTCAGCGTCATGTGCTATTAGGAATTCCTCTGCAGAATCCTGGCAGGACACCGCCACATCCACCATACTTATTCCAGCTCTCACCTGAACATACAACAACATGTGGTCCCTGAGGGCGGGGAAATGAAACCACAACTGCCAACATAATTCGATTTGGTGTTAATTGAGGTTGGTACTCATCTGCCCACAAGCAGTCCAGGGGAAAGCCACTTCCTAACCAATTGGAGTCAAGTTGGCTAGTGCCTGGACCAGCTTCCTGGGTTCAAAAGGCACTGCACCTAAACTGTTGGACATTAATGAGGTTGGGTCTAGGGGAAAAAATCATCTAGTCAATGCCATTTGGCAAGTCCACACTATCACCAAAATAGATTGTAAATAATAAGCCTACCAAAGTCAGTCAAAATCTTATACTGGAGCTGTAGTTGAGATGGAGTTTATTTTTGCATTCTTTTCTTGCTGATCAGCTACCTACAGATGTGCAGGAAACATTTGCTGCAGAGAAGAAGAGGAGAGAGCTGAGGGAAAGGCAGAACCAATGAAGGTTGTGACTGCACGAACCTCAGAAGTCCAGATGCAGCGCGTATAAACATAGCAACGGTTCTCAAGCTTTGTAGTTGGTGTAGCTAGCTAGTTTGGCCGCAGTCCATACAGCCGCTTCAAAGTTCCCAACTGCAGCCATCGCCATGAAGCGAATGAATGGAATTCTTTTGAATGCACACTCAAGTAGTTATTTGAACACTTTAATTGGTTGCTCTGATTCGCATCAAACCACCTATCAAGATGGACCAGATTAATGCGCATTATTCTTTTCAGTGTGGACATGACTAATGCGTATTAATGTGGACTTGAGTGTGGACAGGCCTTAGGTCAAAATTTTGCACTACAGTCTGTGGTATTTTGACAGTGAAATATCTGATCAGCTAGTCTGCTCCACCTGCTGCTACCAGATGTTAAGGGTTATAAGATGGTCATATCTGACCAGCTAGCCAGCTCTACCTGCTGCTACCAGATGTTAAGGGTTATAAGATGGTCATATCTGATCAGCTAGTCTGCTCTACCTGCTGCTACCAGATGTTAAGGGTTATAAGATGGTCATATCTGTCCAACTAGTCTGCTGCTACCAGACGGCAATCCTAATTAGTGCATGTCAAGTATCTTTGCAATGCTAAGAGAAGGAGAGAAGAAGGGGGAGGAGAAAAAAAATTTGGGGGATATTTGAGCAGTTATGACAGTGTAAATCCCCCCCAACCACAGCCCTCACCACAACATGGAAACTGTTTTCAGTATTGTAAGGTGCAATCCACATTGTCCCCAGCAGGAACTCTGTGGTGATTGGCTACCTTGTTATCCATGATCTACAAAGGGAGGTGTTAGGTAAGCTAACACTTCTAGTATGTACCAGTAACTAGTGTAATGAACTATTAAACTGAACTTCTAATAAGACTAATCAGAACCTTGTGCATGAATATAGCAATGTTGCATGGAACTATTCCATTGGTCGATCGTATGTGTTAAGATTCCATATTTATCCTTTTATGGGCATTCTCAAGACTGGAAACCTATTTAAGGGAAGAGGTTGTTATAGTCGGAGAGATTTGCAGTGTACTGAGGCTGTAAGGTGTGTGTATGCTTAAATTATAATCTATTTCGTTGAACACTGATCTTGACTGGACTATTGCTAGCTCAACAGCTAACATCTGATGGCAGCGACCCTTTCGATCCCTCAGACATCGATTTGACCTAGACCACTTCAGCCAATGCTGACGGCTATTTTGATCCAGACTAGACTTCTCTTTCGTTGTTCTGACCTTTAGCTACCATTGCTCAACCTTACCTTCAAAGTATCGCCAACCACCCAGGCCTCGAACCCCTCCTCCCAGCCGACCTACTGTCTCGCTTCCCCGAGCATTCAATCCCTTCACTGGTGGAAACTCGCCCTTCTCACCACACATCAGCACACTCCCGACTATGGACTCCGAATTTGACCACTCCGACCCCCTTGCTCAAGGGTGGTGGTCTATGAACACCACGCACACCAACGTCCCACCTTTCAGCATGGTCCCGCCCCCCAAATTATCAACCATCAACCCAGCAATGCTAGCAATCCTGCAGCAAATGCAACAGGATTGACTACCAGACGCTGAAGTCCACATGACCAATAACAATCACATAGCCGACTAAACATCCTCAGCTCCCTCCGATATGCAGTGGACCCCAAGGAGAAGCTGATATCATACGCTTTGAAAAACATATGACCACTTATGCCTAACTGTTGGGCTGCTGAACTTCGAGCTCTGCTTCGAGGAGACCTCACAGGCGTGTCACTCTCTGTCCCCACAGAAAAAGCCAATGACTACACCAGACGCTGAAGTCCACGCTCCTTGCCTGAATGGGAGTGACTGACTCAGTCATCCAAGTTTGCCCTGTGGCTGGACCCCCAACCCCAGCATAACGAGACGATGGCACAACTGTACCACTCAACCCTGGACGTAGCTCTCACCTGTGTCAGGTCGTGCTCAACTCTGGAAGACTGTGCTAAGCTTGTGACCATGGAGCTGATGTACTGCCGCATCAACCCCAGAGTGGCGGGCATCGTCAAAACTCAGAAACCGACGGATGATGCAGACTTTGTATCAGCAGTCGACTCCTTCGTGGCGGAGAGCAGCATGGGAAGACAGTTGCTATGGGTCTACAGAAAACCCAGACAATCTTGGACACCCCCACCCCCTCGTTCACACTCACCTCCACCCCTGAACCCAACTTCTCAGACCACCCCCACTCGGCTGCCCAGTTCGGCCCAACACAGGATAGACCTAGCAGACGAAACTCATCTCAGCCACATCGACTCACCCGATACTTTGATTCAGATAAAGGCCCGCTCTGTTTTCAGTACCAGCAATGGGGCCACCTGAGCGCACAGTGCAGAACGTCAGGTGCTCAACATCTCTGCCGTATCATCAAACAAGCCCAAGGAAGATTGCCTCCCAACCCTTTTCACCATGTGTTCCATTCTATCTGCTCCAGTCAGATTCTTTCTGGAGAGTGGAGCTGACCACTCCGTTATAAACCAGAACCTCCTTCACCAGCTCTCCTACCTCGGACTCCCTGTTCCAGACCCTATTACATTCATCACACTCAAGGGTGTACATGGAAGCAACACACTTCTCCCAGTGGTGGAGCTTAAATGCACCTTGCTGGACATTCCTTATGATATCTTGCTTGGTAGGATCTGCCCAGCTCTCTATAAACTCCTACAAGCTGCGATGGACGAAATACCCAAAGATGCTCCAGCCGTGCAGACAAGAGACCAGACCAGGGTGGAGAAGGAAGCGGAAGAGGAAGAGCTGGGGGACATGGAAGATACAGACTTGCGACCAGAATCGCTCAACGATATCCTTGGTAACGAATATGACTTTCCCCAATCTAACTTGTCTTTCCCCCTTCCAGCTGACCTTTCACAGGAAGATGACCCACACTCAGAAAATGCGACGGCTCTGATTGCAGACCAGAAGGCTGACCAGACACTTGACCCACTCTGGGATGTAGCCGACTCTGACAGTTCGCAATACGTCACCTCCAACGGAGTTCTCCATTGCCAGACGGGAACGCAATACCTCCAGCTAGAGTTACCACAGAACAGAAGAGAAGTAGCACTGAAACTGGCCCACATGATGCTGTTGGGCATGTCGGTGCGCCCACCGAACCAAGTATAAACTTCTCAGGAACTTCTTCTGGCCGAGAATAGGCTGATGTTTCACTGTATTGTCGCTCCACCTCAAGGCCCCTCTCACACTCACAGCCCCTTCTATTATGAGAAAGTGGCAATTGACATCGTGGGTCCCCTCCCTCTTACCAAGCGTGACGTATATCGACCTTTGTACTAGATACCCAGATGTCATACCACTTCGTGTGATGACCACCAACGTGGTAGCTGTGGAGCTACTCACCATCATGACGAGACTGTCGAAATACTGTCGTATTGCGGCAGTAATTTCCTTGCCATTATTATGAAGGACGCATTCGCCTTTCTAGGCATTACTCACTTAAAAACCGCTCCCTACCGGCCCCAGTCCAATGGCGCCATAGAGAGATTCCACCACACTCTCCTCAGGAAGTCGGTGGCGGATCACAGAGATTGGGATGAGTTCTTACCGTATTTCTTATTTGCATGTAGAGAAGCTCCTTGTCATGCTACAGGTTTCTCCACCTTTGAGCTCATCTTCGGAAAACATGTGCATGGACCGCTAGACATCCTGCGTCAACAGTGGATGCCCTCCAAGACCATTTCATAGTTCTCGACATACTGGCTCCTCCAGCTCCGGGATGATCTTGAGCAGATGATGGCACTCGCCTCAAACAGACAGGCTGCGGTTCAAGCCAGTAGGAAAGTTTGGTTCGACAAGAACTCCATACCTCGCTCCTTCAACCCAGGTGACCAGGTCCTTGTCTTCATCCCGGCAGTGACAGGTGACAGAGGAGACAAACTCTCGGACCACTGGTATGGACCCTATGCTGTTATTGGAAAATTGTCTCCTGTCACCTACAAAGTCGACATGCCGGAGAGGCATCGTTCAGTCCATGTCACAGCACTTAAAAGTTGGTTCCACCCACGTCTAACATAGCCTGTTTCTCTACCAAACCCACAGACTCTCCGGACCTACCCGACTATCACGCAGATATTGAACTCGTCCCTCCGGAACTACGCCCATCCCTCATACCCTCGCAGAAGGATGACCTCCTCCAGATCAGGCAGACTATCCATCCGTTATCACCACCTCACTGGGCCATGCGATGTCAGCCACTCATCGAACCAACACTGGCCAGGCGTTACCGGTAAGACTCCACCCGTATCAGATTCAAAAGTATGGGAAGCTCCGTTTTAAGGCAGAGCTGAAGAAACTCCTACATGCTTGCCCCATTGCAGCACCATGCGTAGCCCCCATGTTCATGGTGCCCCAAAGGACTCCAGGATCAATCAGACTGGTGAATGACTACCGGAGACACAACAATGTCACGGTCCCTGACCCTTATTAGCAGCTAAGGGTAGAAGAGACTCTTCAGTGAATGGCAGCCACCACACACTTCACGACCTTCGACCTGGCACGTGGTTTTTATCAGGAACCTGTTGCACCCGAAGACAGAGACAAGACAACGGTGGTAACCCCATTTGGGAAATACAGGTTTACTGTGATGCCGTTTAGGCTCCGCAATGCTCCAGCACGTTTCAAAGGCTGATGGACGACTTACTCCACGATCTAGCGGAGTTCACCAACGTTTACATTGATGATGTCGCTATTTTCAGCTCATCCTGGTCCTTCCATCTTACTCACATCTGTGCCATACTTGACTGCCTCCAGTGAGAAGGCCTGACCATCCAGCCGGCTAAATCTCAATTGGGCCGCACTTCTTGTTCATTCCTTGGTCATGAAGTAGGCAATGGCCACGTCTCACCCCAAGACGCCAAGACGAGTGCAGTATACTTCCAGCAACAATAAGACAGATGTGCGAGCATTTCTCGGCCTAGTACGCTACTACAGGCAATTCGTCCCTCTATATTCAGCAGCCTTGCTGCACCATTGTCGGACCTGACAAAAAAGGTATTCCCTGACGAACTCCACTGGACTAAGGACTGCAACGACGCCTTCCTCGATTTGAAACGGCTTCTCTGCCAGAGCCCAGTATTGCGTCCACCATGATATGACAGAGTTCTTGTTGCAGACTGATGTTTCTGGTAGAGGTATAGGTGCTATCCTCGCACAGAGAGAAGACGATGGCAGCGAACACCCGGTGGCCTATTACAGCCGGAAACTGGCACCTCGTGAAGTCCACTACTCAGCAACTGAGCAGGAGTGTTTAGCTGTAGTTGCAGCTTGTAAACACTTCTTACCCTACCTGCTAGGCCACCATTTCATGGTTATAACAGATCACCGAGCTCTCACATTCCTTAATGACAAGGATCCACATAGTCACAGACTGGCTAGATGGATGGATATTCTCCAGCAGTTCTCCTTTACAATTGTCGTCCGGGAACTGCAAATGTGAATGCCAATGCCCTCTCCCTCCAGGCCTGGAGTCTCCCTGACTCCATTCCGGCTTCGCCTCCGGAAGGAGGGGGAGGTATTAGGTAAGCTAACACTTCTCTACCACTAACTAGTGTAATGAACTATTAAACTGAACTTCTAATAAGAACCTTGTGCACGTATGTGTGTGAATATAGCAATGTTGCATGGAACTATTTCATTGGTCGATTTTTTGTGTCCATATATATCCTTTAATGGGCATTCTCAAGACTGGACCTTGAACCTATTTAAGATCAAGGTTGTTACAGTTGGAGAGATTTGCACTGTACTGAGGCTGTAAGGTGTGCGTATGCTTAACTATTCTTTCATTGAACACTGATCTTGACTGGACTATTGCTAGCTCAACAGCTAACAGGAGGCAAGTTTGAGAAGAGCTCCAAGTAAGTAGGCTAGCTGCCACCTATCCCAAGGGACCATGATGATGAGACTGATGACAAGGAAGGGACAATGGTGATGACAAGGAAGTTGATGCAAGACCCTCACCTATCCCAAGGGACAATAGTGAGGAGCTGATAATGATAAAACTGGTGGCAGATGTTTCCTATTAAAGATTAAAACAGCAATTAAAGCAGGTGGTAAAACACAGCGCTGTTTGGGAGAGTGCGGACACAGCCTATTGGATGAATGCTGAGACAAATTCAAAAGTCTGCAGGTTTGTAATCTGAGAGAACATTAGTTGGTATAGCTCTGTCATTGACCAGGCGTACACTGATTTACTGTGCCTCACCTCACAGCACTGTCCAGGCTGCTGGAAAAGCTCAATCATTGTTTCGACGTGGCTGCACCTACGATGTTTGAAAGGAGTGACATCAAGCAGGAAATTTTGAGCCCTTCTCTGGGCCATATGGGATCCTGGTCAATCATGGGAAGATGAACCGGGCATTGCCTCAACAGAAGCAGCCAAGAAGCAATCTCCCTGGAGAGAATCCTCTGGGAACAATGTGACTGTTGTCCAGGCACCTGTGACAACCAGAGACACAGATGCAGTGACTGTTGTCCAGGCACCTGTGACAACCAGAGACACAGATGCAGTGACTGTTGTCCAGGCACCTGTGACAACCAGAGACACAGATGCAAGGAGAAGGGAATTAACTGTAGCAGCAGCCATTCTATGGTGGTAGCGGTGTGCCAAGATTTGAGCAAAGGGATCATTCAGAGGAAGAAGCCATTGTTTAGCTATGCATTGATTCTTCATGCTCTGTAGTTGATGTCGGAGACAAGGATCCCGAGAACATGACTGATTCTGTTGGAGGCAATGTACTGAAGAATTGGAACATTGGAACAAAGGCAAGAACTACTTCCTTGAAGTGTCTGATCTCAAGACATGCGTATACTAGACCTGTTTGCTACATACACACTTTGTGAATGCATGAGGATGCTTTTGTCATCCCAGTCAGGCATGGATGGTTGCTACTCCTCTCCACCTGCTATCACGGACCTGACACAGGAGTAATATAATCAGAGGTCAACAGTGAGGACACTGCTTGGGTATCCTCTTGAGGATTCTCACAGGAACATTGTCCACTCTTCCACTGGCTAATGCTTGAGATGATGGAGGCAAGTTAGTATCTGTGAAGCAAAATAACCTTCTTATGGGAGGGTTTCAGTCAACACTAAGAAAATGGATATTTGGCAAGTAGTTTTAACATTCAGCGGTATCAAGGTGCAAGTGACTGTGGGCATGCTTTCTGCGTCTCCCTGAGCTTGGGGTAAGGTTGTTCGGGACGGGAGGGGAGAAGGGAGGGATTAAACTATCTTCACATAAGTATCATAGAACTGATTCTGCGATCCAGTTTGTCTTCGCATCCATCCATGTACCAGAAATGTGTAATTGAAAAGTCATTGTGACTGTAAGAAGTAGAAAAACTAACTTGTTAGTGAAAGCTGCTATATCACCCAAAGTGATTGTCTTGGACGATCCAGTTTCTGTGAAAGGCAAGCCTTGATCGAATCCCGTCAGTTGTGTAGCCACTGTATATAGAGCATTTGGACACAGGATGATGTCAAGCTGCATGGTAAAGCTTTACAATGGTGTAACATGATGACATCAAGCTCATGGTAAAGCTTTACAATGGTGTAACATGATGACACCAAGCTGCATGATAAAGCTTTACAATACATAAAATGTTTCAGTACATGTTGAGGCCATGGTGTAGTGAGAATCTGCCGGGTACCACCTCGCCAACGAGATACTGCAAACAACCAGTCTTTTGAAGGAAGGACAGCTGACCAAAGGTGAGGCTCATTCTTGATGATCTTCCTCCCTCCAAGGTGAAATCAAGCAATAGTAGAGCCGATGTATCGCACCATCGGGCACTGCATGCTGCCCCGCTGTGCAACAGGAAAGGTTTGATTACACAATGGTTGGCCAGTGACTGGGATTCGGGTCGACAATGAGCATTCGGTTATGCAAACCGTTTTTTTAAAGTGAATTAAAATGTCCAAACGTTGCATCAGTTAGTAGTCGAGCACGTCCTCAGTGCATGTTTTGCGCACTAGTTTGGTGGCAATATTGCACATTTTTGTCACAATGCCAATCACGCAGAACGCTCGATTCCCGGGGTGTGCGGCAGGATTGATTCCCGGGGTGTGCGGCATGATCGATTCCCGGGGTGTGCGGCAGGATCGATACCGTATCACACACACAATTGTTGCATTGGTAAAAAAAAAGGAAGTAGCTGAAAAAGAAAAGCAGTCGAAACTCGGCCATAAATTCCTACCCGCCTGGAAAGACAAGTTCCCTGTTGTATTGCCAGTCTCAGGGAATGAACATGCCTCTTATTGTACTCCATGCCTCTTATTGTACTCCATGACTCTTATAGCACTCCATGCCTCTTATTGCACTCCATGCCTCTTATTGCACTCCATGCCTCTTATTGCACTCCATGCCTCTTATCGCACTCCATGCCTCTTTATTGCACTCCATGTCTCTTATCGCACTCCATGCCTCTTATCGCACTCCATGCCTCTTATTGCACTCCATGCCTCTTATTGCACTCCATGCCTCTTATTGCACTCCATGCCTCTTATCGCACTCCATGTCTCTTATCGCACTCCATGCCTCTTATCGCACTCCATGCCTCTTATCGCACTCCATGCCTCTTATCGCACTCCATGCCTCTTATCGCACTCCATGCCTCTTATTGCACTCCATGCCTCTTATTGCACTCCATGCCTCTTATTGCACTCCATGCCTCTTATCGCACTCCATGCCTCTTATCGCACTCCATGCCTCTTATCGCACTCCATGCCTCTTATCGCACTCCATGCCTCTTATTGCACTCCATGCCTCTTATTGCACTCCATGCCTCTTATTGCACTCCATGCCTCTTATTGCACTCCATGCCTCTTATTGCACTCCATGCCTCTTATTGCACTCCATGCCTCTTATTGCACTCCATGCCTCTTATTGCACTCCATGCCTCTTATTGCACTCCATGCCTCTTATTGCACTCCATGCCTCTTATTGCACTCCATGCCTCTTATTGCACTCCATGCCTCTTATTGCACTCCATGCCTCTTATTGCACTCCATGCCTCTTATTGCACTCCATGCCTCTTATTGCACTCCATGCCTCTTATTGCACTCCATGCCTCTTATTGCACTCCATGCCTCTTATTGCACTCCATGCCTCTTATTGCACTCCATGCCTCTTATTGCACTCCATGCCTCTTATTGCACTCCATGCCTCTTATTGCACTCCATGCCTCTTATTGCACTCCATGCCTCTTATTGCACTCCATGCCTCTTATTGCACTCCATGCCTCTTATTGCACTCCATGCCTCTTATTGCACTCCATGCCTCTTATTGCACTCCATGCCTCTTATTGCACTCCATGCCTCTTATTGCACTCCATGCCTCTTATTGCACTCCATGCCTCTTATTGCACTCCATGCCTCTTATTGCACTCCATGCCTCTTATTGCACTCCATGCCTCTTATTGCACTCCATGCCTCTTATTGCACTCCATGCCTCTTATTGCACTCCATGCCTCTTATTGCACTCCATGCCTCTTATTGCACTCCATGCCTCTTATTGCACTCCATGCCTCTTATTGCACTCCATGCCTCTTATTGCACTCCATGCCTCTTATTGCACTCCATGCCTCTTATTGCACTCCATGCCTCTTATTGCACTCCATGCCTCTTATTGCACTCCATGCCTCTTATTGCACTCCATGCCTCTTATTGCACTCCATGCCTCTTATTGCACTCCATGCCTCTTATTGCACTCCATGCCTCTTATTGCACTCCATGCCTCTTATTGCACTCCATGTCTCTTATTGCACTCCATGCCTCTTATTGCACTCCATGCCTCTTATTGCACTCCATGCCTCTTATTGCACTCCATGCCTCTTATTGCACTCCATGCCTCTTATTGCACTCCATGCCTCTTATTGCACTCCATGCCTCTTATTGCACTCCATGCCTCTTATTGCACTCCATGCCTCTTATTGCACTCCATGCCTCTTATTGCACTCCATGCCTCTTATCGCACTCCATGCCTCTTATTGCACTCCATGCCTCTTATTGCACTCCATGTCTCTTATTGTACTCCATGCCTCTTATTGCACTCCATGCCTCTTATTGCACTCCATGCCTCTTATTGCACTCCATGTCTCTTATTGCACTCCATGCCTCTTATTGCACTCCATGCCTCTTATTGCACTCCATGCCTCTTATTGCACTCCATGCCTCTTATTGCACTCCATGCCTCTTATTGCACTCCATGCCTCTTATTGCACTCCATGCCTCTTATCGCACTCCATGCCTCTTATTGCACTCCATGTCTCTTATCGCACTCCATGCCTCTTATTGCACTCCATGCCTCTTATTGCACTCCATGCCTCTTATCGCACTCCATGTCTCTTATTGCACTCCATGCCTCTTATTGCACTCCATTAGGAGACTTGATGAGGCACTTTGGTCGGGAGGCCCACAATAAATTTTCCAAGGACACAAGAGACAACAAGGAAACTGACAACACCGAAATATCTTTCTTGAGTGGTCCTGCGGGACCATGAGAGGGAGGCTTCCCACTCTCATCTCACCTCTCATCAATATATTGGCAGCAAAACACTGCGGAGGTGCCAGAACTGACAGCCTATATGGTGGCGATCATCAGGGCATCAGAGGATTACTCAGGCCTAGCATGGGTCCAGTATGATGCAGCACATCGGAGGCCTGCAAACAGCAATAGAAAGTGGTCCAGGATTAACCCATCACTATTCTCCCTCTGCTTCACGGGGAAGGCATTGGTGTAGCAAGACGGTGTGATCTTTGCCTGGCAATCTCACATGCAACCAGCGAGTGCGCTCCTTGGCAGCCAGAGCAGATTCTGATCTGCTGGAAGTAGCAGTATATTGACATTTGCTCATCTCCTAGTCTGAGGGGGGAGGGGGGAGAGAATCTCATGCCCCAAGAACAGGCGGAACAGGGCAGCAGGAGCCACTCTGCAAAGTGTGGAATGATAAGTGCTGCTACTACCGGAGATGCCTGTTCTGCCATGTGTGTGCCCAGGATGTGCTGGCTCACACACAGTTGGCTGTCCTTACAGTGCAAAGCTAGGTCCAGCAAGGCAGACGACACCGCACCAAGGCCAGACCCAGCAAGCCCCCATATCAACCATGAATGGCAGGGAGAGCTGGAATGCGTTCAGTCGTGTGTAGCTTTGAATTACTGTGAAAGGTAATGATGTGACAACAAATAATTATTGGAATAAGAGTGAAGATGTAGAGAGTACATTCACGCAAGGACAGGGTACATATCTATAAGCACTTCACAGGTCGCTATCAATATACAGACCACCTGGAAGCCCTCGACCACTGCATAGCAATGACACCCATCCTCCTGTCAGGCTTTGTGAGCAAGGCTGTGAGCTCGCTGCTGAGCTGGATGATTATTGGCCAAGTGTTTGAGACTCCACCCAGACCCAGGGTATGCAAGATATGGGCCGGGTGTTTGAGACTCCACCCAAACCCAAGGATGCAAGATATGGGCCGGGTGTTTGAGACTCCACCCAGACCCAAGGTATGCAAGATATGGGCTGGGTGTTTGAGACTCCACCCAGACCCAAGGTATGCAAGATATGGGCCGGGTGTTTGAGACTCCACCCAGACCCAAGGATGCAAGATATGGGCCGAGTGTTTGAGACTCCACCCATACCCAAGGTATGCAAGATATGGGCTGGGTGTTTGAGACTCCACCCAGACCCAAGGATGCAAGATATGGGCCGGGTGTTTGAGACTCCACCCAGACCCAAGGTATGCAAGATATGGGCTGGGTGTTTGAGACTCCACCCAGACCCAAGGATGCAAGATATGGGCCGGGTGTTTGAGACTCCACCCAGACCCAGGGAATGCAAGATATGGGCTGGGTGTTTGAGACTCCACCCAGACCCAGGGAATGCAAGATACAATGTGCTGGGTCTAAGAGAGGGCTTCCGTATGGACTTCCATTGCAGGCCACAAACCTGCAAGAAAGCAAGACAGAACACGGTTTTTGCACTGGAAAGACAGGAAGTGAGCAAAGGAAGTGGAGGAGGGAACAGTGGTGTGCCCCCTCGACCTTACCCACTTCCCTGCAGTGCAGGTGAGTCACTTCGGGGCTATTCCAAAGGGCTCCTCCGGTAGGCGAAGGCTCATAGTGGATCTGTCATCACCAGAGGGCGCGAGCGTCAATGACAGAATTGAGGAGGAGTTATGTACATTATCATACGTGTCGGTGGATAATGCAGTTTGAAGCCATCCTGGGACGCGGCGTGGGAACCTTGCTAGCCAAGGTCGACGTTCGCAGTGCGTACTGAACAGTGCAGGTTTACCCGGAAGTTCGATGAATGCTGGGGATGCTTTGGGAAGGGGCGCTCTACATCAACACAGTTCATCAGGTACACACAGATTGCCATTGGTCTGGAAGACCCCCACATGGCAGACTGGCTTCAGCTGGGATATGTACATTAGTACTATGAAAGCAGCCAGCCCCAGGAGTAAGTCTCGGCTGCCCATTCCGCCTGGTTTTCTACAACTTTCTACAACAACTGAAAGCAGTGTGGGGAAAAGCAGGAGTACACTTGCAATAGGCACAGGTTCGTGCATGTGCTTTTTCGGGTTTCTGCGATGGGGAAGTGGTGGTGCCAGCACCTAAGGACTACAACCTAGAAATTCATCTCAGCGAGGGCTGTGTGATGGTGGATAGATGGATTCCTCTTACCTGGAGGTCACCATAAAAGTCTCCTAAACAGATACCTTCTGGAAAGGGGTGAAATATACTTAGGGCTACAGGGACGGACCTATGTCCAGTAGCAGTAACCCTGAGCTTCATGGCTAAGACCACACCCAGGTCAGGAGGCAGACAAGGGCCATTCCTCATGTTCAGCAATGGCTACCTCCGGACAAGAGACAGGCTAGTGAAGGAGCTCCGGCTAGCATTGGTGAGATCGGGTGTGAAAGCCGAGAACTATGCCAGACACAGCTTCAAATTGGAGCAGCTACAACAGCAGCACTCTGTGGCACGCCAGACTCTCTAACAAAGACACTGGGCCAGTGGGAGAGTGTAGCATACATACTGTATATTAATAATATTATTAGGCCTGACTCTCTAATAAAGACACTGGGCCAGTGGGAGAGTGTAGCATACATACTGTATATTAATAATATTATTAGGCCTGACTCTCTAATAAAGACACTGGGCCAGTGGGAGAGTGTAGCATACATACTGTATATTAATAATATTATTAGGCCTGACTCTCTAATAAAGACACTGGGCCAGTGGGAGAGTGTAGCATACATACTGTATATTAATAATATTATTAGGCCTGACTCTCTAATAAAGACACTGGGCCAGTGGGAGAGTGTAGCATACATACTGTATATTAATAATATTATTAGGCCTGACTCTCTAATAAAGACACTGGGCCAGTGGGAGAGTGTAGCATACATACTGTATATTAATAATATTATTAGGCCTGACTCTCTAATAAAGACACTGGGCCAGTGGGAGAGTGTAGCATACATACTGTATATTAATAATATTATTAGGCCTGACTCTCTAATAAAGACACTGGGCCAGTGGGAGAGTGTAGCATACATACTGTATATTAATAATATTATTAGGCTTGACTCTCTAATAAAGACACTGGGCCAGTGGGAGAGTGTAGCATACATACTGTATATTAATAATATTATTAGGCCTGACTCTCTAACAAAGACACTGGGCCAGTGGGAGAGTGTAGCATACATACTGTATATTAATAATATTATTAGGCCTGACTCTCTAATAAAGACACTGGGCCAGTGGGAGAGTGTAGCATACATACTGTATATTAATAATATTATTAGGCCTGACTCTCTAATAAAGACACTGGGCCAGTGGGAGAGTGTAGCATACATACTGTATATTAATAATATTATTAGGCCTGACTCTCTAATAAAGACACTGGGCCAGTGGGAGAGTGTAGCATACATACTGTATATTAATAATATTATTAGGCCTGACTCTCTAATAAAGACACTGGGCCAGTGGGAGAGTGTAGCATACATACTGTATATTAATAATATTATTAGGCCTGACTCTCTAATAAAGACACTGGGCCAGTGGGAGAGTGTAGCATACATACTGTATATTAATAATATTATTAGGCCTGACTCTCTAATAAAGACACTGGGCCAGTGGGAGAGTGTAGCATACATACTGTATATTAATAATATTATTAGGCCTGACTCTCTAATAAAGACACTGGGCCAGTGGGAGAGTGTAGCATACATACTGTATATTAATAATATTATTAGGCCTGACTCTCTAATAAAGACACTGGGCCAGTGGGAGAGTGTAGCATACATACTGTATATTAATAATATTATTAGGCCTGACTCTCTAATAAAGACACTGGGCCAGTGGGAGAGTGTAGCATACATACTGTATATTAATAATATTATTAGGCCTGACTCTCTAATAAAGACACTGGGCCAGTGGGAGAGTGTAGCATACATACTGTATATTAATAATATTATTAGGCCTGACTCTCTAATAAAGACACTGGGCCAGTGGGAGAGTGTAGCATACATACTGTATATTAATAATATTATTAGGCCTGACTCTCTAATAAAGACACTGGGCCAGTGGGAGAGTGTAGCATACATACTGTATATTAATAATATTATTAGGTCTGACTCTCTAATAAAGACACTGGGCCAGTGGGAGAGTGTAGCATACATACTGTATATTAATAATATTATTAGGCCTGACTCTCTAATAAAGACACTGGGCCAGTGGGAGAGTGTAGCATACATACTGTATATTAATAATATTATTAGGCCTGACTCTCTAATAAAGACACTGGGCCAGTGGGAGAGTGTAGCATACATACTGTATATTAATAATATTATTAGGCCTGACTCTCTAATAAAGACACTGGGCCAGTGGGAGAGTGTAGCATACATACTGTATATTAATAATATTATTAGGCTTGACTCTCTAATAAAGACACTGGGCCAGTGGGAGAGTGTAGCATACATACTGTATATTAATAATATTATTAGGCCTGACTCTCTAATAAAGACACTGGGCCAGTGGGAGAGTGTAGCATACATACTGTATATTAATAATATTATTAGGCCTGACTCTCTAATAAAGACACTGGGCCAGTGGGAGAGTGTAGCATACATACTGTATATTAATAATATTATTAGGCCTGACTCTCTAATAAAGACACTGGGCCAGTGGGAGAGTGTAGCATACATACTGTATATTAATAATATTATTAGGCCTGACTCTCTAATAAAGACACTGGGCCAGTGGGAGAGTGCAGCATACACAGTGTATATTAATAATATTATTAGGCCTGACTCTCTAATAAAGACACTGGGCCAGTGGGAGAGTGTAGCATACACAGTGTATATTAATAATATTATTAGGCCTGACTCTCTAATAAAGACACTGGGCCAGTGGGAGAGTGTAGCATACATACTGTATATTAATAATATTATTAGGCCTGACTCTCTAATAAAGACACTGGGCAAGTGGGAGAGTGCAGCATACATACTGTATATTAATAATATTATTAGGCCTGACTCTCTAATAAAGACACTGGGCCAGTGGGAGAGTGTAGCATACATACTGTATATTAATAATATTATTAGGCCTGACTCTCTAATAAAGACACTGGGCCAGTGGGAGAGTGTAGCATACACAGTGTATATTAATAATATTATTAGGCCTGACTCTCTAATAAAGACACTGGGCCAGTGGGAGAGTGTAGCATACATACTGTATATTAATAATATTATTAGGCCTGACTCTCTAATAAAGACACTGGGCCAGTGGGAGAGTGTAGCATACATACTGTATATTAATAATATTATTAGGCCTGACTCTCTAATAAAGACACTGGGCCAGTGGGAGACTGCAGCATACATACTGTATATTAATAATATTATTAGGCCTGACTCTCTAATAAAGACACTGGGCCAGTGGGAGAGTGTAGCATACATACTGTATATTAATAATATTATTAGGCCTGACTCTCTAATAAAGACACTGGGCCAGTGGGAGAGTGCAGCATACACAGTGTATATTAATAATATTATTAGGCCTGACTCTCTAATAAAGACACTGGGCCAGTGGGAGAGTGCAGCATACACAGTGTATATTAATAATATTATTAGGCCTGACTCTCTAATAAAGACACTGGGCCAGTGGGAGAGTGTAGCATACATACTGTATATTAATAATATTATTAGGCCTGACTCTCTAATAAAGACACTGGGCCAGTGGGAGAGTGTAGCATACATACTGTATATTAATAATATTATTAGGCCTGACTCTCTAATAAAGACACTGGGCCAGTGGGAGAGTGCAGCATACACAGTGTATATTAATAATATTATTAGGCCTGACTCTCTAATAAAGACACTGGGCCAGTGGGAGAGTGTAGCATACATACTGTATATTAATAATATTATTAGGCCTGACTCTCTAATAAAGACACTGGGTCAGTGGGAGAGTGTAGCATACATACTGTATATTAATAATATTATTAGGCCTGACTCTCTAATAAAGACACTGGGCCAGTGGGAGAGTGTAGCATACATACTGTATATTAATAATATTATTCTCTAATAAAGACACTGGGCCAGTGGGAGAGTGTAGCATACATACTGTATATTAATAATATTATTAGGCCTGACTCTCTAATAAAGACACTGGGCCAGTGGGAGAGTGTAGCATACATACTGTATATTAATAATATTATTAGGCCTGCCTCTCTAATAAAGACACTGGGCCAGTGGGAGAGTGTAGCATACATACTGTATATTAATAATATTATTAGGCCTGACTCTCTAATAAAGACACTGGGCCAGTGGGAGAGTGTAGCATACATACTGTATATTAATAATATTATTAGGCCTGACTCTCTAATAAAGACACTGGGCCAGTGGGAGAGTGCAGCATACACAGTGTATATTAATAATATTATTAGGCCTGACTCTCTAATAAAGACACTGGGCCAGTGGGAGAGTGTAGCATACATACTGTATATTAATAATAATATTAGGCCTGACTCTCTAATAAAGACACTGGGCCAGTGGGAGAGTGTAGCATACACAGTGTATATTAATAATATTATTAGGCCTGACTCTCTAATAAAGACACTGGGCCAGTGGGAGAGTGTAGCATACATACTGTATATTAATAATATTATTAGGCCTGACTCTCTAATAAAGACACTGGGCCAGTGGGAGAGTGTAGCATACATACTGTATATTAATAATATTATTAGGCCTGACTCTCTAATAAAGACACTGGGCCAGTGGGAGAGTGCAGCATACACAGTGTATATTAATAATATTATTAGGCCTGACTCTCTAATAAAGACACTGGGCCAGTGGGAGAGTGTAGCATACACAGTGTATATTAATAATATTATTAGGCCTGACTCTCTAATAAAGACACTGGGCCAGTGGGAGAGTGTAGCATACATACTGTATATTAATAATATTATTAGGCCTGACTCTCTAATAAAGACACTGGGCCAGTGGGAGAGTGCAGCATACATACTGTATATTAATAATATTATTAGGCCTGACTCTCTAATAAAGACACTGGGCCAGTGGGAGAGTGTAGCATACATACTGTATATTAATAATATTATTAGGCCTGACTCTCTAATAAAGACACTGGGCCAGTGGGAGAGTGTAGCATACACAGTGTATATTAATAATATTATTAGGCCTGACTCTCTAATAAAGACACTGGGCCAGTGGGAGAGTGTAGCATACATACTGTATATTAATAATATTATTAGGCCTGACTCTCTAATAAAGACACTGGGCCAGTGGGAGAGTGTAGCATACATACTGTATATTAATAATATTATTAGGCCTGACTCTCTAATAAAGACACTGGGCCAGTGGGAGACTGCAGCATACATACTGTATATTAATAATATTATTAGGCCTGACTCTCTAATAAAGACACTGGGCCAGTGGGAGAGTGTAGCATACATACTGTATATTAATAATATTATTAGGCCTGACTCTCTAATAAAGACACTGGGCCAGTGGGAGAGTGCAGCATACACAGTGTATATTAATAATATTATTAGGCCTGACTCTCTAATAAAGACACTGGGCCAGTGGGAGAGTGCAGCATACACAGTGTATATTAATAATATTATTAGGCCTGACTCTCTAATAAAGACACTGGGCCAGTGGGAGAGTGTAGCATACATACTGTATATTAATAATATTATTAGGCCTGACTCTCTAATAAAGACACTGGGCCAGTGGGAGAGTGTAGCATACATACTGTATATTAATAATATTATTAGGCCTGACTCTCTAATAAAGACACTGGGCCAGTGGGAGACTGCAGCATACATACTGTATATTAATAATATTATTAGGCCTGACTCTCTAATAAAGACACTGGGCCAGTGGGAGAGTGTAGCATACATACTGTATATTAATAATATTATTAGGCCTGACTCTCTAATAAAGACACTGGGCCAGTGGGAGAGTGCAGCATACACAGTGTATATTAATAATATTATTAGGCCTGACTCTCTAATAAAGACACTGGGCCAGTGGGAGAGTGCAGCATACACAGTGTATATTAATAATATTATTAGGCCTGACTCTCTAATAAAGACACTGGGCCAGTGGGAGAGTGTAGCATACATACTGTATATTAATAATATTATTAGGCCTGACTCTCTAATAAAGACACTGGGCCAGTGGGAGAGTGTAGCATACATACTGTATATTAATAATATTATTAGGCCTGACTCTCTAATAAAGACACTGGGCCAGTGGGAGAGTGCAGCATACACAGTGTATATTAATAATATTATTAGGCCTGACTCTCTAATAAAGACACTGGGCCAGTGGGAGAGTGCAGCATACACAGTGTATATTAATAATATTATTAGGCCTGACTCTCTAATAAAGACACTGGGCCAGTGGGAGAGTGTAGCATACATACTGTATATTAATAATATTATTAGGCCTGACTCTCTAATAAAGACACTGGGCCAGTGGGAGAGTGTAGCATACACAGTGTATATTAATAATATTATTAGGCCTGACTCTCTAATAAAGACACTGGACCAGTGGGAGAGTGCAGCATACACAGTGTATATTAATAATATTATTAGGCCTGACTCTCTAATAAAGACACTGGGCCAGTGGGAGAGTGCAGCATACACAGTGTATATTAATAATATTATTAGGCCTGACTCTCTAATAAAGACACTGGGCCAGTGGGAGAGTGTAGCATACATACTGTATATTAATAATATTATTAGGCCTGACTCTCTAATAAAGACACTGGGCCAGTGGGAGAGTGTAGCATACACAGTGTATATTAATAATATTATTAGGCCTGACTCTCTAATAAAGACACTGGACCAGTGGGAGAGTGCAGCATACACATTGTATATTAAGACCCCAAAATTGATGCTCTGCTCAGTGTCAAAGGCCTTAGCACAAGCCAAGTAAGTGGTTTGTGACGCATGGCGGAGGTGTGTGCTGTTTATATGCATGTATATTATTATTATACCACCAATAATAAATGATAATGAGGATGGAATAAAATAAGGGGTGCTTGGGTGGGGGTGCAGGGGACTGATATATCCCCAACACCCCCTGGGCCAGGTGGGATGGCCTACGTCAATAGACACCTCAAGAACTTGTTAGAGGTAATTAGTAGAGGGTGGGAGGGGAAGCAGGCCGGGATACCAGGGATCCAGCGCACCCGTCATTAACTAGAGAGACAACCTGGGACTAACCAGGTGGTCAGCCTGGCAAAGACGAATCATTAACATTGCATTGCTGTCCTAGCTGTCTACTGTCTTGGCCCTATAAGGCTAGCCCTTTCCCCTGGCCCTAACCCTAGCCCTTTCCCCTGGCCCTAACCCTAGCCCTTTCCCCTGGCCCTAACCTTAGCCCTTTCCCCTGGCCCTAACCCTAGCCCTTTCCCCTGGCCCTAACCTTAGCCCTTTCCCCTGGCCCTAACCTTAGCCCTTCCCCTTGCCCTAACCCTAGCCCTTTCCCCTGGCCCTAACCCTTTCCCCTGGCCCTAACCTTAGCCCTTCCCCTGGCCTTAACCTTAGCCCTAACCCCTGGCCCTAACCCTAGCCCTTTCCCCTGGCCCTAACCTTAGCCCTTTCCCCTGGCCCTAACCCTAGCCCTTTCCCCTGGCCCCAACCATAGCCCTTTCCCTTGGCCCTAACCTTAGCCCTTTCCCCTGACCCTAACCCTTTCCCCTGGCCCTAACCTTAGCCTTTTCCTGGCCCTAACTGAGCCCTAATCCAGTACTGATCTGTACAGTATTGATGCTGTCTGTCATGATGATGGCGAATATGCCAGGATTATGCTAGGAGCAAGCGACCCACATTTTGAATCCGATGATGGTGTGAATTACAAGGCACAGGTTTAACTACTAGCAACGATTCAGCTCATGTTGGGAGGGCCTCTTGCTAGCTACGTCCCTATGGTATGGGGGAGGGGCCAAAATGGAGATGGTGTGAACAGTTGGAGAGTGAGGCCCTCCCAACTTAAATCATTGCTAATAGTTAAACCTGCCTTAGGAAGCACATGGATAGAGCCATCTATAAACTGCAAACTAGGAATGTCGAAGTAAGTGTGGGCACACCTTTTCCTAGGCGATGATATTTGACCTGTTGACCTTATAGTCCATCCCCCCACGCCTCCCCTCCCCCAATCCAGCAGCCCACAGCAAGTCAAACATGTCCATATATGGAGATTTAATATTCACGAGTTTCAATCTGGCAAATGGTGAAAGAGCAGCATAGAAAGGTGCGACTTCTCACTATGTGCTACGTGTTCCATGAACACTTCCCCTACAAACTCTTCATCAGTCATCAGTCACTTGTGTGAATATTTAACTCCCTACTTAGTGCTATTATTACCCTCTTATCATCAACACAAGACTGACCTGTCACTAGGAGAGGCGGTGTGTGTGGACTGAAGCCAGTGCAGAAGGTGGATGTTGGCCTGGAAACCATAATTGGCCGCAGACTTCTGGAAAAGGGTCAGTTGTACCAAAATATTAAATAGCTTACGGAATTTCTCGAAGTTGATAAGGCCATCCTAAAATCGATCAATATTCAGACAAAAAAACATGATAATATTAAGAAAAAGTTGCCATATTATACATGCAGTAAGAGCTGGTCGTTAAGCAGGTATGCACCTAGGTTTTGTTAACTCTTAGAACCCGAGTGGCTGGTTTTTCGGCCGATACACAGAGGCGTATATACTCGATCGGCCGATTTTTTGGCCGGGGATTTCCCTTTTTTGTAATCACATTTTGACAGTTGCTATAAATAAACAAACAGCTGATTTCGTCATTCTACGTAGGGATCCGCCCAAGCTTCTAGTTCATTGTGATGTGTATCTTCTAGAATTTGGATAAACTGTGACTGAATGGCGCCGAATCTCATGAGTCTGGACAAAGTGCTGGCTGCGATGAAGAAGAAGTACCAAGTAATAATTACGGCGACTTCGAGTCTGAGGACTAGCTACTACAGCTGGAGATATGACCGGCTCAGACTCGAGTAGTGAAGCGGACGATCAGGTCCCTTCAGCTAGTAGTAGAAAGCGAAGTAGAGGACAGAGAGGACGTGGTGGTAGCGCTAGGAGTCGAGCTAGGGGAAGAAGAGGTAGTGGTAGGGGCAGGGGTATATATCTAATCTAAGTAACTATATAACTACTGGACTATAGCTAGTTTCATGGCAAACATACACCATTTACAGGCATTTGAAAGGCATTTGAAAAACAAATAACAAAGCATATCATTCAGAGTGCAAGGTATATCTCTGCTTGATGACTGCTGCACATAGTGGCAGCTGAAAGGGATAAACTGGAGGAAACCAAATACATGTTATGAGAATAATGTTTATACGCATTTACACAACATTAGCATTTACACAACATTATCAACTTTAAACTATTGAGTCATTTTCCTTCCATGACCACAGGGTGGGAGGCATGCCCATATTAGGGAGCATAGGGTTCTAAGGGTTAAGCACTGTTGGTTCTAGCTCTATTACTTCACTGTTGGTTTTAGCTCTATTTGTTTTAAGCAACCTACTTCACTGGGTTCTAGCCTCTATTTGTTAAGCACCTACTTCACTGTTGGTTCTAGCCTCTATTTGTTAAGCACCTACTTCACTGTTGGTTCTAGCTCTATTTGTTAATTAAGCACCTACTTCACTGTTGGTTCTAGCCTCTATTTGCACCTACTTCACTGTTGGTTTTAGCTCTATTTGTTTTAAGCAACCTACTTCACTGTGGGTTCTAGCCTCTATTTGTTAAGCACCTACTTCACTGTTGGTTCTAGCTCTATTTGTTAATTAAGCACCTACTTCACTGTTGGTTCTAGCCTCTATTTGCACCTACTTCACTGTTGGTTTTAGCTCTATTTGTTTTAAGCAACCTACTTCACTGTGGGTTCTAGCCTCTATTTGTTAAGCACCTACTTCACTGTTGGTTCTAGCTCTATTTGTTAATTAAGCACCTACTTCACTGTTGGTTCTAGCCTCTATTTGCACCTACTTCACTGTTGGTTTTAGCTCTATTTGTTTTAAGCAACCTACTTCACTGTGGGTTCTAGCCTCTATTTGTTAAGCACCTACTTCACTGTTGGTTCTAGCTCTATTTGTTAATTAAGCACCTACTTCACTGTTGGTTCTAGCCTCTATTTGTTAAGCACCTACTTCACTGTTGGTTCTAGCTCTATTTGTTAATTAAGCACCTACTTCACTGTTGGTTCTAGCCTCTATTTGCACCTACTTCACTGTTGGTTTTAGCTCTATTTGTTTTAAGCAACCTACTTCACTGTGGGTTCTAGCCTCTATTTGTTAAGCACCTACTTCACTGTTGGTTCTAGCTCTATTTGTTAATTAAGCACCTACTTCACTGTTGGTTCTAGCCTCTATTTGCACCTACTTCACTGTTGGTTTTAGCTCTATTTGTTTTAAGCAACCTACTTCACTGTGGGTTCTAGCCTCTATTTGTTAAGCACCTACTTCACTGTTGGTTCTAGCCTCTATTTGTTAATTAAGCACCTACTTCACTGTGGGTTCTAGCCTCTATTTGTTAAGCACCTACTTCACTGTTGGTTCTAGCTCTATTTGTTAATTAAGCACCTACTTCACTGTTGGTTCTAGCCTCTATTTGCACCTACTTCACTGTTGGTTTTAGCTCTATTTGTTTTAAGCAACCTACTTCACTGTGGGTTCTAGCCTCTATTTGTTAAGCACCTACTTCACTGTTGGTTCTAGCCTCTATTTGCACCTACTTCACTGTTGGTTTTAGCTCTATTTGTTTTAAGCAACCTACTTCACTGTGGGTTCTAGCCTCTATTTGTTAAGCACCTACTTCACTGTTGGTTCTAGCTCTATTTGTTAATTAAGCACCTACTTCACTGTTGGTTCTAGCTCTATTTGTTAATTAAGCACCTACTTCACTGTTGGTTCTAGCCTCTATTTGCACCTACTTCACTGTTGGTTTTAGCTCTATTTGTTTTAAGCAACCTACTTCACTGTGGGTTCTAGCCTCTATTTGTTAAGCACCTACTTCACTGTTGGTTCTAGCTCTATTTGTTAATTAAGCACCTACTTCACTGTTGGTTCTAGCCTCTATTTGTTAAGCACCTACTTCACTGTTGGTTCTAGCTCTATTTGTTAATTAAGCACCTACTTCACTGTTGGTTCTAGCTCTATTTGTTAATTAAGCACCTACTTCACTGTGGGTTCTAGCCTCTATTTGTACTTCACTGTGGGTTCTAGCCTCTATTTGTTAATTAAGCACCTACTTCACTGTGGTCTATTTGTACTTCACTGTGGGTTCTAGCCTCTATTTGCACCTACTTCACTGTTGGTTCTAGCCTCTATTTGTTAACCACTTAAGGACGGATTTTTTTCCTGTTTCAATGCCCCTGGACGGGATTATTTTGAGTTTTTTTAATTTATTTTTTTAACATTTTTTTAATGGCTTGAAACTGTGAAGATATGATCAAGGTTGACCAAAAAAGGATTTGAGTCATGAATTTGCACATTTCACCCCAATTTCACCCCAATTTAGAACCAAAAATGATGTTATTATAAAAAAAAGACATTATTTGCTGAATAATATATAGTCTTATAACTTGTTGGTGTGATTGTTAGATGATTATAATTGTTAGATGACGAAGGAAGTTACATTATCTCCCAAAATTGCTTTCCTGTCATTTTCACATCCAATTCTAGTCGATGACTTGTGAAAGCGTAAGGCACGATCTTTTCTTCGAAGCCATGACGATCCGATCGACTTGTGCTGCCGTCTGGGCAGTGCAGAAGTAACCACCACTCATTAGACATGCGCAGCTAGGTTTTAGTAGCCCTGTGCTTTCGATCTATATATAGGTCGACCTGATTACGAGTATTTCGTCATCCGCCATGGTAGAAATAGATATCTGACGAGTATTTCGTCAACCGCCGCGGTAGAAATAAATATCCAGACGAGGATTTCGTCATCCGTCCGCAAGTGGTTAAGCACCTACTTCACTGATGGTTCTAGCCTCTATTTGTTAAGCACCTACTTCACTGATGGTTCTAGCCTCTATTTGTTAAGCACCTACTTCACTGTTTGTTCTAGCCTCTATTTGTTAAGCACCTACTTCACTGTTTGTTCTAGCCTCTATTAAGCACCTACTTCACTGTGGGTTCTAGCCTCTATTTGATAAGCATTGATCGTGACTATGTCTCCTCCTGCTAAAAAATCTGTGTTTCTTTTATTTCTGGAGACAGGACAAATTTATAGATGTGATGTACGTAGTGCACGATACTAACCACCTCTGCTCTGCAACAGTCCAACAGTCACCATCCCTTCTAGATAGCCCACTACATATAATAGAAAATCCATACCCAACAAGAAATTGATTATGTCTGCGCACGGGCATTGCTTGTTAAGCTCCTGCTCGGTGTTAAGTGGTCATTTTCATGCTGACTAAGGCTACTAGCGCCCAGATAGTTTTTACAGCACTAGAGATCATGAGTTCAACAATATTGCTGGCACACTGGAGAAAGAAATAGTGCTCGGATTGTGGGAACTTGGTACCAGGAGGTGCAATGGCACTCACTAATGGCACTCATTAATGGCACTCATTAATGGCACTCACTAATGGCACTCACTAATGCCGGTGTCAGACGATATTTTCACATTCCCCTCCCTCCACGATATTCTCACCCCCCTACGAAATTTTCACCCAGGGGGCGAGAATATCAAGACGATACCTTCATCCCGGAGTGAGAATGTTGTAGGTGAAAATATGGTCTGAGAGGAGACAACAATTTCACTCCCACATATTTTCACCACAGGGTGAAAATATCGTACAACGTTCTAATCCCTGGGTAAATATATCGTAACAATATATCCACACTCCCTCACCATGATATTTTCACCCCTCCCCCATATATGTATATAGCTAATAATGTTTCTAATTCCATACATGATTCTACTGTAAAATGGGGGAATATTTTGTAATGACCCCACCCCACTCCTACGAGATGTTCACCTCCCCCACCATTTATATAATAATGTTTCTCATATTATAATATATTGTAATCCTATATCCAAGAAGAGAATTCGTTGAGTACATCAGAAAGTTATATTATAATATATTGTAATCCTATATCCAAGAAGAGAATTCGTTGAGTACATCAGAAAGTTACTTGAGCCTGATCTGTTAATTGTAGCCATAAAACCATTATACACATAATTAAGTAATTAAACAACTAATAAAGCATTAAGTAGGATAATGATAGTTTATGTTGTCATATGTTGTCAGCTAGAAGCTAGAAGCTCTACATTTAACTTTAGAAACATTACTATATAAATGGTGGGAAGGGGGTGAAAATCTTGTGGGGGGGGTGGGGGGTGGGGTGGATATATCAGTTAGGATATATTCATCCGGGTGCGAGAATAATTTTCACCCTGGGTTGAAACAATATTTGGGAGTAAAAATATCATCTGACAGCAGCAGACACTCCCCACCCACCTTTCCATTTTATCGGTGCAGTGAGCACCGCAGAGCTGCACCTGCTCCTATGCCTGTATCAAGCAACACAGAGCTGCACCTGCTCCTATGCCTGTATAGAGCACCACAGAGCTGCACCTGCTCCTATGCCTGTATCGAGCATCACAGAGCTGCACCTGCTCCTATGCCTGTATCGAGCAGCACAGAGCTGCACCTGCTCCTATGCCTGTATCGAACACCACAGAGCTGCACCTGCTCCTATGAGCACCACAGAGCTGCACCTGCTCCTATGCCTGTATCGAGCACCACAGAGCTGCACCTGCTCCTATGAGCACCACAGAGCTGCACCTGCTCCTATGCCTGTATCGAACACCACAGAGCTGCACCTGCTCCTATGCCTGTATTGAACACCACAGAGCTGCACCTGTTCCTATGAGCACCACAGAGCTGCACCTGCTCCTATGAGCACCACAGAGCTGCACCTGCTCCTATGCCTGTATTGAACACCACAGAGCTGCACCTGCTCCTATGCCTGTATTGAACACCACAGAGCTGCACCTGCTCCTATGAGCACCACAGAGCTGCACCTGCTCCTATGCCTGTATAGAGCACCACAGAGCTGCACCTGCTCCTATGCCTGTATTGAGCACCACAGAGCTGCACCTGCTCCTATGCCTGTATTGAGCACCACAGAGCTGCACCTGCTCCTATGCCTGTATTGAGCACCACAGAGCTGCACCTGCTCCTATGCCTGTATTGAGCACCACAGAGCTGCACCTGCTCCTATGCCTGTATAGAGCACCACAGAGCTGCACCTGCTCCTATGCCTGTATCGAGCAGCACAGAGCTGCACCTGCTCCTATGCCTGTATCGAACACCACAGAGCTGCACCTGCTCCTATGAGCACCACAGAGCTGCACCTGCTCCTATGCCTGTATCGAGCACCACAGAGCTGCACCTGCTCCTATGAGCACCACAGAGCTGCACCTGCTCCTATGCCTGTATCGAACACCACAGAGCTGCACCTGCTCCTATGCCTGTATTGAACACCACAGAGCTGCACCTGTTCCTATGAGCACCACAGAGCTGCACCTGCTCCTATGAGCACCACAGAGCTGCACCTGCTCCTATGCCTGTATTGAACACCACAGAGCTGCACCTGCTCCTATGCCTGTATTGAACACCACAGAGCTGCACCTGCTCCTATGAGCACCACAGAGCTGCACCTGCTCCTATGCCTGTATTGAGCACCACAGAGCTGCACCTGCTCCTATGCCTGTATTGAGCACCACAGAGCTGCACCTGCTCCTATGCCTGTATAGAGCACCACAGAGCTGCACCTGCTCCTATGCCTGTATTGAGCACCACAGAGCTGCACCTGTTCCTATGAGCACCACAGAGCTGCACCTGCTCCTATGCCTGTATAGAGCACCACAGAGCTGCACCTGCTCCTATGCCTGTATCAAGCACCACAGAGCTGCACCTGCTCCTATGCCTGTATCGAGCATCGCAGAGCTGCACCTGCTCCTATGCCTGTATCAAGCACCACAGAGCTGCACCTGCTCCTATGCCTGTATTGAGCACCACAGAGCTGCACCTGCTCCTATGCCTGTATAGAGCACCGCAGAGCTGCACCTGCTCCTATGCCTGTATAGAGCACCGCAGAGCTGCACCTGCTCCTATGCCTGTATAGAGCACCGCAGAGCTGCACCTGCTCCTATGCCTGTATCGAGCACCACAGAGCTGCACCTGCTCCTATGCCTGTATAGAGCACCACAGAGCTGCTCCTATGCCTGTATCGAGCACCACAGAGCTGCACCTGCTCCTATGAGCACCACAGAGCTGCACCTGCTCCTATGCCTGTATAGAGCACCACAGAGCTGCACCTGCTCCTATGCCTGTATAGAGCACCACAGAGCTGCACCTGCTCCTATGCCTGTATAGAGCACCACAGAGCTGCACCTGTTCCTATGCCTGTACAGAGCACCACAGAGCTGCACCTGCTCCTATGCCCACCACAGAGCTGCACCTGCTCCTATGCCTGTATAGAGCACCACAGAGCTGCACCTGCTCCTATGCCTGTATAGAGCACCACAGAGCTGCACCTGCTCCTATGCCTGTATTGAGCACCACAGAGCTGCACCTGCTCCTATGCCTGTATAGAGCACCACAGAGCTGCACCTGCTCCTATGCCTGTATAGAGCACCACAGAGCTGCACCTGCTCTTATGCCTGCACCATAGAGCTGCACCTGCTCCTATGCCTGTATCGAGAGCACCGCAGAGCTGCACCTGCTCCTATGCCTGTACAGAGCACCACAGAGCTGCACCTGCTCCTATGCCTGTATAGAGCACCACAGAGCTGCACCTGCTCCTATGCCTGTATTGAGCACCACAGAGCTGCACCTGCTCCTATACCTGTATAGAGCACCACAGAGCTGCACCTGCTCCTATGCCTGCACCACAGAGCTGCACCTGCTCCTATGCCTGTATCGAGAGCACCGCAGAGCTGCACCTGCTCCTATGCCTGTATCGAGAGCACCGCAGAGCTGCACCTGCTCCTATGCCTGTATCAAGCACCACAGAGCTGTACCTGCTCCTATGCCTGTATCGAGCACCACAGAGCTGCACCTGCTCCTATGAGCACCACAGAGCTGCACCTGCTCCTATGCCTATATCGAGCACCACAGAGCTGCACCTGCTCCTATGCCTGTATCGAGCACCACAGAGCTGCACCTGTTCCTATGCCTGTATAGAGCACCACAGAGCTGCACCTGCTCCTATGCCCACCGCAGAGCTGCACCTGCTCCTATGCCTGTATCGAGCACCACAGAGCTGCACCTGTTCCTATGCCTGTATAGAGCACCACAGAGCTGCACCTGCTCCTATGCCCACCACAGAGCTGCACCTGCTCCTATGAGCACCACAGAGCTGCACCTGCTCCTATGCCTGTATAGAGCACCACAGAGCTGCACCTGTTCCTATGCCTGTACCGAGCACCACAGAGCTGCACCTGCTCCTATGCCTGTATCGAGCACCGTTACAATTCAGCTTCAGCCTAAACTACACTGCCCGGTATGTAGCTCAGATGTCCAGGAGGGAAGTGTCTTCCTTCCCTGATCCCAGTGGCCCTCCCTGCAGATGTGTTCCTTCGCCATTTGAAGCAGGTCCAGCCTGGCTGCACTGGGTGTGTGATTGTCACCAGCACGTGATGGCCCATGGCTCTACCAACCAAGGGCACGCCCTCTCTGTTCGGCAAGATGGAAAGGTGGCTGCCCCTAAAGAGGCTTGAAGCTCAATGTGTGTGTGTGTGTGGAGGGGGGGGGGGGGGGGGGGGGTTGGAGAGGGGAGTCACCCTTCTCCCGATGCTGGTGGAATGTTTTGATGACTGGAACCTAAGAGCAGTGGAGGTCATCAGGAACAGCAGCCACCTTCAAGGACTATGTTGGTTTGTATCCTTGTCCACTGCCAGTACACTTGTGCATTTCATTAAAGGCACAGAAAAGTCCAAGTGTTACAGCAAGTCAGAAGCAGAGAGAAGTTCAGATTATCACAGTTGTCTGCACTGCTAGCGGCACCAGTAGCCAATGCTCCATGAGGCAAGTCAAAACTTATGCTTGAGGTCTACCTGTTCCAGGAACAGTTGCATGCAGTGATCATGCACGTTCACTTAAATGTTAGACATAAAGTAAGTATGTAGCTATTTGAGTGTTCTAAAAGTGATTGCAGGTGAAGCAAAATCCCCTACGCTTCAAAGCCAATGGTCATATTGCTGCTGGGATATTTTATTTTACCATCTATCCATGTATACATATCCATTTTGTGCTGGAACACCTGACTATGTATGCCAACCACAACACTGGCACCTACTACAACCTGGTCTCTACTACAATCTAGCCATCTACCACAACCTGCACCAATCCAGGCTCCCCATGACAAACTGGTTACATACCACAACCTGGAACCTGGCCGGCCATCTACTACAACCAGGCTCCCCATGACAAACTGGTTGCCTACCACAACCAGGCCGGCCATCTACTGTGCAGTAGAATCTTCAGTATAGCGAACACTTTGGGACCATAAGGTGTTCTTTTGTAGTTTATACTGAAAGTACCACGCTCAGCGATGATGTATGTCCGTAGCTAGTCCCTCTGCTTCATTATATAAAAACACTTAATTCAGTAGCAACTCTAGCAAAAGAACAGCCCTTTTCGCACATTCCCACCAGGCTGTTCTCCTCCTCAGCGTTAGATTCTTCCTTTTCGCTACAATCTAGGGCCCATGATCATACCTGCACAAGGTCACATGCACTAAAGCGGTGCCGGCATAAGCGCCATACTCTCAGTCTGGCGCAACTACTTGCCACTAGCCACGCTGGCTATACTGAGACATCCTGACAAGGGAGTTCCCTTAGAATGAGATTCCACTGTACTAGGTGTCTATTAAACTAGGCCATAAGAGTGCTGACACTGCACATTTTGTGATTCTTACGTGAATCTATAACCTATTTTTTTATGTATGTATGTATGTACTATGTACATGTATGTATGTATGTATGTACATGTATGTATGTATGTACAAGAAATACACACAGACAAATGTGCAGAAATTACGGGTTTCCCTTACCAGTTAACACAATGTTACACCAAAGTTAACACAATGTTACACTAAGCACTCTGTGAATCTGCTGCATTACCTCTGTGTTGTCGTGGTGTGCGGTGTGTAGCATAGTGAGGTCGGTCAGAAATGTCCCTGCCATTAATCACAATTACAGAAACACAAACATAATGGGAGTGGCACATGGGAGTGGTTTACTCCTATGACACTTGAATCATTTGCCACAACACTTACCTAGGTATGGAACCACACCCACCGGAGACTGCTGCTGCATGGACATACATACAGAGAGAGACGTTGTCAACAGCAACAAATCCCCCCTCATGGTAATCTTCACAGAGGTTAAAAATCTCAACCTCAAAATTGTCCTGACCTTAAAGGTAATAATCCTAAGCCCACCTCTGATTTGTTACCGAGGGGTAGAAAACTAGCCAAAACTGGGTATTTTTTTGTTTCTATTCACACCCTATGTCCTGTCACACCCTCCCTAGGGGCACCCTGGGATTGGGACTATCCTGGGAGGTCTCTAGTGAGGGTGACTGCCTCTAGAGCATGGATACTGGAATCAGCCCATTCTATGACCAGACCTAGTGATATCCTGGGACAGTTCCCAAGCATTGGGACAGTTCCAAGCATTCCAGGACAGTTCCAAGCATCCTGGGACAGTTCCAAACATCCTGGGACAGTTCCAAGCATCCTGGGACAGTTCCAAGCATCCCTGGGGCAGTTCCAAGCATCCCGGGACAGTTCCAAGCATCCTGAGACAGTTCCAAGCATCCTGGGGCAGTTCCAAGCAGCCTGGGGCATTCCAAGCACTCCAGGACAGTTCATCCTGGGACAGTTCCAAGCATCCTGGGGCAGTTCCAAGCATCCCGGGACAGTTCCAAGCATCCTGAGACAGTTCCAAGCATCCTGGGACAGTTCCAAGCATCTTGGGACACCACATAATCTTGTAGGAAGCTTGAGGAGGAGTGGATGTACATCAGACGTCACTTTGATCACCGCATGAGCAATGTTAGTCCAAGAAAAATGACCGAGCAGCTGTCCTGCACACCTTCCAACAACTCGTTAACACAGTGCAACCTAGCTGAACCCTCGCTAATCAGGAATGGAGATTAGTAATTAGTCTGACAAAATCTTAAATTTACTATACACTGTTTAAAACCCAGCCTACAGTATACTGTACAGTAAGCAAAGAACCAACTTACCACCATTACTCAGAAGAAGCTAACAGAATATTTCTCAGTTTAGTTTATTGTAATACACTGTAGTTATATGTACACATGCAGTGCTGTATAAATTATTACAACTACAGTACAAATCATACAGTTTAGGGTAATCCAACAAATTCACCAATCCCAACACACCTAAGTACAGGCCTATTGGGATTAGTGGCTGCACTGTACTCATTAACAAAAAAACACACATGAGAATCTAATACATGAAGAAGCCATGCACAACTGGGCCCGTTACTAGCTCCAGCCCTGGCTGGCTCTAGTTCTAGCAGGCTCTGCTTCATGAGGAGACTAGCTGGAGACTGCCTAGGTCCTGTTCCCAGGGAACACATCTGGTGAGGGCCTAAGCCCTGTTCCCAGGGAACGCATCTGGCGAGGGCCTAAGCCATGTTCCCAGGGAACACATCTGGTGAGGGCCTAAGCCCTGTTCCCAGGGAACACATCTGGTGAGGACCTAAGTCCTGTTCCCTGAGAACACATCTGGCGAGGGCCCAGGGAACACATCTGGCGAGGGCCTAAGCCCTGTTCCCAGGGAACACATCTGGTGAGGGCCTAAGTCCTGTTCCCTCAGAACACATCTGGTGAGGGCCTAAGCCCTGTTCCCAGGGAACACATCTGGAGGGCCTAAGCCCTGTTCCCAGGGAACACATCTGGTGAGGGCCTAAGTCCTGTTCCCTGAGAACACATCTGGTGAGGGCCTAAGCCCTGTTCCAAGGGAACACATCTGGTGAGGGCCTAAGTCCTGTTCCCTGTTCCCAGGGAATGCATCTGGTGAGGGCCTAAGCCCTGTTCCCAGGGAACACATCTGGTGAGGTCCTGTTCCCAGGGAACGCATCTGGTGAGGGCCTAAGCCCTGTTCCCAGGGAACACATCTGGTGAGGTCCTGTTCCCAGGGAACACATCTGGTGAGGGCCTAAGCCCTGTTCCCTGAGAACACATCTGGTAAGGGCCTAAGCCGTATTCCCAGGGAACACATCTGGTGAGGGCACCTAAACCCAAACATACGAAACCAGATTATAATCATATGTACATAGATCACCTTGTCCACCTTCCAGCCCCAACCCCGCTTGGTCTGGACCTCGGCGTACTTAGCTGTCCCTTCCTACACACAAGTGAAGCAAACAATGTCATCCATTAACTCCAAGTCAGTTAAAACTACTGATGACTCAACAACAATAATAGTCAATAACAAATGCACCACAGCAACAGCAACAGCAACAGCAACAACAACAACAACATGAGGCAATCATTTACTCGATTGAGTAGCTCTCTGCTTATTTGATAGTTGTCATCGGCTGATAGCAGTTCGGAGAGTTCGTGAAACAGCTGCAACTTGGAGCTGGTGAAGAAGACAAGGAATTTAATTGTTTGGATGGAAGATAGATATACTACCCCAGCACAGCACAAGGTGAGGCTGGTGGGCCTCACATGCTTACCCCAGCACAGCACAAGGTGAGGCTGGTGGGCCTCACATGCTACCCCCCAGCACGGCACAAGGTGAGGCTGGTGGGCCTCACATGCTACCCCAGCACAGCACAAGGTGAGGCTGCTTACTGTGTCAGGTGAAAATCACGTCCTATCTCCCCATCTCATCCCACCACTCCTCCCCATCCCAATCCATCCCAACTTCCCCATCCTCACTCCCTGAGACAACAGCTCCCAGCTCCTGTGCAGCCTAAACACAGGTGTAGCTGCAGTTCTCCCTCCCACCCTCCCACTCACTGACCCAACTCCTCTGTAGTCTAAACACAGGTGTAGCTGCAGTTCTCCCTCCCACCCTCTCACTCACTGAGACAACAGCTCCCAGCTCCTGTGCAGCCTAAACACAGGTATAGACTGCAGTTCTCCCTCCCACCCTCCCACTCACTGACCCAACTCCTCTGTAGTCTAAACACTGGTGTAGCTGCAGTTCTCCCTCCCACCCTCTCACTCCCTGAGACAACAGCTCCCAGCTCCTGTGCAGCCTAAACACAGGTGTAGCTGCAGTTCTCCCTCCCACCCTCCCACTCACTGACCCAACTCCTCTGTAGTCTAAACACTGGTGTAGACTGCAGTTCTCCCTCCCACCCTCTCACTCACTGAGACAACAGCTCCCAGCTCCTGTGCAGCCTAAACACAGGTGTAGCTGCAGTTCTCCCTCCCACCCTCCCACTCACTGACCCAACTCCTCTGTAGTCTAAACACTGGTGTAGACTGCAGTTCTCCCTCCCACCCTCCCACTCACTGACCCAACTCCTCTGTAGTCTAAACACTGGTGTAGACTGCAGTTCTCCCTCCCACCCTCTCACTCCCTGAGACAACAGCTCCCAGCTCCTGTGCAGCCTAAACACAGGTGTAGACTGCAGTTCTCCCTCCCACCCTCCCACTCACTGACCCAACTCCTCTGTAGTCTAAACACTGGTGTAGACTGCAGTTCTCCCTCTTACTAACTGAGACAACAGCTCCCAGCTCCTATGCAGCCTAAACACAGGTGTAGACTGCAGTTCTCCCTCCCACCCTCCCACTCACTGACCCAACTCCTCTGTAGTCTAAACACAGGTGTAGCTGCAGTTCTCCCTCCCATCCTCCCACTCACTGACCCAACTCCTCTGTAGTCTAAACACTGGTGTAGACTGCAGTTCTCCCTCCCACCCTCTCACTCACTGAGACAACAGCTCCCAGCTCCTGTGCAGCCTAAACACAGGTGTAGCTGCAGTTCTCCCTCCCACCCTCCCACTCACTGACCCAACTCCTCTGTAGTCTAAACACTGGTGTAGACTGCAGTTCTCCCTCCCACCCTCTCACTCCCTGAGACAACAGCTCCCAGCTCCTGTGCAGCCTAAACACAGGTGTAGACTGCAGTTCTCCCTCCCACCCTCCCACTCACTGACCCAACTCCTCTGTAGTCTAAACACTGGTGTAGCTGCAGTTCTCCCTCCCACCCTCTCACTCACTGAGACAACAGCTCCCAGCTCCTGTGCAGCCTAAACACAGGTATAGACTGCAGTTCTCCCTCCCACTCACTGACCCAACTCCTCTGCAGTCTAAACACAGGTATAGACTGCAGTTCTCCCTCCCACTCACTGACCCAACTCCTCTGTAGTCTAAACACAGCAATTCTCCCTCCCACCCTCCCACTCACTGAGACAACAGTTCCCAGCTCCTCTGCAGCCTAAACACAGGTGCAGACTCCAGTCCACTCACAATGGCCTTCAAAGAGGAGAAGTTCTTGACCCCCCTGCAATACCGAGCAATATTGAGCCATCGTTTGATAATCAGCGAGCGGTGATCGGGAGTGAGGCCCTTCAATATGGTCTCTACGACCACCAGGGAGACCGTGTTGAAATGGTCTATGCACGCACGCACTGTGGGGGCGTTGGTGGTGTCCTTGGGACATCGCACATACTCCAGACACTCCGGGGGACTCACTCCAAGGAACAGCCTCTGAGTTGCATTAAGGGAAGACATCTTGTTAATTAGTTTACTAGGTGGAGCTTATATAAAGTGCGGCAGAGATTAGGTATGTGACTGCAGCCTGAGGTTGTGTGGTCTGTAGATAAATGAGCATGATTTATAGTTGAATGAGTGTGGTTTGTGGTTAAATGGGTGTGTTTATAGCCAAACTGTGTGGTAGCATGTCGTATGTGCACGCATGCTAACACACAGATAGCCACACCCACCAGCCCCATCCGAGTAAGGAGCCCATTACCCTTTTTAAATTTAACCGATTAATTGCGATAGACATCAATTGGCATCACGTACATGCAGGCTTTGAACTGCGGTTGATGTCAATTGGCAAATTTAATGTAGACTGGTCCGCTAAAACAATAGCTAGTTGGTTTTAAACATGTTTATACAGCAGTATTGCACTTCTAGAAAAGAGGGCGCCGCTTTCAATATATGGCAGTATTGCACTTCTAGAAAAGAGGGCGCCACTTTTAATATACGGCAGTATTGCATTTCTAGAAAAGAGGATACTGCTTTATTTGTTGTAAGTATTTATACAGCAGTATTGCACTTCTAGAAAAGAGGGTGCTGCTTCTAAGAATCCCTTGCTACTATACCTAAGCTCTATCTAACAAATGAAAATTATTCGCATGCAAAATTATAGTTGGTTTTTCTCTTACCTTCACTGCTTGCGCTTGGCTGTGCTCAGGTAAAGTTTCTACACTCCATCTATGCTTGTTTCTATAAGAGCAGGAGTGTCACAAAAGTCGATCATTAGCTAAACATCGAAGATAGCCTTTGAGATCTAGAAGCATGACCTCCAAATGACCACTAATTTGAATCTGGAAGCCAAGACACTGCTTTGCCTTAGGGAAGATGATAGTCAAAGCCCCTCAAACTCTAGCCCAAGCTTCAGGTGCTTTATTCTCTCACTTACTGAATGAGGCGGTCATTTGAAAATATATCTGCCCCACATGTTTCATTAATGACGCACGGTTAAACCTCCTTGGCAATAGTGGCTGCAGATAGCACTAGTTGTAACATTGAGACAATGTTTAGAGGCTACCTCATTTACTGAGATATCTAGGCTGGCTGCATACTGTGGCAAGCAGCTGCTATGCCGGAGAGAGACTATCTACTCTTTGCTACGACTTCATGAAGGATGGGGCTTATGAACTTTGAACAAATGTTTGATTCTGGATGAAATAACAAGATTACCCTCTATAATGCAATAGTGAGATTCATCAAGTAATCAACCAATGTAAGCGATTGTAGCATGCATATACTTTTTAGCTTGCTATTGCTTTTGAGACAAGCCTCCATGGAGCATGCTGGTGAGAGTGGAGTGCAGCTTTCTCTGGTGCAGAGATGGGAGCTTATAATGATCAAGCAGCAGCTACAAGTAACCAATTTTGCTGTAAGTCTACGGAGAAGCAAAGCAGGAAATTCTGTGGCTGCCAACAGAAAGTGCATGCACTTGACATGACATGCAATGGATAAAGGTCAGATTGGTCACTTGGCTTTTAGCAGCTACCCTCAGGATATGGCTAAGCATGTGAATAACATGCAGTTTCCTCCTTTAAAATACACTGTTGGAGCTTTCTTTAATATGAATCACTCACCGCATCCTCCGAAGTGAGGGCATGAGCAAACTCCTCAGGGAATATGGAGAACAGAGTATAAGCATTCTTGATGTCATGGTTATCTTTGCCCCCCTCGGAGAGAGCCACTGCATGTGTAGCAATTAGTTTACTGTTATGAGAGGCTGCACATACAGTAATTAAATAGTTTATTATTTATGCAGTGTAGATAGCAATTAGTTTACTGTTATGAGAGGCTGCACATGCACTAATTAAATCGTTTATTATTTATGCAGTGTAGCAATTAGATGGTGCATATAGTTAATTAGTTATGAGGCAATGTGGCGATTAAGTATTTATGAGAGGCTGAAATGTAACAATTAAGTATTATTGAGTATAGCAATTAAGTAGTTAATTAGTTATGAGAGTATGCAGTGTAGCAATTAAGTAGTTTAGCTAATTAATGATTCTGCAGTGTAATAGTTAATTAGTTATGAGAGGCTGCACATGTATCAATTAGAAGCTGCACAAGTGAGAGGCTGCAGTGTAGCACTTAGTAGTTAATTAGTTATGAGTGGCTAATTTAGCTAGTGTAATAATTAATTATGTGAAGCAGCCACTTATAAGTAGTTAATCAGTCCTGGCAGTGTAGCAATAGTAAGCCCAATGAGTTATGAGAGGCATGTAGTAGTTATAAGGTCCTGTACTTTTAACAATTAGTTATGTGAGGCTGAAATGTAGCAAGAGGAGAGACATTTAAGTGCATGAGGTGGAGGGGGTGGGAATAGGTGGGAGCGAGGGGAAATGGAGCAGAGGGGGAGGGGGAAGGATACACGGTGAACTTGGACAACATTTATCTCCAGTCCACAGAGGTCCACAGAGACAAAAAGAGGCTCACATAAACAGGTGGGTCCACAGGGAGAAACAGAGGCCACAATGAGGGACCCCTAAGGAGAAACAGAGGCATATAAGAATAGGCCCATAAGAAAAGACAGAGACCCACAAGGAGAAATAGGAACACACAATGATGGATACACGCCACAAGGAGCATAGAGAGGTCTGCAAGGACAGAGAGAGGCCCACAAGGAGAGGGAGAGGTCCACAAGGGCAGACAGGGGTCTACAAGGACTGATTGAGCACACAACGAGAAAGAGAGAGAGGTCCAAAAGGACAGAGGGGGCCACTAAGACAGAGATAGGCCTACAAGGACAGATGAAGGTGTACAAGGAAGAGAGAGAGAGAGATCCACAAGGTCAGAGTGAGCCCCACAAGGAGAGAAAGAGGTCCACCAAGACAGAAGGGGACACAAGGAGAGAGAGAGGCCCACAAGGAGAAAAATGTTGAGTTCATGTTATACAGCATGCAGTGTATGTTGAGTTCATATTATATAGCATGCAGTGTATACTTGAATAATGTTGAGTTCATGTTATATAGCATGCAGTGTGTACTTGAATAATGTGAGTTCATGTTATACAGCATGCAGTGTATACTTGAATAATGTGAGTTCATGTTATATAGCATGCAGTGTATACTTGAATAATGTTGAGTTCATGTTATATAGCATGCAGTGTATACTTGAATAATGTTGAGTTCATGTTATACAGCATGCAGTGTATACTTGAATAATGTGAGTTCATGTTATATAGCATGCAGTGTGTGCTTGAATAATGTGAGTTCATGTTATACAGCATGCAGTGTATACTTGAATAATGTGAGTTCATGTTATACAGCATGCAGTGTATACTTGAATAATGTGAGTTCATGTTATATAGTATGCAGTGTATACTTGAATAATGTTGAGTTCATGTTATACAGCATGCAGTGTATACTTGAATAATGTGAGTTCATGTTATATAGCATGCAGTGTTTACTTGAATAATGTGAGTTCATGTTATATAGCATGCAGTGTATACTTGAATAATGTTGAGTTCATGTTATACAGCATGCAGTGTATACTTGAATAATGTGAGTTCATGTTATACAGCATGCAGTGTATACTTGAATAATGTTGAGTTCATGTTATATAGCATGCAGTGTATGTTGAGTTCATATTATATAGCATGCAGTGTATACTTGAATAATGTTGAGTTATGTTATATAGCATGCAGTGTATAGTTGAATAATGTGAGTTCATGTTATATAGCATGCAGTGTATACTTGAATAATGTGAGTTCATGTTATACAGCATGCAGTGTATACTTGAATAATGTGAGTTCATGTTATACAGCATGCAGTGTATACTTGAATAATGTGAGTTCATGTTATATAGCATGCAGTGTATACTTGAATAACGTGAGTTCATGTTATATAGCATGCAGTGTATACTTGAATAATGTGAGTTCATGTTATATAGCATGCAGTGTATACTTGAATAATGTTGAGTTCATGTTATACAGCATGCAGTGTATACTTGAATAATGTTGAGTTCATGTTATACAGCATGCAGTGTATACTTGAATAATGTGAGTTCATGTTATATAGCATGCAGTGTATACTTGAATAACGTGAGTTCATGTTATATAGCATGCAGTGTATACTTGAATAATGTGAGTTCATGTTATATAGCATGCAGTGTATACTTGAATAAGTGAGTTCATGTTATATAGCATGCAGTGTATACTTGAATAATGTGAGTTCATGTTATATAGCATGCAGTGTATACTTGAATAATGTGAGTTCATGTTATACAGCATGCAGTGTATACTTGAATAATGTGAGTTCATGTTATATAGCATGCAGTGTATACTTGAATAATGTGAGTTCATGTTATACAGCATGCAGTGTATACTTGAATAATGTGAGTTCATGTTATATAGCATGCAGTGTGTACTTGAATAATGTGAGTTCATGTTATACAGCATGCAGTGTATACTTGAATAATGTGAGTTCATGTTATATAGCATGCAGTGTATACTTGAATAACGTGAGTTCATGTTATACAGCATGCAGTGTGTACTTGAATAATGTGAGTTCATGTTATACAGCATGCAGTGTATACTTGAATAATGTGAGTTCATGTTATATAGCATGCAGTGTATACTTGAATAACGTGAGTTCATGTTATATAGCATGCAGTGTATACTTGAATAATGTGAGTTCATGTTATACAGCATGCAGTGTATACTTGAATAATGTTGAGTTCATGTTATATAGCATGCAGTGTATACTTGAATAATGTGAGTTCATGTTATATAGCATGCAGTGTTTACTTGAATAATGTGAGTTCATGTTATACAGCATGCAGTGTATACTTGAATAATGTTGAGTCCATGTTATATAGCATGTAGTGTATACTTGAATAATGTGAGTTCATGTTATACAGCATGCAGTGTATACTTGAATAATGTGAGTTCATGTTATATAGCATGCAGTGTATACTTGAATAATGTGAGTTCATGTTATACAGCATGCAGTGTATACTTGAATAATGTGAGTTCATGTTATATAGCATGCAGTGTGTACTTGAATAATGTGAGTTCATGTTATACAGCATGCAGTGTATACTTGAATAATGTGAGTTCATGTTATATAGCATGCAGTGTATACTTGAATAATGTGAGTTCATGTTATATAGCATGCAGTGTTTACTTGAATAATGTGAGTTCATGTTATACAGCATGCAGTGTATACTTGAATAATGTTGAGTCCATGTTATATAGCATGCAGTGTATACTTGAATAATGTTGAGTTCATGTTATACAGCATGCAGTGTATACTTGAATAATGTGAGTTCATGTTATATAGCATGTAGTGTATACTTGAATAATGTGAGTTCATGTTATACAGCATGCAGTGTATACTTGAATAATGTTGAGTTCATGTTATATAGCATGCAGTGTATGTTGAGTTCATATTATATAGCATGCAGTGTATACTTGAATAATGTTGAGTTATGTTATATAGTGTATACTTGAATAATGTGAGTTTATGTTATACAGCATGCAGTGTATACTTGAATAATGTGAGTTCATGTTATATAGCATGCAGTGTATACTTGAATAATGTGAGTTCATGTTATATAGCATGCAGTGTATACTTGAATAATGTTGAGTTCATGTTATATAGCATGCAGTGTAGTACTTGAATAATGTGAGTTCATGTTATACAGCATGCAGTGTATACTTGAATAATGCTGAGTGGAGTATAGAGCAAATAGCAAGTGTGACTTATAATTATATATATACATATACACATTATCTTATAATCTCCAGTAATCCAAAAAGACGCTGAAATTTTAGGGTGGAATCTTAGCCCCTTAGAAAGAGATGCCGGCCTAACAAGACTCTAATTAGTATTTATTGTATTTGCTAAGCAACCCACTGTTGACCACAATATTACAACTTAGCTATGGTTGCTAGGGGCACTTAACACTCCTGATTGAATTAAAACAGGGTCGTAATTTTAAAGAAATGCTGCATAATAAAGGGTTAATGACCCACAATGGGAAAGAAAAGATAGATCCTTGACAAAGTTTAGTCGGTCTGCAGGTTTATGCCTTAGTGAAGTATTCAAGGCATGCAGGGGTGGAGCTTAGGAGTGGAGCTAGGAATGACTGAAACCACTGTTTCAGATGCTTAGATGCTGCCACAGGGAATCTTAACTGAGATACACACTTTGGGGGGGGGGCACTCACAAAAGGGACAAACCAATTTAGGGACACTTTCTGATTAATCCAATATAAGGACACTCCCTGATTAAAGCCGAACAATAATAAGGACACTCCCTAATTAAAGCCCAACAATATAGGGACATTTTCTGATTAAATCCCACCAATATAAGGACACTCCCTATTAAATCCCACCAATATAAGGACACTCCCTAAGCCGAACAATATAAGGACACTCCTTGATTAAAGCCCAACAATATAGGGACATTTGCTGATTAAATCCCACCAATATAAGGACACTCCCTGATTAAAGCCGAACAATATAAGGACACTCCCTAATTAAAGCCCAACAATATAGGGACATTTTCTGATTAAAGACACTCCCTGATTAAATCCCACCAATATAAGGACACTCCCTAAGCCGAACAATATAAGGACACTCCTTGATTAAAGCCCAACAATATAGGGACATTTTCTGATTAAATCCCACCAATATAAGGACACTCCCTGATTAAAGCCCAACAATATAAGGACACTCCCTGATTAAAGCCCAACAATATAGGGACATTTTCTGATTAAATCCCACCAATATAAGGACACTCCCTGATTAAAGCCCAACAATATAGGGACATTTTCTGATTAAATCCCATAAATCCCACCAATATAAGGACACTCCCTGATTAAATCCCACCAATATAAGGACACTCCCTAAGCCGAACAATATAAGGACACTCCTTGATTAAAGCCCAACAATATAGGGACATTTTCTGATTAAATCCCACCAATATAAGGACACTCCCTGATTAAAGCCCAACAATATATGATTAAATCCCACCAATATAAGGACACTCCCTGATTAAAGCCCAACAATATAGGGACATTTTCTGATTAAATCCCACCAATATAAGGACACTCCCTGATAAAGCCCAACAATATAGGGACATTTTCTGATTAAATCCCAACAATATAGGGACATTTTCTGATTAAATCCCACCAATATAAGGACACTCCCTGATTAAATCCCACCAATATAAGGAGACTCCTAAAGCTGCTGTTAAGTGTTTCTATTCACCCCCCATACTGTAGCCATGGCATACTGTAGCCATGGCACCCTGTAGCCATGGCACACTGTAGCCATGGTTACTGTAACCATGGTTAATGAGTCCCACTACATAAAAAGAATGTTGTTAACAACACAACACAATGTTATCACGAGGGAGCTCGCACCTCCATTGTGTCCATTGCGTCCATTGCTGGATGCTTCTCTGCTGTCCGTCCGCATCGCCATTATGACCTTGCTTAGGTTGTCGGACTGCTGTGCAAGCGGGCAGAGGGAGACGAGATGAGGATTAGAGAGAGGACAAGGAAAGTCCTGGGGGTATGTGTCCAACCACAGATTCAAGTAGGACAAGATCTCTCTGAAGAATGAAAAATGGAGGATAAATTCCATGGTTATTATAGTTGACTTCCTCATGCCCCAGCTAACCGTTATCACTCAGTTACATTGTGAGAGAATCAATTAAGTCATCAAGAGTCATTAGAACCTAGATACAGGATCACTAAGGGGCTGAGTATGAGGGGTGGCCAACTACGTATTACTTTCAGCTGTGCCCACCAGGTTGAAAGAAAAGGTGTTTTTCCTCAAGAAGCTAACACGAGCGCCTAGCATATTAGGATGAGCTGTGATGAGATTCATGAGTAATGCAAGAACAATTAGTATACATGCATGCAAAGTAATTGCCTATTGCTTTTGAGACTGGCCATCACTTAGCAATAATGCATGCTGCGAGAGTGGCCATCACTTAGCATGCTGTCACTTAGCATGCTGTGAGAGTGGGAGCAAAGCCTTCTGTTGAAAGCAAGCATGAACTCCTGAACGTTCCAAGACTGAAGAAATATCTAATTGAGGGTTGTGAATGGCCAGATCCCGATACATCGAATGCAAGATAGGTTTTGGCCCCTGGAAGCAAGGATTGCTACACTTTTACTGCATGTGAAGCCAAAATAAACTGTATCTCAAACATGAATCAGTGCATTTATTGACCATGAAATTACGCATTTACTTTCAACCCCCCCCCCCCCCCCCCCCCCCAGAAAGGCATCTGCATCCATGTGTGACCAAAGTGCTGGCAGGTCTACTTTGTGTGGGGAAAGTTTAGATAGGTACGGTGTGGTCACATGCAGGGACACTTTAGATATGTAGTTGTGGTCACATGCAGGGATGCTTTAGATAGGTATGGTGTGGTCACATGCAGGGCATGCTTTAGATAGGTACGGTGTGGTCACATGCTGGGATGCTTTAGATAGGTACGGTGTGGTTACATGCAGGGATGCTTTAGATAGGTACGGTGTGGTCACATGCAGGGACGCTCACATGCAGGGACGCTTTAGACTACCAACAGTCATCGATCATCACTAAAAAATGAGGCATAGCTCTACCAAGAATGGTAGAGCTGTGCCTTCAATGACTTGCCCTTTTATTGATCTCTTGTTCGTCCCCTCCTCATAGCTGTCTGTTGCCTTCTCCACCAGGGACAGATATCTGGGGGGGGGGAGACCCATACCCCATTGGTACAAATAAACTTACATGTGCTACTTGCCATCAATCATATCATTTTTGGTGGTTGTAAATGATACACACAATTTCAAAATTGAGAGTTTAGGTTGGTGGAAGTGCATTGAGGATTCATGAATGACCTGTTGTGTACACATTACAAAACTGAGATAACCCCACCCTATTGTGAGAGTGTTTTCAAGATGGCGTGGCATCCAGTGGCCTATACTCACACGCACATCATCTGTCTCTATATATTATACAGAGAGACACAAGTTACTCATCATCTGTCTCTATATATTATACTGAGAGAGACACAAGTTACCCATCATCTGTCTCTATATATTATACAGAGAGAGACACAAGTTACCCATCATCTGTCTCTATATATTATACAGAGAGAGACACAAGTTACCTATCATCTGTCTCTATATATTATACAGAGACACAAGTTACCCATCATCTGTCTCTATATATTATACAGAGAGAGACACAAGTTACCCATCATCTGTCTCTATATATTATACAGAGAGAGACACAAGTTACCCATCATCTGTCTCTATATATTATACAGAGACACAAGTTACCCATCATCTGTCTCTATATATTATACAGAGAGAGACACAAGTTACCCATCATCTGTCTCTATATATTATACAGAGAGAGACACAAGTTACCCATCATCTGTCTCTATATATTATACAGAGACACAAGTTACCCATCATCTGTCTCTATATATTATACAGAGAGAGACACAAGTTACCCATCATCTGTCTCTATATATTATATAGAGAGACACAAGTTACCCATCATCTGTCTCTACATATTATACAGAGAGACACAAGTTACCCATCATCTGTCTCTATATATTATACACAGAGAGACACAAGTTACCCATCATCTGTCTCTATATATTATACAGAGAGAGACACAAGTTACCCATCATCTGTCTCTATATATTATATAGAGAGACACAAGTTACCCATCATCTGTCTCTACATATTATACAGAGAGACACAAGTTACCCATCATCTGTCTCTATATATTATACAGAGACACAAGTTACCCATCATCTGTCTCTATATATTATACAGAGAGAGACACAAGTTACCCATCATCTGTCTCTATATATTATACAGAGAGAGACACAAGTTACCCATCATCTGTCTCTATATATTATACAGAGACACAAGTTACCCATCATCTGTCTCTATATATTATACAGAGAGAGACACAAGTTACCCATCATCTGTCTCTATATATTATATAGAGAGACACAAGTTACCCATCATCTGTCTCTACATATTATACAGAGAGACACAAGTTACCCATCATCTGTCTCTATATATTATACACAGAGAGACACAAGTTACCCATCATCTGTCTCTATATATTATACAGAGAGAGACACAAGTTACCCATCATCTGTCTCTATATATTATATAGAGAGACACAAGTTACCCATCATCTGTCTCTACATATTATACAGAGAGACACAAGTTACCCATCATCTGTCTCTATATATTATACACAGAGAGACACAAGTTACCCATCATCTGTCTCTATATATTATACAGAGAGAGACACAAGTTACCCATCATCTGTCTCTATATATTATATAGAGAGACACAAGTTACCCATCATCTGTCTCTACATATTATACAGAGAGACACAAGTTACCCATCATCTGTCTCTATATATTATACACAGAGAGACACAAGTTACCCATCATCTGTCTCTATATATACAGAGAGACACAAGTTACCCATTATCTGTCTCTATATATTATACAGAGAGAGACACAAGTTACCCATCATCTGTCTCTATATATTATACAGAGAGAGACACAAGTTACCCATCATCTGTCTCTATATATTATACAGAGAGAGACACAAGTTACCCATCATCTGTCTTTATATATTATACAGAGAGACACAAGTTACCTATTATCTGTCTCTATATATTATATAGAGAGACACAAGTTACCCATCAGCTGTCTCTATATATTATACAGAGAGACACAAGTTACCCATTATCTGTCTCTATATATTATACAGAGAGACACAAGTTACCCATCATCTGTCTCTATATATTATACAGAGAGAGACACAAGTTACCCATCATCTCTCTCTATATATTATACAGAGAGACACAAGTTACCCATCAGCTGTCTCTATATATTATACAGAGTGACACAAGTTACCTATTATCTGTCTCTATATATTATACAGAGAGACACAAGTTACTCATCATCTGTCTCTATATATTATACAGAGAGACACAAGTTCCCCCCCCCCCCCCCCCCCCCCCCCCCATTGTGGCTACTCATAAAAATAAATAAAATTAATCAAAGTCATACTAAAAATGATTTTTAAAAAGTGAATGATTCAATTGAGTGCCAAAGCAAACAGAAAACCCACAGAATTTCCCCCTTATATCGCAGGTGAGTTGTCAAGCTGGTGTGGCATCCAATGGCCTTCACATCATGTAGACACACATAGCCACCATTATGCTCACTATGTTTGCAATGGCCTTCACATCATGTAGACACACATAGCCACCATTATGGTCATGGTCACTATGATTGTTTGTGGAAGGCCATCCCACAGAATTGTCTGATGTTGACAGGAGAATTTTTTTAAAGTGAATGGGTCCACCCAGGATTGAACTGGGAACCTTGGAGTAGGGTGAAATTAAAATGCTAGTATTGTAATACAGGGACATTGAGCACCACACAATGCATACACAGACAGACATTGCTATCCATTGCGGCTACTTAAAACATTTTTTGGGGTCAAAACCATCCAACAGAACTTAAAATTGTTGTTAGGGGTGGAAAAAGGGGGGGGGGGGATTCCTCCCAGAATCGAATCGGGAACTTTGTGGTACGAAAGTGAACCGACAAACCTACACAGAATTTCCCGTTTTATAGAGCAAGATATATATATCTTCGAATGGTTACCGTGGGCACTAAACATTCCTAGTAAAGTGAATAACAGAGACCGGACACAACTGGAAGGCATACACAGTCGATCTCGACCCTCAGTGTGCCGCTGGCTTGTGCTACGCGTGTGCTTGCCAGTCTAGCTCGTGCACGGCCGCACTACTTCCTCCCTGTCACTAGCTCGTGCACGGCCGCACTACTTCCTCCCTGTCACTAGCTCGTGCACGACCGCACTACTTCCTCCCTGTCACTAGCTCGTGCACGACCGCACTACTTCCTCCCTGTCACTAGCTCGTGCACGGCCGCACTACTTCCTCCCTGTCACTAGCTCGTGCACGACCGCACTACTTCCTCCCTGTCACTAGCTCGTGCACGGCCGCACTACTTCCTCCCTGTCACTAGCTCGTGCACGGCCGCACTACTTCCTCCCTGTCACTAGCTCGTGCACGGCCGCACTACTTCCTCCCTGTCACTAGCTCGTGCACGGCCGCACTACTTCCTCCCTGTCACTAGCTCGTGCACGGCCGCACTACTTCCTCCCTGTCACTAGCTCATGCACGGCCACACTACTTCCTCCCTGTCACTAGCTCGTGCACGGCCGCACTACTTCCTCCCTGTCACTAGCTCGTGCACGGCCGCACTACTTCCTCCCTGTCACTAGCTCATGCACGGCCACACTACTTCCTCCCTGTCACTAGCTCGTGCACGGCCGCACTACTTCCTCCCTGTCACTAGCTCGTGCACGGCCGCACTACTTCCTCCCTGTCACTAGCTCGTGCACGGCCGCACTACTTCCTCCCTGTCACTAGCTCGTGCACGGCCGCACTACTTCCTCCCCGTCACTAGCTCGTGCACGGCCGCACTACTTCCTCCCCGTCACTAGCTCGTGCACGGCCGCACTACTTCCTCCCTGTCACTAGCTCGTGCACGGCCGCACTACTTCCTCCCTGTCACTAGCTCGTGCACGGCCGCACTACTTCCTCCCTGTCACTAGCTCGTGCACGGCCGCACTACTTCCTCCCCGTCACTAGCTCGTGCACGGCCGCACTACTTCCTCCCTGTCACTAGCTCGTGCACGGCCGCACTACTTCCTCCCTGTCACTAGCTCGTGCACGGCCGCACTACTTCCTCCCTGTCACTAGCTCGTGCACGGCCGCACTACTTCCTCCCCGTCACTAGCTCGTGCACAACTAACACGCTCAAAAGAATATAGCAAGAAAGTCTAGCTAGGGTCATGAACCCAAGCTTGCTAGTCTTCCTCTACTAGTAGTAAACTACTCGTTTCCAATTCTTCTTCGTCATCAAGGTCAGAGAAAGGAATTAGAACTATCCGACTTTCTGGCTTGGACATGAGCCACCCAATTTTCTCCTAGAGGTAGATTTAGACAGGAAACATGCCCTCCTTCACTGTCATTCGTGACCATCGAAATCCAGCAGATATTGAAGGGTTAATGAGCACTCCCCCCCCCCCCCCCCCTCCCCTCCCCTGGGACTATTACATCTACACATGTGCGGTGCAAATATAAAGTGAAAATACTATCTCATTCAGAGTACGTCAATGGGCGAACACTCTTCGAGGGCCAATGTTAAAGTGTGGTAACTATTGGAGGAAATAGAGCATGCTGTATGTAGCTCTGTTACACACTGTTACACACTGTTACGCACAAGATTAAGACACACACACCTACTGACTCCTATCCCCTGTGACATCACTGATTTTTCACATATGACAACCCTCCCCCTGAACTTCCAGCCAAGTAACTCACCAACATCATTGCATGACAGGTAGCCATTATCTGCTTACTCACTTCATCTCCCACCAAGCCATGCCACCCTCCTCTCGTTATCTGCTAATTAAAGCCACATACCCTCTCATTATCTGCTAATATCTCCACCCACTCGTTACCTGCTAACATCTCAACTCACTCGTTACCTGCTAATATCTCCACCCACTCGTTACCTGCTAACATCTCTACCCACTTGCCTGCTAACATCTCTACCCACTTGCCTGCTAACATCTCTACCCACTTGTTACCTGCTAACATCTCTACCCACTTGTTACCTGCTAATATCTCTACCCACTTGTTACCTGCTAACATCTCTACTCACTCGTTACCTGCTAACATCTCTACTCACTCGTTACCTGCTAACATCTATACCCACTCGTTACCTGCTAACATCTTCACCCACTCCTAACAGTTCACCTACTCTCATTACCTTCTAACTAACAACGGCCACTCCCACTCTCATTACCTTCTAACTAACAGCCACTCGCACTTGTTACCTGCTAACTAACAGCCACTCGCACTTGTTACCTGCTAACTAGGAGTCCCATTATCTTCCCAGTGTCTGAAAAGCAGCGATAAGTGGAGAGGAAGCAGGTGCGATAAACGTGGCTGAACTCCATGACCCTTGGATCTGGGGCCAGTCCTTCCACGAGTTTCTCCAGGATTCCAGCACGAATAGTTCGCACCTTATCAACAATACACACATCATGAGTGGGTACCAACAATATGCATACATTATGAGAGGGGACAATCGACATCTTACCAACAATATGCAGTGGGTATAATCCACACCTTACCAACAATATGCACACACATGAGTGGGTACCAACAATATGCACACATTATGAGAGGGGATAATCCAACAATATGCACACACATGAGTGGGTACCAACAATATGCACACATTATGAGAGGGGATAATCCACACCTTACCAACAATATGCACACACATGAGTGGGTACCAACAATATGCACACATTATGAGAGGGGATAATCCAACAATATGCACACACATGAGTGGGTACCAACAATATGCACACATTATGAGAGGGGATAATCCACACCTTACCAACAATATGCACACACATGAGTGGGTACCAACAATATGCACACATTATGAGAGGGGATAATCCACACCTTACCAACAATATGCACACACATGAGTGGGTACCAACACATTATGAGATAATCCACACCTTACCAACAATATGCACACACATGAGTGGGTATAATCCATACCTCACCAACAATGATAAAGCCCACACCTTACCAGCAATATATATTGCATAGTCCACACCTTACAAGCAATGCACACACACTACATAAAGTCCACACCTTACCATCAATATATATATATATACACACTACATAGGCCACACCTTACCAGCAATACATACACATGCACTCTGAGTAGACATAATGCCAGACATGATTGATGGGTCAAAAAAGAAAGGAACAAGAGTACATCTATGCAGACCAACCAAACCGACGACCCTTTACCACATAAACGGGGTAGTTTTCCGTGGGACATTATTTTCATGGATACCGCAAAAGAAAACCACAAAATATTTACCCATGGACGGATTAGACTTAACTGCATGTATTTGAGAACTATGCCCACATACGAACACCCTCAGCATGGCCCTAAAGAGGTTACCCTTTGAATTGTGCTGGCCCATTAGTTAGCTAGCGATTTCTTTCCCCGTGGCCCTCTTTCACTACACAATCTGCAATCTAGCACCTGATAACTATGCAATGATCACTCCACCTCATTGTAAAATTAGAGAACAGACTCGAGACATCTTCCTGGGGACATGACCAGCTACATGTTCAGACATCACCACCGCTGCAGCAAAAATATTGTGCTACTTGTCAGTCTCGCACGAGCACTGCAGTAGCTTGCCTAAAAGGCAGCATCCCAAACCACAAAATATTGTCCCACGGAAATGATCCGCACTATACAGTACAAACCAATCATTACACCAATTCCATAAAGTGGTATAACATTGGCGTAAATGATGTTAAATGGTAAGTAAGGGCTGTTAACTGGTGTGGTCTATATAGATACACCCTTGCTTTGATGCTCTTGTAACAAACCAAGGTTGGGTTTTTAAAAAACACACTTTTGTTCTTGTTGTTATAGTTGTTGTTATAGTCATTGTTACAGTTGTTGTTATAGTTGTTGTTATAGTTGTTGTTATAGTTGTTATATTTGTTTTTAGTCATTGTTATAGTCGTTGTTACAGTTGTTGTTATAGTTGTTGTTATAGTTGTTGTTATAGTCGTTGTTATAGTTGTTATTATTTATAGTTGTTACAGTTGTTGTTATAGTTGTTGTTATAGTTGTTGTTATATTTGTTGTTATAGTTGTTGTTATGGTTGTTGTTATATTTGTTGTTATAGTCGTTGTTATAGTCGTTATAGTTGTTGTTATAGTTGTTATAAATATTTGTTGTTATAGTTGTTATAGTTGTTGTTATATTTGTTTTTAGTCGTTGTTACAGTCGTTGTTACAGTCGTTGTTACAGTTGTTGTTATAGTTGTTGTTATAGTTGTTGTTATATTTGTTGTTATAGTCGTTGTTATAGTCGTTATAGTTGTTGTTATAGTTGTTGTTATATTTGTTGTTATGGTTGTTATTATAGTTGTTGTTACAGTTGTTGTTATATTTGTTGTTATAGTTGTTGTTATATTTGTTTTTAGTCGTTGTTATAGTCGTTGTTAGTCATTGTTATATTTGTTGTTATAGTTGTTGTTATAGTTGTTACAGTTGTTGTTATAGTTGTTGTTATATTTGTTGTTATAGTTGTTGTTAGTTGTTGTTACAGTTGTTGTTATAGTTGTTGTTATAGTTGTTGTTACAGTTGTTATAGTTGTTGTTATAGTTGTTATATTTGTTGTTATATTTGTTGTTATAGTTGTTGTTACAGTTGTTGTTACAGTTGTTATAGTTGTTGTTATAGTTGTTGTTAGTTGTTATAGTTGTTATAGTTGTTGTTACAGTTGTTGTTATATTTGTTGTTATAGTTGTTGTTACAGTTGTTGTTACAGTTGTTGTTATAGTTGTTGTTATAGTTGTTGTTATAGTTGCTGTTACAGTTGTTGTTACAGTTGTTGTTACAGTTGTTGTTACAGTTGTTGTTATAGTTGTTGTTACGGTTGTTGTTACAGTTGTTGTTATAGTTGTTGTTACAGTTGTTGTTATAGTTGTTGTTATAGTTGTTAGTTGTTGTTATAGTTGTTGTTACAGTTGTTGTTACAGTTGTTACAGTTGTTGTTATAGTTGTTGTTACAGTTGTTGTTATAGTTGTTGTTATGGTTGTTGTTATAGTTGTTGTTATAGTTGTTGTTATACTTGTTAGTTGTTGTTATAGTTGTTTTACAGTTGTTGTTATAGTTGTTGTTACAGTTGTTGTTACAGTTGTTGTTATAGTTGTTACAGTTGTTGTTACAGTTGTTGTTACAGTTGTTGTTAGTTGTTGTTACAGTTGTTGTTATAGTTGTTGTTATAGTTGTTATAGTTGTTACAGTTGTTATAGTTGTTGTTATAGTTGTTGTTACAGCTGTTGTTATAGTTGTTGTTATAGTTGTTATAGTTGTTGTTACAGTTGTTGTTTATAGTTGTTGTTATAGTTGTTGTTACAGTTGTTGTTACAGTTGTTGTTATAGTTGTTGTTACAGTTGTTGTTATATTTGTTGTTATAGTTGTTGTTATAGTTGTTGTTTGTTGTTGTTTTGTTGTTGCTATACAAAATACTTCAACCTTAAGGCAGGGAAGAATTCTACTACATGTACAAGCAATGAAACTAGCAGAGATGAAGCACTCCTTTGAAACACTTTATCTAACCTATTTTTAATTGCTGTACACTGCACGAGTCCACACATACCACACCTCCACACCTTGTTGTTGTTGTTGTTGTTATTATTATTAGAGCCTGCCAGGGATCAGCTACACCCTCCTTATGACTTGGCAAGAATTGCACAACCCAACGCACACATGCACGCACACACACACACACATACCTTGCTGTTACCTTTTAATTAATTATCCTTCTGTTTGAAGAAGATTACTCATCAGAAAAGCAACTGGAATCCAGCCGCAGAGCATAGCTTGGTTGAGGCATTTTTGGTGAAGGACGATCCCTACCCATTTCTTGTTATGTGAGCTAACTTGTTTGCATCATTGACAGTGACCATCCCACACCTTTCTCCCCCAAAATCGAGAAACAGATTAGTCCTTGAGCAAGGCAGTGGAATATTTGGCGTCTTCTGGTACTAAACTTGTTATGAATGGACTTATTGGATGCAACTTATGTGAGGGAAATGCAGACCCTTGGAGGTGAACTTCAAGGGGGTTTCCCACACTTTATAACAGCTTTAGCCAGTTACTACTTTAGCAAAGAATTCATGGCATGCTGGGAGCGTTTATGGGTTGAAATAGCGACCCAAACCGTTTGGGCAGCTAGGATGCTGCGAATGAGAGTTTCAGCTGAGAGGGAGCTCTGATTTTTTTTTTGGGGGGGGGGGGGGGGGGGGGGGGGCGTCCACCATTTAAAAAAGGGAGTCAACCAATACAGGGAGCACCAGTGAACTTCCCTGATACACTGATTCAGCCTGAGATGGTTTAATGGGTGGCAGATAAGAATTAGAGGCACTCTCAATTTGGTTCCACCTTATCACATCTTCACAGAGTGAGGACATGAGAAGAATAGGTCCATGAGTCTCACTTGGAGACAAATCCTAAATATAGTCCTGTGTATAGCTCGACAGTTGCTCTAAGGGAACAGACACTGGACCAATGGGTTGAGGCAGGTTGAAGTAGGTTGACAATAACTCTATCTGGACCAATATCACACTGGGTTGGTGCTTGAAGTCTTGAAGCACATGATTAACTACCCCTTATGACTCATACCTTTTCAGAGATCCAGACCAGATGAGAGGCCGGGGAGTCATCTAGACTCTGGCCGCCATAGCGGATACGTCTGAGAGTGACATGATAGACCATACCCTCCTCCCTCTCCTCTCCGAGATCCTGTCAGTGGAGAAGTAATATATGCATATATATATATCAGACACATAATCAATTTGCCCTCTATAGTTATCATGCTGCAGCAGGTGGCCACACAGCCCTCATACAGAAATGCAATAACCAACTCAGTGGTCAGTCTTATTGGCAAGACAAGCTTTAACAATCTGCAGTTGTGCGATGTGTGTGTGTGTGTGTGTGTAGTGTGTGTGTGTGCTGCGTGTGTGTGTGTGTGTGTGTGTGTGTGTGTGTGTAGGGGCTGATATCATATTGCTAATATTGTAGGGGAAGCTAATATTGTAGGGGAAGCTAATATTGTAGGGGAAACTAATATTGCTAATATTGTAGGGGAAGCTAATATTGTAGGGGAAGCTAATATTGCTAATATTGTAAGGGAAGCTAATATTGTAGGGGAAGCTAATATTGTAGGGGAAACTAATATTGCTAATATTGTAGGGTAAGCTAATATTGTAGGGGAAGCTAATATTGTAGGGGAAGCTAATATTGTAGGGGAAGCTAATATTGTAGGGGAAGCTAATATTGTAGGGGAAACTAATATTGTAGGGGAAGCTAATATTGTAGGGGAAGCTAATATTGTAGGAGAAGCTAATATTGTAGGGGAAACTAATATTGTAGGGGAAGCTAACATTGTAGGGGAAGCTAATATTGCTAATATTGTAGGGGAAGCTAATATTGTAGGGGAAGCTAATATTGTAGGGGAAACTAATATTGCTAATATTGTAGGGTAAGCTAATATTGTAGGGGAAGCTAATATTGTAGGGGAAGCTAATATTGTAGGGGAAGCTAATATTGTAGGGGAAACTAATATTGTAGGGGAAGCTAATATTGTAGGGGAAGCTAATATTGTAGGAGAAGCTAATATTGTAGGGGAAACTAATATTGTAGGGGAAGCTAACATTGTAGGGGAAGCTAATATTGTAGGGGAAGCTAATATTGTAGGGGAAGCTAATATTGTAGGGGAAGGGGAAGCTAATATTGTGGGGGAAGCTAATATTGTGGGGAAGCTAATATTGTAGGGGAAGCTAATATTGTAGGGGAAGGGGAAGCTAATATTGTGGGGGAAGCTAATATTGTGGGGGAAGCTAATATTGTAGGGGAAGCTAATATTGTAGGGGAAGCTAATATTGTAGGGGAAGCTAATATTGTAGGGGAAGCTAATATTGTAGGGGAGGGGGAAGCTAATATTGTGGGGGAAGCTAATATTGTGGGGAAGCAGGGGAAGCTAATATTGTAGGGGAAGGGGAAGCTAATATTGTGGGGGAAGCTAATATTGTAGGGGAAGCTAATATTGTAGGAGAAGCTAATATTGTAGGGGAAACTAATATTGTAGGGGAAGCTAATATTGTAGGGGGAGTTAATATTGTAGGGGAAACTAATATTGTAGGGGAAGCTAATATTGTAGGGGAAGCTAATATTGTAGGGGAAGCTAATATTGTAGGGGAAGCTAATATTATAGGGGAAGCTAATATTGTAGGGGCAGCTAATATTGTAGGGGAAGCTAATATTGTAGGGGAAGCTAATATTGTAGGGGAAGGGGAAGCTAATATTGTGGGGGAAGCTAATATTGTGGGGAAGCTAATATTGTGGGGGAAGCTAATATTGTAGGGGAAACTAATATTGTAGGGGAAGCTAATATTGTAGGGGAAGCTAATATAGTAGGGGAAGCTAATATTGTAGGGGAAGCTAATATTATAGGGGAAGCTAATAATATTGTAGGGGAAGCTAATATTGTAGGGGAAGCTAATATTGTAGGGGAAGCTAATATTGTAGTGGAAGCTAATATTGTAGGGGAAGCTAATATTGTAGGGGAAGCTAATATTGTAGGGGAAGCTAATATTGTGGGGGAAGCTAATATTGTGGGGGAAGCTAATATTGTAGGGGAAACTAATATTGTAGGGGAAGCTAATATTGTAGGGGGAGTTAATATTGTAGGGGAAACTAATATTGTAGGGGAAGCTAATATTGTAGGGGAAGTAGGGGAAGCTAATATTGTAGGAGGAGTTAATATTGCAGGCAGAGCTGACATATTTACTGTGATAGATGTGTTTAAAGCAGAGGCCAATTTTTCACTAGAGTAAGTACTTTACTATGTAACGATTCACTCCTTCAATCATTGGACTCAATATTGCACACATGAGTGAGTTTATAACCTTGTCCACTTCCATGTTTAAATGAACTGGGGAGTAATGTCTGGCCACTGGAGAGTTTCTACACTTCTGCTAGTACAATTGTTATGAATGGACTCATGGTCCTCGAGGTATGGGGGGAGATACGAGAGTCACAAGATCTTTGAAGACAAATTCAAAAGATGTACTTCTTCCCCTTGCATTTTTTTTTGTTTGATCTGCCAGTTTACTTAGTGAATGCACATGGAAGTGGTTTTGGAGCTAAAAATGGCTGACTATTTAGGATGCTAAGAAGCTACCAGAAGTCAGTTTTAGCTGATATATGGGATTTGTTATCTTTGTGTGTTTGTGCCTGCCATTTTGAAATAGGGCTCACACCAAGACAGGGCAGTTGAGCAGTTGGTGAACTGTGGCAAAGGTTGAGATGTATACCATCGGTGTTTCTACACTCCACAAGCCATAGCCAATGATGCTTTGGCAGGATCCTGCCTTCACTCCTGCCTGTTGGTATGCTAACAAAATAACTGTTTGCTTGAGGGATCTTGGTAGGAAGGTATGCACCAAGAAACAATTTCACTGAATTTTGAAAAGTCAAGGTCAAAGGCCAGGATTTGCATTATATTGCACCAGTTTTCATTTCTGTCGTTTGATAGTTCCTTTAGCAGAGGATCAGCAATCGAGGATTTGGTAACAGTCGCACACTCTACAAAGCAAAGAGCAGGGAAGAAAGAGGACTCGGGCGTTAATTCTCCTTTTAGACACTCTTTCTGACTTGCTTCTTCATGTTGTATATCACACAAGTAAGCACATAACGCCTCTTGGCTGTTGGTCGAGTCAAGCCCATGGTAGAGGGGTGGCTACAGCCTCCCTCAAGAACTTGGAGGCAGTTGCACAAGGTAGAGGGCAGCTGTAGCCTCCCTCAAGGACTTGGTAGCAGTTGCACAGCCCTAGGTAGAGGGTAGCCTCCATCAAGGACTTGGTAGCAGTTGCACAGCCCTAGGTAGAGGGCAGCTGCAGCCTCCCTCAAGGACTTGATAGCAATTGCACAGAATAACTCCACATATCAAAACAGAAGAGAATAACAATATTCTCAGTAAATGAACTGAATAGTCACTTGTTCTGTTCATAACAAGGCATGTAAGCTAGCTGGGTTGAGCCGATAAACCTAGCGTGACTGATAATCATTTCCCCCCTGCAGTTCCCCCCCCCCTCCAATTTTTAAAATATTAATTATGGTTAATTATGGACAAGTGCCATGGGAAAATTTGATCCAGAGACTGTGGGGGATATAAGAAAGATGAATTTCATCTTTTTTTAAAAGTCGACCTGTTGATTACCTTTAATGAAGATTCAAAGCAAAAGGACTGCCAACATGATGGGATACCCATGAGCTTTGTTCTTTGGGGTAAGTTTCTTTTTAGCTGCCCACCACATTATTATGAAGTGGGTCAAACCACTGGAGGAGTGCACTCACTGGTGACCAGCGAAGGAACAAGTATTGCAAACACATGGTTAGTTCCACCTGTGAGGAGTGCCAGGCACTCACTGGTGACCAGCGAAGGAACAAGTATTGCAAACACATGGTTAGTTCCACCTGTGAGGAGTGCCAGGCTCTCACTGGTGACCAGCGAAGGAACAAGTATTGCAAACACATGGTTAGTTCCACCTGTGAGGAGTGCCAGGCACTCACTGGTGACCAGCGAAGGAACAAGTATTGCAAACACATGGTTAGTTCCACCTGTGAGGAGTGCCAGGCACTCACTGGTGACCAGTGAAGGAACAAGTATTGCAAACACATGGTTAGTTCCACCTGTGAGGAGTGCCAGGCACTCACTGGTGACCAGCGCTGGAACAAGTATTGCAAACACATGGTTAGTTCCACCTGTGAGGAGAGCCAGGCTCTCACTGGTGACCAGCGAAGGAACAAGTATTGCAAACACATGGTTAGTTCCACCTGTGAGGAGTGCCAGGCACTCACTGGTGACCAGCGAAGGAACAAGTATTGCAAACACATGGTTAGTTCCACCTGTGAGGAGTGCCAGGCACTCACTGGTGACCAGTGAAGGAACAAGTATTGCAAACACATGGTTAGTTCCACCTGTGAGGAGTGCCAGGCACTCACTGGTGACCAGCGAAGGAACAAGTATTGCAAACACATGGTTAGTTCCACCTGTGAGGAGTGCCAGGCACTCACTGGTGACCAGCGCTGGAACAAGTATTGCAAACACATGGTTAGTTCAGGAGTGCCAGGCACTCACTGGTGACCAGCGAAGGAACAAGTATTGCAAACACATGGTTAGTTCCGACCTGTGAGGAGTGCCAGGCTCTCACTGGTGACCAGCGAAGGAACAAGTATTGCAAACACATGGTTAGTTCCACCTGTGAGGAGTGCCAGGCACTCACTGGTGACCAGTGAAGGAACAAGTATTGCAAACACATGGTTAGTTCCACCTGTGAGGAGTGCCAGGCTCTCACTGGTGACCAGCGCTGGAACAAGTATTGCAAACACATGGTTAGTTCAGGAGTGCCAGGCACTCACTGGTGACCAGCGAAGGAACAAGTATTGCAAACACATGGTTAGTTCCGACCTGTGAGGAGTGCCAGGCTCTCACTGGTGACCAGCGAAGGAACAAGTATTGCAAACACATGGTTAGTTCCACCTGTGAGGAGTGCCAGGCACTCACTGGTGACCAGCGAAGGAACAAGTATTGCAAACACATGGTTAGTTCCACCTGTGAGGAGTGCCAGGCTCTCACTGGTGACCAGTGAAGGAACAAGTATTGCAAACACATGGTTAGTTCCACCTGTGAGGAGTGCCAGGCTCTCACTGGTGACCAGTGAAGGAACAAGTATTGCAAACACATGGTTAGTTCCACCTGTGAGGAGTGCCAGGCTCTCACTGGTGACCAGTGAAGGAACAAGTATTGCAAACACATGGTTAGTTCCACCTGTGAGGAGTCCGTGCCAGGCACTCACTGGTGACCAGTGAAGGAACAAGTATTGCAAACACATGGTTAGTTCAGGAGTGCCAGGCACTCACTGGTGACCAGCGCTGGAACAAGTATTGCAAACACATGGTTAGTTCCACCTGTGAGGAGAGCCAGGCTCTCACTGGTGACCAGCGAAGGAACAAGTATTGCAAACACATGGTTAGTTCCACCTGTGAGGAGTGCCAGGCTCTCACTGGTGACCAGCGCTGGAACAAGTATTGCAAACACATGGTTAGTTCCACCTGTGAGGAGAGCCAGGCTCTCACTGGTGACCAGCGAAGGAACAAGTATTGCAAACACATGGTTAGTTCCACCTGTGAGGAGTGCCAGGCTCTCACTGGTGACCAGTGAAGGAACAAGTATTGCAAACACATGGTTAGTTCCACCTGTGAGGAGTGCCAGGCTCTCACTGGTGACCAGCGAAGGAACAAGTATTGCAAATACATGGTTAGTTCCACCTGTGAGGAGTGCCAGGCACTCACTGGTGACCAGCGCTGGAACAAGTATTGCAAACACATGGTTAGTTCCACCTGTGAGGAGTGCCAGGCTCTCACTGGTGACCAGCGCTGGAACAAGTATTGCAAACACATGGTTAGTTCCACCTGTGAGGAGTGCCAGGCTCTCACTGGTGAAAGGAATGTGGGGGGAGGGAGTTCTCTTGTATTTCAACATATTGCATTTCACATGTGCATGGTGATGGCAACTTCTCTCTAATTAGAGGCAATTATACATGTGCCTATTAGAGCTATATATGGTTAGTGGTCAGGTTGACTCTGCACAAACCAAAGGGCTATAGTCAGAGTCTTAACGAGACTGGTTATCAAAGTGAACGCCCCCTTCCTCCCCCCCCCCCCCCCCCCCGAGCCAAGGGGTTCTAGATGGCAGGCAAAAAGTGACCACATGGTCACAGCGTGAGGCACATGTGTTCTATAAATGCAAAGCATTATGTGGTGAGTTGAAGAATCTTTACTCGGCCTCTAATTGTGTGTCTATTCAACTGCTTGTGAATGGGAGAAGAATGCCCTACAGATACTCATCCAGTGAAACCGTGCATCACAATGGGTTGGTTTGTTGTGAAATGGAAATCTATGCCTGCAAGATACAGCCAACAGAGAGAGACGAGCTTTATCTGGAGCATTGCAGCAGCTTCAGGCAACCACGCTACGACCGAGGTCAAAGGCCGAGTAAATAATCAGTGCAGAAGGGAAGACATGCATTAACAGACTTTAAGATATAATGTTAGAGGCATTTTTCACTCTCACTCCTATTAGCACATCCTCTATTGCTGTATGCAGTCAGTAATCTTTCCATGACCTTCTTCTGCATCCAATTAACTATGAAGCCAGTTCTCTCTAGTTCTCTCTGTTCGAGATAGTGGCACCCTCATGGCGATCCACCTTATCCTGGAGTCTCTATAGTTGTATGTCGCAATGGACCTCCAGCGCCATTGTCCTGACAATTATCATCAGCTTATTCTCACACCTTTGTATGCAGCCAGTTCTCTTTCCTCGACCTTCATATCTGCAGCTCGTTTCCCTCGCTGAGATAAGCATTTCCCTGTTCCAGTGAAGGGGCAGGTGACCCATTAGCAGATACAACCTAACACAACAATGCAAACTTTCCACCCAACGACACCTAGTGAGGCATCGCCTCGCTATCCAAACATGGTGTTTTTTGAAACCTTATAATTAGCTCTCTTTTTATCCCGACATTGGGAAATAACTTTTTAATTGCCACACCTGGTTCAACAACTACCTGTGAATGAGGTGATACCCTTCACGAGTCTCAGGTGTCTATAGGTCGTAAAAGACGAGGGCTTTGGGAGTGGAACTAGCCCTAACTTTAGAACCAAAACAACATGATTTTGGGATATGGAAGCAGCTAGTGCTAATGGGTCACCTGCACGAGTTATGGAAGCAGTTCCATAACTCATGCATGTGGAACTTCTGGAGGTGTAAAACTTCACACATAACACACGGCAATTCATGATGCAAGTCATGAAATATTGCCTTTTATTACGTGCGACATAAATAATATTCTCACTCTTGAACCAGCACCAGCATCACAGTTGTTTATAATGACCTTAGCCCTCTCCCATTAGATCTTGCATGCTTGCAAGTCCCTCCCCCCCCCCCCCTTGTCCTCTTCCTCCCCCCCTCCCCCGCCCTCTTCCTCCCCCCCCTCCCCCCGTCCTCTTTCCTCCTCCTCCTCCTCCTCAACCCTAGCAAGAGTAGTTGTAGTGTACGTAAGAGCTGGAGAATGATGCAAGGTCAATAACAGCATCATGACAAGAAGTTAGTGGCGATCGAAACAATATTACGATATGCATGCAAGGCACTGTGTGTGTGGAGAGCTGGAGCACCTGTCCAAGCCCCTTGCCTTGCTATTTGCTTTGAAAGGAAGTGTACCCATACATATGTGCTTTACAGATGCCAACTTACACAAGGTTACACAAACAGATGCCCTGCAACACAGCGGGTTGGCTGGTTGCAAAACAGAAATGCCTCTGTGATGGCTGGGAGAGGTGGGCTTTGTTACGAGTACTTGGGAAACAGCTTCCCCTGAAGATGGGCGGCAGACTAAGAGAGATTAAGCAATACTTGCTGGCTGATAGAATCATCACCGCACTGCAGGCAATAGCTGACAATAACTTCAGACATTTTGTTTTAGATATTGTGGACTTGTTTTGTGTTCAACATATTCTCAATCATTAGCACATCCTCTAATGACAATGTGCAGTCTGTTCAATCATTAGCACCTCCTCTAATGCAATGTGCAGTCTGTTCAATCATTAGCACATCCTCTAATGACAATGTGCAGTCTGTTCAATCATTAGCACATCCTTTAATGACAATGTGCAGTCTGTTCAATCATTAGCACATCCTCTAATGACAATGTGCAGTCTGTTCAATCATTAGCACATCCTCTAATGACAATGTGCAGTCTGTTCAATCATTAGCACATCCTCTAATGACAATGTGCAGTCTCTTCAATCATTAGCACACCCTCTAATGACAATGTGCAGTCTGTTCAATCATTAGCACATCCTCTAATGACGATGTGCAGTCTGTTCAATCATTAGCACATCCTCTAATGACAATGTGCAGTCTCTTCAATCATTAGCACATCCTCTAATGACAATGTGCAGTCTGTTCAATCATTAGCACATCCTCTAATGACAATGTGCAGTCTGTTCAATCATTAGCACATCCTCTAATGACAATGTGCAGTCTGTTCAATCATTAGCACATCCTCTAATGACAATGTGCAGTCTGTTCAATCATTAGCACATCCTTTAATGACAATGTGCAGTCTGTTCAATCATTAGCACATCCTCTAATGACAATGTGCAGTCTGTTCAATCATTAGCACATCCTCTAATGACAATGTGCAGTCTGTTCAATCATTAGCACATCCTCTAATGACAATGTGCAGTCTCTTCAATCATTAGCACATCCTCTAATGACAATGTGCAGTCTGTTCAATCATTAGCACATCCTCTAATGACGATGTGCAGTCTGTTCAATCATTAGCACATCCTCTAATGACAATGTGCAGTCTCTTCAATCATTAGCATGACAATGTGCAGTCTGTTCAATCATTAGCACATCCTCTAATGACAATGTGCAGTCTGTTCAATCATTAGCACATCCTCTAATGACGATGTGCAGTCCGTTATCTTTCCTTCACTAACAATACAGCCTGTTCTCTTTTGTACTGCTGAGAGCCACAGTGCCCACAAGTGCAGGACACACAAGGAATTGTGTTTCTTACTTGCCAATCTTGATACAGTTTCTACACCTCATGACAAATGAAGACCTTCCAGGGGATCCAACAAAAAAATAGTGAGATCCACACATGAGAATAGTGTGTTTGTATAATTGTATATTTGAATGATCACCTCAAAAAATAACATAAACACAAAATGTCCCTTGCATTCTTCAAGCCTCAGACAGGCACATCATGTGATCCATGGACAGACATATCACGTGATCAACACTCGGACAGGCGCATCATGTGATCAAGCCTCAGACAGGCACATCATATGATCAAGCCTCGGACAGGCACATCATGTGATCAAGCCTCAGACAAGCACATCATGTGATCAAGCCTCGGACAGGTACATCATGTGATCAAGCCTCAGACAGACACATCATGTGATCCATGGACAGACACATCACGTGATCAACACTCGGACAGGCGCATCATGTGATCAAGCCTCAGACAGGCACATCATGTGATCAAGCCTCAGACAGGCACATCATGTGATCCATGGACAGACACATCACGTAATCAACACTCGGACAGGCGCATCATGTGATCAAGCCTCAGACAGCACATCATGTGATCAAGCCTCAGACAGGCACATCATGTGATCAAGCCTCGGATAGGCATATCATGTGATCAAGCCTCATTATGTGATCAAGCCTCAGACAGGCACATCATTTGATCAAGCCTCGGACAGGCACATCATGTGATCAAGCCTCAGACAAGCACATCATCTGATCAAGCCTCGGACAAGTACATCATGTGATCAAGCCTCATTATGTGATCAAGCCTCAGACAGGCACATCATGTTTTAGTGTCACTGAACTAGCAAATAGTATCTTTTATTCAGAACACTAAAACAATAATAATTTAACAGACAGAGTGAGCATCATATCGAATACCTAATCTATATTATAGTCTGAGTCACGATGATCAAAGCAGCTGCTACACATGCCCGAATCCAGGGCGCCACAGAACCCCCCCCCCCCCCCCCCCCCCAGTGGAAGAGAATGGAATGTTAGAGGCCTAGCGAAAATGAAGTGGGACCTTGATGGGCCTGCCAAAGCTTGAGGTAGGCAGTGGCGTCCTGACATCCGTTGAGGGAGGAGAAGTAGTAGGTGGTGTAGGTGGAACAGGGTGTGTTTGAGGTAGTGTTGATGGAGCTGGTGAGGTCCTGTGACCATAGGCGACCTTTAGACGATCAATGGACACAGCATCCCGGCGCCCGTTCACATCAAGGATGAAGTGCTTCCCAGCTGTCTCGAGGATCTTGAAAGGGCCATTGTAGGGACGTTGCAATGGACCACGATGGGCATCCTGACGGACATAGACGAATCCTGTTGCAGCTAAGTTGTGTGGTATGTAGGTCGGGCATTCACCATGGAATTTGGGAGGTGGGGGCAGGGCAGAACGCATCGTGTCCTGAAGATTGCGGAGGAACTCAGTTGGAGGGGGAAAGCTCAGCGGTCCAGCCTCAGAAGGGAAAAATTCTCCAGGTACATGCAACCCCATGCCATAGACAAGGTCAGCTGAAGAACACCCAACATCTTCCTTCCAAGCCGTTCTGATGCCAAGGAGAACTAGGGGAAGCTCGTCCATCCAGTTCGGTCCAGAGAGGCGGGCCTTCAGCGATGCCTTGAGTTGCCGATGAAGGCGCTCCACCATCCCGTTGGCCTGAGGGTGGTAAGCTGTGGTGGTGGATGCAGAGATTCCGAGCAGCTTGTTAAGAGCCGCCCAGAGGTGGGAAGTAAACTGCGGTCCACGGTCCGAGGTGAGGTTCTCAGGGACACCAAACCGTGCAATCCAATGGCGGATGAGGGCTTTGGCACACGACTCTGTGGTAGAATCCTCCATTGGTATGACTTCGGGCCAGCGAGTAAACCGGTCAATGATTGTGAAGAGGTAGGTCTTGTTCTCTGAGGTTGGAAGGGGGCCAACGATATCAACATGGATGCTGCCGAAGCGTCTGTCAGGAGGGTCTCTCTTGACAAGAGGAGCATGTGTGTGGCGCTGAATCTTCGAGGACTGGCAGGCATGACACTCCCGGCACCAGCGGCGGACGTCACGCTTGAGGCCATGCCAGACGAAGCGAGAGGAGACAGCTCGTTGTGTTGGCTTGCATCCAGGATGAGAGAGTCCGTGAATGGCTTCAAAAATGCGCCTAGTCCACTCAGATGGGATTACTGCTCTGTCTTTTCCTGTGGAGACGTCACAGAGGACAGTGAATTCCCCGAAAGGGACATCAGCGAATTTGAGACTGGTGATGGAAGTCCTGTAGGCAGCGATCTCCTTGGAATTCACCTGATCAGTGGCAAGGCGACGGTAGTCGATCGTAGGTAAGGCTATGGCAGAGAGACCGGCACGGGACAAAGTGTCAACGACAACGTTTTCCTTGCCCGTGATGTGACGCACATCTGTGGAGAACTCAGCTATAAAGGAGAGATGGCGGGTTTGTCTCGGTGACCTCTCAGCAGCACTAGCAAAGGCGAATGTCAATGGCTTGTGATCTGTGTAGATCGTGAAGGCCCGCCCTTCAACAAAGTGACGGAAGTGCTTGATGGCGAGGTAGATGGCTAGAAGTTCACGATCGAAGGCACTATATTTTATTTCTGCGTTGGATAGCTTGCGAGAGAAAAAGGCGATTGGAATCCAGCTCCCGTCCTGAAACTGCTCCAGCCAGCCACCCACAGCCCTATCAGAAGCATCCACAGTGATGCTGGTTTGAGCTGTGGGGTGGGGATGATGAAGAAGCATGGCGGAAGCAAGGGCAGACTTGGCAGATTCAAATGAGAGCTGGCATTCGGGAGTCCAAGTGATATTTTGCCCCTTTACTTTTGTTGCCTCATGCAGGGGGTAGAGCTTCTTAGCCAGTTGCGGCATGAAGCGATGGTAGAAATTAATCATACCGAGGAAACGCTGGAGGCTGGCTTTAGAGTCCGGGACAGGGAACTCACGCATGGCGTCAACCCTTGAAGGCAGTGGTGAGATGCCGGTGGCATTGACACAGTGGCCGAGATAGGTCAGCTCCGATACCCCAAAAATGCTCTTAGCCCGGTTGACTACCAAGCCATTGGAGGAGAGGAGTTGGAAGACCTGGCGCAGGCAGTTGGCATGGTCCACGAAGTTGGCACTGGCTACTAGGATATCGTCGAGGTAGACGAAAACAGATGGGATACCACGAAGGATGCCGTCCATCAACCTCTGGAAGGCCTGGGCAGCATTCTTGAGGCCAAATGGCATTCGCAGGAACTCCCATAGGCCGAAAGGTGTGATGATCGCCGTCTTAGGGACATCTCCAGGTGCCATTTGGATCTGGTGGTATCCTCGAACAAGGTCAACTTTTGAAAATATTGTCATGCCGGCCAGACTGGCATTGAAGTCCTGGATGTGAGGAAGGGGGTAGCGGTCGTCCACTGTAGCATCATTGAGGCGACGGAAATCACCACAGGGCCGCCAACCTCCACCAGGCTTTGGAACTATGTGTAATGGAGAGGCCCAAGGTGAGCTTGAGCGACGAATGATGCCAAGCTGCTCCATCTTGGTGAACTCAGACTTGGCCACGGCCAGCTTATCCGCATCAAGGCGTCGGGCACGTGCATGGAGTGGGGGTCCATTTGTAATGATGTGATGCTCCACCCCGTGCTTGTTCCCATCTGTGGACTTGAAGCAGGGGATGAGGAGCTCTGGGAAATCATTAATGATGCGGTCAAAGGCATTGACCGAGGGTGCATGGATACCGGAGACAGACAGTTGTTGGCAGGCGATCTTGGTAGGGATCGCTGTAAAATTGGCCATGTCAATGAGTCGGCGTCTGGCCATATCAATGGCGAGGTCATTGGCAATGAAAAAGTCTGCTCCAAGAATGGGCTCGGTGACGTCGGCAATGTGGAACTCCTGTGCAAAGGAACGACCGTGTCCCAAGAGGAGAGAAATGTTCCTTTTCCCCCACGTTCTAATGAGGGAGCCATTAGCGGCCACAAGTGGGTTGCTTGGAGAGAGGGACTTCTTATCGGCAGTTGAGGCTGGGAAAACAGAGAAATCGGCACCGCAGTCGACTAAGTAGGTGCGGCCTGAGCGGCGGTCCCAAACTGTCATGGTATTTTTCTCCCTGTGGCCGACCGCGGAGATTTTTAGCGGTCGGCCTGGTCGTTTCCCGAGGCTGTAGTGGAAGGAATCAGATGGCTGAGTGAACAGCCCTTGCGATTACACTTTCGAGCTGCCTCACCAAACTTTGTGTGGTAAAAGCACAGTGCCGCAATCGTGGATGGTCCAGAGGTAGGATGCTTGGCTTTCTTGAGGCCAGAGACTCCAGAGAGGCCCAAAGTAGTCCGGGAAGCCTCCATGATGCGGTCAGCATCGGTGGCCATCTCATCAAGGTCTGTATTGGAGGAACCAGCGAGGACCTGTCGGACTTCAATGGGGAGCTGGGCCAAGAAAAGAGCATGCAGTAGAGTCTCCGGGTCAGCATTGAGAGAACGGATGTGTCGAAGGAGGCTAGACACCAAGGCCTGAGAGGGAGAGGAGCTCATTGTCTTTCTGGGCTTGTGTTTTGCCAAAGGCCTTGATGAGTGCTGTTTTGATGGCAAGGTAACGGTCGTCGGCTGGAGGAGATAGGATGAGGGCCTCAACTTCACCTGCTGTGGCATTGTCGAGGGCTGCCACAACGTAGTTGTACTTGGTGAGGTCGGTCACTATCGGGGGCTGACGAGTGGCGAACTGAGGTTCAACCTGCGAGAACCACACAGCCGGGCGAGCCACCCAGAACGCGGGCAGCTTGAGTGCCACAGCATTGACAGCTGGTCTGCTCTCAAGCCCCTGAAGGGCTTGGGCAATAGCCTGAACGTCTTCGACGGCAAGAGGCATTAAGGTTGCGTGTTCAAAAAAACGTCGGGGTCACCACTTTAGTGTCACTGAACTAGCAAATAGTATATTTTATTCAGAACACTAAAACAATAATAATTTAACAGACAGAGTGAGCATCATATCGAATACCTAATCTATATTATAGTCTGAGTCACGATGATCAAAGCAGCTGCTACGCATGCCCGAATCCAGGGCGCCACAATGTGATCAAGCCTCATCATGTGATCAAGCCTCGGACAGCATGTGATGAGAAGTGAGCCAACATAACCAAACTTGACCTGAAGCTGCCTCATCTCCTAGCAACAACTCGGCGAGTAGTTAGCTACATGCTAGACACTTACCTGGACCAAGTTAGTGGGCTTGTCAGCAAGCCTAGTCCAGTATCTAGCAAACCAGTAGGTATAACAGAATTATCCAGCATGGTTGAATTGGTAGCATGCATAGCAAGAGGTGCTCCAGTCTGAAGATTGAGAAAGCTACTTATTCAGAGAACTCGCACTGAGTTCTGCAACCTTGGAACTATCAGTGACACTTGAGAATTTCCAGTCCAGCTTTGGAACAAAGTCTGAAGCACTCCTGACCCTCTCCTTCAAAGTAGTCCCTCTCTGCAAGTTCAGTTATTTCTATGGAGGAGTATTGAAGCCTTTCAACTCTCCTCCTAGGACTAAAAAATTGTGAGGTTTTGATATAAATTATGAAATTGTGAGACTCACTGAAAAGTGACCAAATATTTTGAGATCCCACCCACCCCCACCCACCCCCAAAAAATTGTGAGATTTGGAAGGTCTGGAAATGGTCTTCACCCCTCCATAGTCACGCTAGGAATTGAACTCCAGCATCCTTGCCCTGACAGCTACTCACACTGCAGCCCGCCATCACCCCTGTACATCCTGTTCTCTTCACTCAATCTTCAAATCTGCCAGTCAGTTCTCACAATGCTTTTCGACTGCGATGACCATTTCCTTGCTCACATACATGCAAGCTTATTTCATTCAATGCGGGTGAACCTTTTACAGATGAACGTACGGTCATAGATGTATATCTCCCAGATAAGGTCATGCACATCTACACAAAGTTCTCGATCCAACACGAGGGGGACAGCTTTGGTAGTGTGGCGACCATTTCCACACGCTGAGACCAAACCTTTAACTTAGTAATCAGCGAGGAGTAACGATCTTTACATATTGTACTTTGGACCTAGAGAGTTGGCACTGTTGATTTGTCTGTGTTGAAATAAATATCTTTACTCGCTTATATAATATAGCACTCGCTACAGTGGTGACCCCGACGTGAGCGAGACGTATTCTCACTCAACAAGTTCAAGATGTCCGTTGCGGAAGACAGCATCAGTGCAGTTTCGCTCAAATTGCCAAACTTCTGGGCAGCACAGCCAGCTGTTTGGTTTACGCAAGCGGAGGCCCAGTTTCACATCCGCCACGTTACGGATGATGCCACGAAGTATTACTACGTAGTTACGTCGCTGGATCAGACTACAGCCGGCTGCTTGCTTGATACCCTGGCAGACCCACCAGCTGCCAACAAATATGAGGGGATCAAAAAAACGTCTGCTAGACACATTTGGTCTCAGTCGCAGAGACAGGGCAGCCAAACTCCTCCATATGCAAGGCCTGGGAGACAAGAAATCATCCATGCTCATGGATGAAATGGTTTCCCTGCTGAATGGCCACACACCCTGCCTCCTGTTCGAACAAATCTACCTTGAGCAGATGCCAAAGGACATTCGCCTCTAGCTGGCCAACGAAGACTTCAGGGACCCACGGGCACTCGCCCTGAGGGCAGATGTGCTGTGGCAAGCGAAGGGGCAGAGCCTTTCCGACATCAACAAAATTTCCTCGACGCCTAAGGCCAGACAAAATCCCTCTACAGTCACACCAACAAAGGGCTGGCGCACTAAATTCGGAAATGAGGCCAGAAAGTGCAAATCTCCCTGCACATTTCCGGGCAACGACCAGGCCGGCCAATAGCAGCTATGGCAGCCGGCCAAGCAGACATACCGCTGCTTTTTCTCTGGGATCGTAAGTCCGGACGCCATTTCCTGGTAGACACCGGGGCACGAGTCAGCGTGTTCCCAGCCTCAGGCCTGGACACTCGTTCAAGCCACTACAGCACCAATCTGCTATGAGCAGCTAATGGCACGACCGTCAAATCCTTTGGCACCCGCATAATACCACTCTCCATCAATGGCAGACAATTCCAGTGGGAGTTCATCATCGCGGAGGTAACTCAGCCACTACTCGGGGCTGACTTCCTCTGTGCAAACAACCTTGCAGCGGATCTGAAAGGTCAGAGGTTGGTTGACGTAACCACCTACTCCTCACTCCCCCTGGAGCGCATCAACGGCCAAGCCCCATACATCTGCAATGTCTCAGTTGCTGGACCATATGCCTACCTTCTCACCGAGTTCTCCGAAATTCTAGAGCCAAAGAGTTCACTGAACCTCGCACACGTCAGGGGGTAGAACACTTCATCCAGACTGAAGGCCCCCCTATTCACAGCCATGCCCGTCGCTTACCACCGGACAAGCTTGCAGTAGCGAAGGAAGAGTTTTGCAACATGGAGGTCATGGGCATCATCCACAGATCCGACAGCCAGTGGGCATCTCCACTGCACATGACTCCTAAGCCATCCAGAGGATGGAGACCCTGCGGCGACTACCGCAGACTGAATGAAGCATCAGTTTCGGAACCATGGTCCCCGAGACAGCAAAGGCACCTGGCCTGCATCTCACAAGCTGGAGCCGACGGATCTTCGAAACCATACATAACCTGTCACATCCGTCGATCCGAGCCACACGCACACTTATCACAAGCAAGTTTGTTTGGCACGGCATAAGCAAACAAGTGGGGTTGTGGACCCGCACATGCATTCCATGCCAGATGGCAAAGGTCCAGCGCCACACCAAGGCTCCCCTCTCAACCTTCAAGGTGCCCCATCGCCGTTTCGACCACATACTGTATGTGGACCTGGTTGGGGCACTACCACCATCCCAAGGGCATACTTACCTGTTCACCATCGTGGATCGCTTCACCCGATGGCCAGAAGCCATCTCCTTGGCAGACATGACCACTTCTACGTGTGCACGTGCCATTGGATCGCCCGGTTCGGCATTCCCCTTGAGTTAACATTCAACCGTGGATCCCAGTTTACATCTGAACTCTGGTCAGCCATTGCCAGACTCCTAGGGGTACAAATCAACCGGTCCACACCGTGCCATCCGCAAGCCAATGGAACGCTTCCAAAGGCACCTGAAATCTGCTCTCAGGGCCCGCCTCACAGGCCCCAAATGGATCTACGAACTGCCATGGGTGCTGTTGGGCATCCGGACAGCCCCCAAAGAAGACTTGGCCAGCTCTTCCGCTGAGTTGGTCTATGGAACTACCCTCACGGTGCCGGGCGACTTCTTTTCCTCTTCCGCAGCAGCCCAAGGACCAAATCAACTCCTGACTGCACTCCGGGCCAGGTCCAGACTTTGCGCCAATCCCCACTTCTCGGCATGGCCTTCCCCATTCCTCAGTTACCTCAGAATTGACTGACAGCCCTTTTGTCTTCATCCGTCGAGATGCTCACCACTCGCCCTTGCAGAGGCCTTACGAGGGCCCTTTCAAGGTACTGAGTGCAGGTCCCAAATATTTCACAGTTGACAGGGGTGGTCGGCCAGAGTTGATCACCGTCGATCGACTCAAACCAGCACATCTGGATTTGGATCAACCAGTCCGGGTTCCTTTCCCACGTCGCCGTGGGCGTCCCCCTTGCCACCAAGCAGCACTGGTCCCAGCCCAAGCCACAGCCCTCCTTTCCACCGCAACTTCTGGCTCAGCAACAGCCACCACCTGCCAACAGTCGTCCCAGACCAGCAGTCCGACCTCCTGCCCGTTACTGCTGATCTTCTGCACTCAAGGTTCTGAGGGGGGGGGGCAGGGCCGTATTATCCATAAGGCTGACTAGGCTGAAGCCTAGGGGCCCACCAAGAGCAGGTGCCCACCAAAAACAGGGGCCCACGCGCAACCTTTTTTTGAAAGTAAACGTGAGATTGGTGCGCGCATCTATTCCCAGAGACCCAGGGCGGTGAGCAATATTTAGTTTCTCCTCGTGTGCAAGAACTGGAGGCTTGATAGAGGAGTTCTAGATGCTACTCCTCTCTAGGATTACTTACTGGTACTTCATTACTCAAATCTCAAAAGGTTTTCAAGTATATGAGCTGATAATATATATATGAGCTGATAATAATTAAAAAAAGTAAAGCGAATAACTCTTGTTACCAAGGTGAGGAACTAACTTTACTTCAGCTAACCTAGTAATTTCTTTTATATCTGTTAGATCAAGCTAAATAGTGTAGGAATAGTAAATAATTTAGGGGCCCAAAGAAGCTCGAAGCCTAGGGGCCCTGCCTTGGGCTAATACGGCACTGGGGGGGGGGGGGGGGGGGTCATGTGGCGACCATTTCCACATGCTGGCTGAGACCAAACCTTTATCGTAGTTATCGTTATCAGCGAGGAGTAACGATCTTTACCTATTGTACTTTGGACCTAGAGAGTTGGCACTGTTGATTTGTCTGTGTTGAATAAATACCTTTAGCTTATATAATATAGCACTCGCTACAGTAGACAATTACCATTATCAGTGTGCATGGTCTCAGACAAGATTTTCAGTTGGGAAGGAGGGAGAGGGGATATACCTAATGTGGAGAGCACACCAACTAGCATGGCTGTACAGGTAGGACTACATACCAACTAGCATGGCAGTACAGGTAGGACTACACACCCACTAGCATGGCAGTACAGGTAGGACTACACACCAACTAGCATGGCAGTACAGGTAGGACTACACACCAACTAGCATGGCAGTACAGGTAGGACTACACACCAACTAGCATGGCAGTACAGGTAGGACTACACACCAACTAGCATGGCAGTACAGGTAGGACTACACACCAACTAGCATGGCAGTACAGGTAGGACTACACACCAACTAGCATGGCAGTACAGGTAGGACTGCACACCAACTAGCATGACAGTACAGGTAAGACTACATACCAACTAGCATGGCAGTACAGGTAGGACTACATACAACTAGCATGGCAGTACAGGTAGGACTACACACCAACTAGCATGACAGTACAGGTAGGACTACACACCAGGACTACACACCAACTAGGATGGCAGTACAGGTAGGACTACACACCAACTAGCATGACAGTACAGGTAGGACTACATACCAACTAGCATGGCAGTACAGGTAGAACTACATACAACTAGCATGGCAGTACAGGTAGGACTACATACAACTAGCATGGCAGTACAGGTAGGACTACACACCAACTAGCATGGCAGTACAGGTAGGACTACATACAACTAGCATGGCAGTACAGGTAGGACTACATACAACTAGCATGGCAGTACAGGTAGGACTACACACCAACTAGCATGGCAGTACAGGTAGGACTACACACCAACTAGCATGGCAGTACAGGTAGGACTACACACCAACTAGCATGGCAGTACAGGTAGGACTACACACCAACTAGCATGGCAGTACAGGTAGGACTGCACACCCACACACCAACTAGCATGACAGTACAGGTAGGACTACATACCAACTAGCATGGCAGTACAGGTAGGACTACACACCAACTAGCATGACAGTACAGGTAGACTACACACCAACTAGCATGGCAGTACAGGTAGGACTACACACCAACTAGCATGGCAGTACAGGTAGGACTGCACACCAACTAGCATGACAGTACAGGTAGGACTACATACCAACTAGCATGGCAGTACAGGTAGGACTACACACCAACTAGCATGGCAGTACAGGTAGGACTGCACACCAACTAGCATGACAGTACAGGTAGGACTACATACCAACTAGCATGGCAGTACAGGTAGGACTACACACCAACTAGCATGACAGTACAGGTAGGACTACACACCAACTAGCATGGCAGTACAGGTAGGACTACACACCAACTAGCATGACAGTACAGGTAGGACTACATACCAACTAGCATGGCAGTACAGGTAGGACTACACACCAACTAGCATGGCAGTACAGGTAGGACTGCACACCAACTAGCATGACAGTACAGGTAGGAGGACTACACACCAACTAGCATGGCAGTACAGGTAGGACTACACACCAACTAGCATGACAGTACAGGTAGGACTACACACCAACTAGCATGGCAGTACAGGTAGGACTACACACCAACTAGCATGACAGTACAGGTAGGACTACATACCAACTAGCATGGCAGTACAGGTAGGACTACATACAACTAGCATGACAGTACAGGTAGGACTACACACCAACTAGCATGGCAGTACAGGTAGGACTACATACAACTAGCATGGCAGTACAGGTAGGACTGCACACCAACTAGCATGACAGTACAGGTAGGACTACATACAACTAGCATGGCAGTACAGGTAGGACTACACACCAACTAGCATGGCAGTACAGGTAGTACCACATACAACTAGCATGGCAGTACAGGTAGGACTACACACCAACTAGCATGGCAGTACAGGTAGGACTACACACCAACTAGCATGGCAGTACAGTTATTAAGACTACCATTACCATTATGAACCTTTTCCCACCATACAGCCCTTGAGGGTGGGGGAAACTTCTGCAAAGAGGGAAGGATATCCCATGCAACCCCTCCCCACTCCAGGAAACCCTGGTGTGAATCAAACCATCGACTAGTATTGTGTCACTAAATATCAGCGCACCTTCACAGAAAACTTCCTACATAATTAGCACTACTTAGCATCCTGTATGAAAGGGTTTCATACAAAGTGCCATTTGCAAAACATAAAAACCATTAGCCAACAACAACTGTTTTCCCCCTCCGTCAGAACATTACATCACATTCTTTCTCATCCCTATAATTTTAATTTTTAATATACTAATATACATATTCACGGTTTTCCATAAGGCACGCCCACAAGCCACAAGGCAGCTAAACTCGCCAATGTCCTACTTACATCTTTAAATCCATTGTTCTTGTTTTAGAGCCTATTAAGAAACTGCCAGCATAAATTCAGCTGGATGCAGTCAGTGAAGGAGAGGGAACAGGCAGTAGTCAGTAAAGGGAAGAGAACTAGCTGAAAATAGAGGACAGAGAACTGCTGCACAGTCTGTAGAGGAGAGAGAACCGGCTACATAGTCAGTAGAGGAGAGAGAACTGCTGCAGTCAGTAGAGGAGAGAGAACTGGCTGCAGTCAGTAGAGGAGAGAGAACTGGCTGCATGATCAGTAGAGGAGAGAGAACTGCTGCAGTCAGTAGAGGAGAGAGAACTGGCTGCACAGTCAGTAGAGGAGAGAGAACTGGATTTGCAGCAGTCAATAGAGGAGAGAGAACTGGCTGCACAGTCAGTAGAGGAGAGAGAACTGGCTGCACAGTCAGTAGAGGAGAGAGAACTGGCTGCATAATCAGTAGAGGACAGAGAATTGCAGCAGTCAGTAGAGAAGAGAGAACTGGCTGCAAAGTCAGTAGAGAGGGAGAGAACAGGCAGCAGTGAGTATGGGAGAGAGAGAACTGATTGCATAATATGAACAGGAGAGAGATGCCGACAATGGTGAATGCAGAACATCTCGTGAGTAAAGAAGACATTGCAGCTGCAGATAATTGTGGAGACACCTGCTGCGAGAGTTCAGAAGCTAAAATCCAAGTAAGCAGGGCTTCATTTAGGGAGCGGGGATGGAAATTCACTCCCCTGGGAACAATGTGTCTGAATGTCAACATGCCACAGCTCTAACCTGGTGTGTGCATCCACACTATGTACCTAAGGCTTATCAGTCAATTGGTCTGGATATTCAATGCAAGAGCAATGGACCGGTGATACTTTATCCTCCTTCTCATGCAAAATCAATTCCATGTCTGGGGAAAAGCTTGCCTCCATGAACTATGATTGATAAATTCAGTGTCGCCAAGCTAAAAGTCGCAAGAAACCCCGAGTGGACGAATCAGACACCCTTCCTGTTTTGCATCCCCTAGACCAGCGGTCCCCAACCTTTTTTGTGCCACGGACCAGTTGAATCTCCGACAATATTTTCACGGACCGGCCTCCAAGATGTGAGGGATAAATAGGCCTACAACAGAATAAAATGACGCGACCGGTATAAAAACTGATTTATTCTAAATGTAGTAAATAAACGTAAATCATTCAGCATAAGATAAACCAGTTTCTCCAAGAATTTCACGGCAAATGTCTATAGTGGAGGGGAGGATCAATTCTTCACTAATAGTGAATGGCTTTTTAGTCTTAGCAATACGGTTAGCCACCAAGAATGACGCTCTCAATGCACTCAAATTTGTTGATGTGGCAGCCCTCATTAACTGCTTCTGCCCTTCGTGTTCACGTTTTTTTCTTTCAAAATACTCCAAAGGCTTGTCTTTTAAGGCAGAATGTTTGGTTTCCAGGTGGCGAAGTAGTTTTTAAGGTTTCATTGCCTCGTTCGGGAGCCGGTCGCCGCATATTATGCAAAGCGGGCTTGGTGAATCTGAACAACCTGTTGAAATAAATCCATATTTTAAGTAGGACTCCTGGTATTGTCTGGTAAATGCAGCTTTCTTTTTCTTTAAAATCGTAGGCTTTTCTTCTGTTTTCTCTCTATCTCTTTTGCCCCGCGCAAAGAAACCTTCGAAAGACGTTTGTTTTTTGCTCATTTTCCTAGTTGGGTTTTTTGGTGTGTAATATCCGTGACGTCACAGCCCTAAGCTCCTCCCACAAGTGGAGGAGCTTAGGGCTGTGCGGCCAACAGAACCACGGACCAGTACCGGGCCGCGGCCCGGGGGTTGGGGACCACTGCCCTAGACGACCATACTTTTTTTGCATCAGGGGAGAGAGAGCATAGTTTGTATAGCCACACATGGACGACCTTGCTTGTGAAGTCTGTATCTAACTATGCCACATACATCAGGGTTTCATTTAGGAGGCGGGGGGGGGGGCTGCCCCTTTTTGCAGCCCACCCCCCACCCCCTTCTTGGAAATTGTATTATTAAAATTCATTAGAAACTTTGTCACATCTTTAACCATCATGCTCACCTTGACAATTTTCTAAATGAAACCCTGTATGGTGGAGGGCCAGAGACACTAGCAATCATGATCGACTTCTGTGTGTGGGTGTGGAGAATTAAGCTTATGACCCATGAATAATAATAAACAATAAACATGAGCGCTCTGCTCCCACGCAGCATGGCTATACACGCAGCATGGCTATACACGCAGCATGGCTATACACGCAGCATGGCTATACACGCAGCATGGCTATACACGCAGCATGGCTATACACGCAGCATGGCTATACACGCAGCATGGCTATACACGCAGCATGGCTATACACGCAGCATGGCTATACACGCAGCATGGCTATACACGCAGCATGGCTATACACGCAGCATGGCTATACACGCAGCATGGCTATACACGCAGCATGGCTATACACGCAGCATGGCTATACACGCAGCATGGCTATACACGCAGCATGGCTATACACGCAGCATGGCTATACACGCAGCATGGCTATACACGCAGCATGGCTATACACGCAGCATGGCTATACACGCAGCATGGCTATACACGCAGCATGGCTATACACGCAGCATGGCTATGGGCAGTGTGTATATAAGGCCATCAGAGCAAAATGGTGGACATACCCCTCCCTACACACACAAAAAAAACAATGTAAAAAAACACTACACAAGTCAGCACATGCCATACCTTGTTGCTGCTTTGCTATAAGGGTACCAGCTTCAGCCTCCTTCATGGACTGGGCAAGATTCAGAACTAACCCAACACAGCTGGTGTTTTTATTTGAAGATGATTCATCTGTAAATCAACTGGCCACTCAGTTCAGGTGCAGCTGCCCATCTGCCCAGCACAGCATAACTAGAGCACACACTCTGAACGACAACCTTACCCAATTCTGATTATAAAAACAGCATGTGAGCCTGCCTGTTTGTACCATCAACAACCACCAGTGCAGAAGTATTTTTACTGCACTTAAGTAACCGATGAGTCGTGGACATCATTAGTGGAGTCTCCTGCTACTCAAGTTCTCATGATTGCATGAGGTGATGCGAGTGGGAAAACAGAGATAGGAGCGTAGGAACAAGACAGAAACAGGACCCTTGAAGTTCAACTTCAAAGGGTGTGTGCTTTTACACTTTCTAGAGGAGGGATCAGGTGACTGCACAGCACAAGATTCAAGACATGCCAGAAGTTTCTTAGCCGAGATTAAGCTTCGGGTTTTGGGCGGGGTTTCGTTATCCACATTTTGAAATAGGGATCAAACCAATATAGAGAGTGCTACCACAGCACCCAATGTGCCAATACTCATACTCAAGTCACAGAAACGACTTTGGAGACGCTTGCTCAACAGGCCAGCTCACTATTAGCCCAACTATATCAGAAGACAACAAAAACATTCTAAACATACCAAGCAGCAACAACAACAAACCTACTATATTAGGTTGGCTTGCCAGGAGAGGAAGGAAACAAGAATTTACTCATGCAGACATGACATTTTTTAGACCCTTTACCTTTTAATTCATGGATGCCAAATAATTTAGGAAAGTAAATATTGATATACTTTATTTTAAAAGGTAAAGAATTTCCATAGATGTTTGTGGTTTATACAAGGGCAAATTCTTGTTCCCCCCCCTCCCCTTTTGGACAAATCCAATCATGTCCAGGATAACCCCAGGAATAATCTATCAGAGCTTCTTTACCTTGTTGTATTACTAAAGCACACACAATCTCTCTCTCTCATACACACACACACATGCACACACACGCATATATACATACCTGATCACTAGTATTTCATCTGGCTAAGGTGGAAGTCTGTGCTGTTAGTTGTTGTCACACGTACCTCATCCTCCATACCTTTACTGGACCAACATGCTCAAAGCAGCTGCTAATACTAGTCCATTTTTCTCTGTCACTTAAGAGCAACCTTCTCAGTGAACAATAGACAGGTCACTTCTTTACCGGAAATATGCAGCTGCTGAGTTTAAACCTTCCCACCGATAAATTAGATTTTTGAACGCTTTAATTTATTGCTCTTTTTGACTCAAACCACCTATCAAGGTGGACCAGATCAATGTGCATTAACACGCATTTTAATTCAGTGTGGCTGTGACCAATGCGTAATTCCAGGAAGAGAAAAAATCGATCACCCAGCTTTGATTAAAAAGCATATATAAAATCAGGAATGCACAGGTTGGCCCCCTTGCAATTCGGATACGTGACAGGACAAGTGTTGATTTTAAACTACAAATATAACCACAAATATGAAACTGATTATGAATTACCTATCAAGAGTAGTCTATCAACTCAGAAACTTCCTTTCTACACAACACATCAAATCTACAGAAGACCATTTCTGTGTCAGAGAGGAAGTTCAGCGAGTCAGAATGTGAAGGCCACTACTATCAATGAACTCTCAGTTGACATAAAATCACCTTCAACTTCAAATTGTATACTCAAGAATTGTATTCGCTCAAGAATGAATACAATTTATTGAGAAGGTGATTGTATTAGGTCTTTATTAAAGGGGGGCCTCAACAAAACAATACTTTTTTTCCACAAAATTTCCTGGATGATTACGGACATATTTTTTTGTTCTATATTTGGAGATGAACGTAGCTTATTTAATGATATAAAAATACTGCTCTATGATAATGAGTGATTTATCGAGAGCTAATCCTCCAGCTTACATCCATTAGGCTTATGCTCAATATTGCACACACACAATTGTTGTGTTTGGACCTATTTCCAGGTCTTGCTGCATTGAGAATCATCATTGGAACATATTTAAGTCTTCAATGGGGACTCTTGATACTTGGGATATGGGGGGAGAGAGGAAAAGAGATGGTCGAAGACGGATCCTTGAAGATGAATTTCCCATTTCAATGAGTGTGTTTTGCTCCGTCTCTACTACATTAGTGAAGGATTCAAGATGGAAATGTTGGTGGAGATTCTAAAAAATGGCTGTTTATGATATGGAGATATGAACTTTATTTATTTGTATTTTTAACATCCAAAGTATTTGAACTAGGGCAGAAAAACAATCACAACGACAACAAACCATGTGCACACCTTCAACCTTCCTGCTCTCTCATGGCATATCCATTAGCCTCGCAGTGTCTTGATATTTTTAATGCTGCTTGGGCATTTCCTGTCTCTGTGCACACTCTGCACTTGTACCCCTTGCCTGGTTGATGTTGTTCAGGAACTCCTGCTCTCCATAAAACAGCGGTGCTGGCTTACTCTCACACTTTGCTTCTGGTGATCTGGCCTCTGTTGCTGTGTCCTCAATCTGTTTCTCACATTCATCTCAGTTGTTTTGTACTAGTTTTATACTAGTTCCTCCAGCCCCTAGTTTTGTACTAACTCCTCCAGCCTCTAGTTTTGTAGTAGCTACTCCAGCCTCTAGTTTTGTACTAGCTCCTCCAGCCTCTAGTTTTGTACTAGCTCCTCCAGCCTCTAGTTTTGTACTAGCTCCTCCAGCCTCTAGTTTTGTACTAGCTACTCCAGCCTCTAGTTTTGTACTAGCTACACCAGCCTCTAGTTTTGTACTAGCTCCTCCAGCCTCTAGTTTTGTACTAGCTCCTCCAGCCCCTAGTTTTATACTAGCTCCTCCAGCCTAGTTTTGTACTAGCTCCTCCAGTGTACTAGCTACTCCAGCCTGTAGTTTTGTACTAGCTCCTCCAGCCCCTAGTTTTATACTAGCTCCTCCAGCCTAGTTTTATACTAGCTCCTCCAGTGTACTAGCTCCTCCAGCCTCTAGTTTTGTACTAGCTACTCCAGCCCCTAGTTTTATACTAGCTCCTCCAGCCTAGTTTTGTACTAGCTCCTCCAGCCTCTAGTTTTTTACTGGCTCCTCCAGCCTCTAGTTTTTTACTGGCTCCTCCAGCCTCTAGTTTTGTACTGGCTCCTCCAGCCTCTAGTTTTATACTAGCTCCTCCAGCCTCTAGTTTTGTACTAGCTCCTCCAGCCTCTAGTTTTGTACTAGCTCCACCAGCCTCTAGTTTTGTACTGGCTCCTCCAGCCTCTAGTTTTGTACTAGCTCCTCCAGCCCCTAGTTTTGTACTAGCTCCTCCAGCCTCTAGTTTTGTACTAGCTCCGCCAGCCTCTAGTTTTGTACTAGTTCCTCCAGCCTCTAGTTTTGTACTAGCTCCTCCAGCCTCTAGTTTTGTACTAGCTCCTCCAGCCTCTAGTTTTGTACTAGCTCCTCCAGCCTCTAGTTTTGTACTAGCTCCTCCAGCCTCTAGTTTTGTACTAGCTCCTCCAGTCTCTAGTTTTGTACTAGCTCCTCCAGCCTCTAGTTTTGTACTAGCTCCTCCAGCCTCTAGTTTTGTACTAGCTCCTCTAGACTCCCGGCTAGGATGTGATTAGCAAATTGGTCCATGTGCATTGATTCTTTACACTTCATGGGAGAATGTTAGACTTCCCCGCCATTGTTTGCACACAACCACTCAGAGGGCTACCAATGTGTAGATAGATATAGACGGCTCCAACACTAGATCTCAGCACTTTCGGTGCCTCAGCCTTTGGACGTATTATAAACGGTCACAAACTCAGATGGCTTCGTCCTCTTCCTCCTCTATGGAAGAGGAGCGTGGATTTTGCAAAGTCTATCAACAAGATAATCTGGCTCTGCAAGACTTTTCCCCGTAAGATTAACAACAAGAAAAGGTCATTGTAACGAAGGCTATAAATCATTAGATAGCGCATTTTTACCAGTGTAGTCCCTACTGAGATGAGAAATCTGTTCTCGTAACACTTACTTCTGATCTGAAGTGCCACTTCACCACTATGTTTCAGTGTTGGGGTTCTATGGAACCCATAGAACCCCTCTCTATGATGCTTAAATATGGCGGTTCTAGAGGAGGTTCTGTTCCATAGAACCCATCTCTATGATGCTCAAATATGGCGGTTCTAGAGGAGGTTCTGTGGGTTCCATTGAACCCGTTTTGTAATGCTTATTTTATCAGATCTAGAGGAAGTTATGTGGGTTGAAGTTATGTGGGTTGAAGTTATGTGGGTTCCATGGAACTCCTTATGAGGGGTTCTGTAGGTTCCATGGAACCCCTCCTTAAATATGACAGATCTATAGGGGGTTCTGTGGGTTCCGTGGAACCCTTCTTTAAATATATCTAGAGGGGGTTCTGTGGGTTCCGTGGAAAATATGGCAGATCTAGAGGGGGTTCTGTGGGTTCCACGGAACTCTGCTTTATGATCCTTAAAAACTGTCATTCCTTTCACAGCTCTTGTTCTTTGCTATGGAACAAAACACAATGCAATCCAATTGTATCAGAATGCATCTCAGAAGACTCAAATTTTCATGCCTTTGGCCTATAGCAGGGTTCAGACTATGCCTACATTTAATCACTTAGCGCTCATATGCACCGATCTTTTCAAAACCTTGTGCCAGACACTGTGTTTTCCATTCAAGGTTATCACATAACCAGAAGTGATCTAGGAGCATCCTTTAAATAAATATTTTCTGAGGGAGTATGACACCCCCCGGACACGCTCCAAGTTTCCCAGTTTCACTAGCCAGACTCTCTTATGCACATGCACACATGGACAATGAGTCTAGTCAATTTCTTTTGTCTGATTCACTACAATTCTTGTTTACTCAAATAATGAATGTGGAAATTATAGGCAGGAAAACTCTTTTTTGTGTGTGTGCATGCCTGTAAGATAATGTATCTAGCGAGACCATCTCCCCTTCCCTCCCCTCCTTCACACAGAAGAGCTCCATATACACACACCCCATACACATTTCCCCCAAACACCATCCCCCACCCTCCCACCCCTTCATCCCTTACCCACACATTAAAAAAAAGTTTAAATGAAGCCCTGGCAAGATGCTAAGCTTTGCTCATTGCACAATGATGCACATTACCGAAGTTTACTCAAGAACAAAATGATCGCTATGATAGTAGACGTATTGTCTCAAACATTGACCACACTTCTGCCAGCACATCTACAAACAGTCGTTACTCCAATGTACAGAGAATGAAGGGGGGGGGGGGACTAAAGGTCCACGAATGGGTCATCTTCCCTATACCCCTATGCTTACGCGATTTTAGTATCAAAAGATCATGTGTACCCTACATGTACCCTACAATAATAAGTGATAACAATAATATTAAAAATAAATACTAAATACTAATAAATACACAAATCAAAATAATAAATAAATAATACAGTACATAAATACTAAATAAATTATTTTAAATAAATACATAAATAAATAAAAAATAAATACTAAATAAATTATAAATAAATAAATAAATCTAAATAGTAAATAAATAATACATAAATACTAAATAAATTATAAATAAATAAATAAATACTAAATAATCATAAATACTAAATACTAAATAAATAATATAATAAATAAATACACAAATCTAAATAATAAATAAATACATGAATACTACACTAAAATAAATTATAAATAAATACATAAATACTAAATAGTAAATAAATAATCAAATAAATAATACAAAAAATAAATAAGAAACAAACAAAATAATAAACAAATAATAAGTAAATACTAAATAATATATTAAACTAAATAATATATTAAATAATAAATAAATACATAAATACTAAATACATACTAAATAATACTAAATAAATACTAAATAAATAAAATATAATAAATAAATACACAACTAAATACTAAATTAAATACTAAATTAATAATACCCAAATACGAAATACTAAACAATAAATAAACAATAAATAATGGGAAAATAATAAACAAAAAATAACAAACAAATAAAATAAATGTGATTAGGTAGGTATAGGGTCAGAGTGGCATGAAAAACAGTTATTTGGGGGGGGGGGGGATAATCTTTGCATAAATATTTACTTTCTCTTATATCAGCTCAGAAATGATGATAGAAACCGACACTTTGAAATATCGGTTTCAATAATGTTTTTTTAAGTTGCTATGAGTAAGTCAAACATTTACATAGACAATCAATGATACTGTTTCTTCCAATAACATGGCACACTTGAACAAAAGATGGTCGATCAAGAAGCTTATGACCCCAAAAAGTGACCACTCATTTAACACCCCTTGTAAACAAGTCACTCACTCGTGAAAACGGTCACTCACTTTGCACCCCTTCTATAACATCTGTAATTGATGTAGCTAACTCAATATTAAAGGCTTTCCCTTAATTAAGGGTGAGCACACACAGTTAAACCAAGAGATCAGAGTTTTGGGTGATCGAATATTATTATTATACAATGCCTCGGTGGTTAATGACCATGTTTAGCCAGCTAATCAAAGGAGGGCAGGGGTGTGTGAGAGGGAAGGCATAGGACAAGAGAGAGGAGAGGAGAAGAACAGGTAAAAGAAGGGAGAAGAGGAGAGGGAGGGGGAGGTGTGACCGTGTGAGAGGAGAAAGGAGGAAGGATGGGTCTGAGGGGAGGGAAGGGCAGGTGTGGAAATATGAGATGTTGATGTTGATCATTCCTCTAATAACTGTGCTCCTTAATTTTAATAATAAAATTCTTATCTCAATAACATGGAGACAAAGAGGTAGCATGTCATCCTTTCCTTTTTATGCCATATACAAATTGATGTAATACTCATAATTGAATTATCATTAAAAAAAACATATGCCCCTTCTTATTCCGGTGCCTAAACATGTGATGTTTTCTGCGAGTCCGTTTCATTACACTTTACCCAACTGCTGTGCTGTTGTTCTCTGTTTCTGCTAGCTACATAGACTCTCTCACACATCAGAACAAGCATACTTCTGTGTGGTGAATGTGACTCTCACGCCTCAAGACCTAGCAGGAAGACCTTGTCTATTCTAGTCCAATGGCACTGGCACCGGTGGCATATCTGATTATGATTATCCATGACTATAATTGTAGTATTAGCTACCTAGGAATGCAAGAGCTCTAGCCAAAACATTGCGCGTTTACTCCGTATCCCGTTGTTTTCGTGTGGTGACATGCTACGTTAGCTAGATATAGAATACAGCAGCAATATACCTGTGAAGCTGGTCCTTGAAAAACATCCAGTTCCTTAACGTCCTTACAACTTTCCATACCGCGTTTTACTGGTAGTGGTTTCCGCAACTCTCCAGGTCCGTACTCAACACAATCGCCATGGAATTACATTGTAGCCCCTCCCACTATACTTGAACTATTTGGGGGCGGGGTTTACGGGGGCGGGGAAGAGGTCGAGACGGAAAAAATTAATGCCCACGTGATTACTATATATTTTTTAACCTTCACAAAAATTATCACTAACCATGTTTCCTTGGTAGCATTAGAGGTGCAAATCACCCAGGGAAGGTGCAACTTCACACTGTGGAGGATCACTTTTTGGCATATAGAACTCTGCCATAATTATTGTACTGCCTGTTCTAAGGTATCCATGTGGTAACGTTGGCTGCTGTGTTGTATGGGAGATGGATGTACACCCAAAACATCAGTGCTCCTTCCCCTTCATAGAAGCCAGTGGTGATGAGAGTCTGCCACCTGATAAGGCTAGCCTCCGAGCCAACTTACGTCGAGAATCTTCCCTGGGAAGTATGGGAGACTCGGCGTACTCCTCCAGATCCAGCCAATCTGGACGCTCATCTCTTTCACTGCTCTGCTGTAACTGCCAGACACTCTGTCCTCACTGCAGCCGCAGCACGGGTCCACTACATGATATGGAAGTCTCCAAAGTGAAGCTGGAGCCCGAGTCTAAGATGGCAGTGAATATGTCCATCAGTAACAATGATGGACCTGGCTGCAAGAGGTGTGGCTATATCAACTTCCCACTTGTCACCACTACCCATGGAAGGAGTGTAAAGGTATGCTCATACACGGCTCCTTGAGTGTGAAAGTTGCCCCTAAAATCTGCACTTTGCTGCAAGATGTTGAATCATTGTTGACGGTGTCAATAGATTGTGTTCTCTTGGTGTTGTCCGACTGTCCAGGTACCTATGAGTCCAAGAAATACTGACGCCGCCCCTTCACATTTGGTATATATGTGAGATCTAAGAAAAAGTGCCAATTGAACACGATACTTGTTAAAAAATAATAGTATAAAAATAATAGTATATAATAAAATAATATAACCTCAAGTCCATCTTTGTGCTTTAGGCTTTCATAGATTTTATTACAGATGTGGATTCAAGTCGAGTGATTTTGTTTTGATTATGGTTCCAATAACTCGAAGTTCCAATATTGTGTTCCCATGTTGACCCTTTTTTCACATGTATCACACACAAACACACACATATACCTGTATGCGTTTTACATACCTACACCTCAATGGGTGGGCACCAACCCTGCAACTGCAACACTCGGTCGTTTTGCATGTACTTACCCAGAAACTGAGTCCATTACATAGCTACGGAAAACAGCAATGGATCGAACTACTTGTAGGTAAGAGTTGATTTGTTGCACATCATCTGTGTGGTGGTGGGGGGGGGGGGGGGAGGGGAAGCTTCAACATTCATGTGGTCAGGGTCAGGACATTTTAAGGGGGAGACAGTTGGAAAATGAGTTTTATGGATTATTAACGAAATTCATTTTCCACCCGCGCACTTGACCACGTACTTACATTTTAACGCCTAATGAAAACTCTCATTGAATAGAGGGCTTAGAGGGCTTCCTCTAGCCACTGGTACTAATTTCAAATCTTTAGCACTTTGCAATCTGGAGATATTTATGCGGAGGTTTCAGGCATTCAGGTTTTTGAGGGTCCCTCCACTTGTAGCTCCCATAACTTGGCTATAGTTATACTTATGAAAAATATTTTATTGTCAACAGAGAGCACAAAGACAGACCTATCTTTTGAGCTATATATCAAGTCCATAACATGAAGTTAAAAAGTGGCAAACAAAAAAAAACACCATGTGGGTCATCCCCCCCCCCAAAAATGCAACTGTCTCCCCTTAAAACAAACTGTGAAGGTGTGTCATGTGGGTGTTAGCTTAGCTTTCACAATTTACGCTTCCACTCGAGCGTCATGCTGTGTGTGCACATTTCCCCAGATCCCAAGAGAACTTCTCTTCCTATGCCTACACTACCAACAATCAAGGAGCACCGCCCTTGCCACCGTAGCAGTGCCACCAGGAATCTCTTGAAGAGAGTTGACACCTCAGCCGGGCTGCCTGGGTGCGCTCGTAAAGCGAGGCCCAGTGCTACTAACACGAGGAAACCCCCGTCCATCAGACACCAGCTCCCTCTCCTTGCAACCAACAAGTTCCTGCATTGGGCAGCAAGCTCTCCACCTAGCTCTGCCCCTCCCCCCTCGCAGGAAGGGAATACCCTGCCGCTGGTTTATAACCGGAGGATGCAGAAGAGAACAGATGTCGTGGAACCTCTGCCAAGTTCGATCTTCTCCCAGTGCCCCGAGCCGGGCGGATGGTATGTGGTGCACCCAGACTGGAGGATGGAGCCTGGCATAAAGGGGGCGTGGTGACTAACGAAACTCGATACCATATATATATATATATAAATAAATAAATAAATACCCATTCTGAACATAATTTTAACTGTGCTTGTATATATTAATATATATTAAGTGCCAGTACTGCTTATTCATTATCAGACCTATTCCACCACCCTCTCCCCCCCCCCCCCCCCCTGTAATTAATGTAGAGTTATTAACTCCACAAACAACCAGTATGTATTACATGTAGAACACTGCAAGCCAAAACAATACAACAACGAGAGGGAAAGAATTATGGAACAGTTCTTAATGGGTGGTATCTGGTCACTATGACAACCAATCTAAATCGTTGTCGTCGTCATCGCCAAATAATGGATGTGAGACTACTTTCTTCTTGGTTTCTTGCTTCTCAGGAACGGCCTGTACAACGGCAACAAGAAACGTTTACTTGTGTGTGTGTGTGTGTGTGAACTAGGGTTTCACTACTGTAATGGCTATATGTATGTTTATATACACAATACACACGCGCACATATTACTCTCTTTACATATTACGCTCTTTCCTGTTAAATCTCTTGTAGAGTCCCATCAGCTTATCTATGTAGATATTGCTGCTCAACTTCCCTGTTCTGTTCTCTCCTGGCATGTCTGCTTTGTCTCAGCTGTGTTGATGTTGACACTATGGGGAGCTTCTCTGTTACCTCTCTTTCTCTCTGTGTTGCAAGTTCACATGTCCAAGCACTTGTTCGCTTCCCAGGATGCCTCCTCTCTCACCTTGTTGACGATGTTCACAGCTTTCCTGTTCTCTATTTCATGTTGAGCCGCTGCTGTTGTCTTTCTCTCAGCCTTTGCTCCCGCTGGTCTGGTCTCCTTCCTCAATTTGTTTCTCACATTTCACTCAGCCTTTGCTCCCGCTGGTCTGGGCTCCTTCCTCAATCTGCTTCTCACATTTCTCTCAGCCTTTGCTCCCGCTGGTCTGGGCTCCTTCCTCAATCTGCTTCTCACATTTCTCTCAGCCTTTGCTCCCGCTGGTCTGGGCTCCTTCCTCAATCTGCTTCTCACATTTCTCTCAGCCTTTGCTCCCGCTAGTCTGGGCTCCTTCCTCAATCTGCTTCTCATATTACTCTCACCGCTGGTCTGGGCTCCTTCCTCAATCTGCTTCGCACATTTCTCTCAGCCTTTGCTCCCGCTGATCTGGGCTCCTTCCTCAATCTACTTCTCACATTTCTCTCAGCCTTTGCTCCCGTTGGTCTGGGCTCCCTCCTCAATCTGCTTCTCACATTTCTCTCAGTAGTAGAGCTGTTTTGTGCTGTAGTGAAAAGCTTTTAGAAAATTTGTACAGCATTTTGTGTTGAGACTATCTTAAAGCTAGAGGTAATCGAAATGCCTGCTACAGTTTAATTTACCATTTCACTGTCGCTGGGACAGTAAAAAAATTTTTTTTTTTAAATTGAACCAGCTTCAGTTCAACATCTATACCAAGTCCCACTATGGGATAGCACTATTGTTGATAAACATTGTGGTCAGTCAGTTCCTGTCAATGGAAAAATGACTTCTGCTGGATTTAGTTGCCTAGTCATTGTATTCCCACTTAGTTACCTGAAAGTGACGCACTTGAAATAGAGCAGGAAATGAGCCATTTTATGATGATCAAAACTGTGGCTCAGAAATAATTGTACATGTGTTTTTTTAAATTGATGTGACTCAGAGCACCATATGGCATTGTTGACAGTGGTGAGTAAATACGGTTACTACCCCTACTATAATTATCCCCCCCTGAATCCTACTCATCCTTACTGCCAGGATATCTCTTGCTGTCCATACCAACTACTCATAGCTAAATAAGCGAGCTTACCTGGTCAAGTTCAGACCTCTGCTGTTGTATTTTCACCATATAATCTCATCATGTGCTCTATCTTCAATGCTGACAATATTTGACTGATTGTGGTCGCGCAACATACTCAAACCAGCCCAGCCATTTAAACACTTCTGTTGATCTTTAGCTTTTTCACAGCAGAGCAAGCCTCTCAGGACACCAACCAAATCCACTTCTTTGTTATGCAAGGCACAGCTGTTTATTAAATAACTGCTGCTGCTAGCATGCTTGAACTACTCTGCTAAGACGAGCTGACAATTTCCCCTCCCTGTTTCTTCTTTCTTTCTTCCCTGAATCGTGAAATTTTTTTTTTAAAGATGGAATCATTGAGAAATCTGGAGATTTTTTGGGGGGTCCCAAGTTGCCATCAATGGACATACTTATGCTGGACAAGTTAAGTCACAGGAGACAAAAGAGAAGGTGAATTTAAAGGACTTAATTTTTTTTTTGTGTCAAAGATTTCATTTACATCTAGAACAGAAGTTATGGTACACACGCGTGCATAGAAGTTATGGTACACATGTGTGCATAGAAGTTATGGTACACATGTGCATAGAAGTTATGGTACACACACGTGCATAGAAGTTATGGTACACATGTGTGCATAGAAGTTATGGTACACACACGTGCATAGAAGTTATGGTACACCTGTGTGCATAGAAGTTATGGTACACATGTGTGCATAGAAGTTATGGTACACATGTGTGCATAGAAGTTATGGTACACATGTGTGCATAGAAGTTATGGTACACATGTGTGCATAGAAGTTATGGTACACATGTGTGCATAGAAGTTATGGTACACATGTGTGCATAGAAGTTATGGTACACACACGTGCATAGAAGTTATGGTACACATGTGTGCATAGAAGTTATGGTACACATGTGTGCATAGAAGTTATGGTACACATGTGTGCATAGAAGTTATGGTACACATGTGTGCATAGAAGTTATGGTACACATGTGTGCATAGAAGTTATGGTACACATGTGTGCATAGAAGTTATGGTACACATGTGTGCATAGAAGTTATGGTACACACACGTGCATAGAAGTTATGGTACACATGTGTGCATAGAAGTTATGGTACACATGTGTGCATAGAAGTTATGGTACACACACGTGCATAGAAGTTATGGTACACACGTGTGCATAGAAGTTATGGTACACACACGTGCATAGAAGTTATGGTACACCTGTGTGCATAGAAGTTATGGTACACATGTGTGCATAGAAGTTATGGTACACATGTGTGCATAGAAGTTATGGTACACATGTGTGCATAGAAGTTATGGTACACATGTGTGCATAGAAGTTATGGTACACACGTGTGCATAGAAGTTATGGTACACACGTGTGCATAGAAGTTATGGTACACACACGTGCATAGAAGTTATGGTACACACGTGTGCATAGAAGTTATGGTACACATGTGTGCATAGAAGTTATGGTACACATGTGTGCATAGAAGTTATGGTACACATGTGTGCATAGAAGTTATGGTACACATGTGTGCATAGAAGTTATGGTACACATGTGTGCATAGAAGTTATGGTACACACGTGTGCATAGAAGTTATGGTACACATGTGTGCATAGAAGTTATGGTACACATGTGTGCATAGAAGTTATGGTACACACACGTGCATAGAAGTTATGGTACACACGTGTGCATAGAAGTTATGGTACACATGTGCATAGAAGTTATGGTACACACGCGTGCATAGAAGTTATGGTACACATGTGTGCATAGAAGTTATGGTACACACACGTGCATAGAAGTTATGGTACACACGTGTGCATAGAAGTTATGGTACACATGTGTGCATAGAAGTTATGGTACACATGTGCATAGAAGTTATGGTACACATGTGTGCATAGAAGTTATGGTACACATGTGTGCATAGAAGTTATGGTACACATGTGTGCATAGAAGTTATGGTACACATGTGTGCATAGAAGTTATGGTACACACACGTGCATAGAAGTTATGGTACACATGTGCATAGAAGTTATGGTACACATGTGCATAGAAGTTATGGTACACATGTGTGCATAGAAGTTATGGTACACATGTGTGCATAGAAGTTATGGTACACATGTGTGCATAGAAGTTATGGTACACATGTGTGCATAGAAGTTATGGTACACATGAGTGCATAGAAGTTATGGTACACATGTGTGCATAGAAGTTATGGTACACATGTGTGCATAGAAGTTATGGTACACATGTGTGCATAGAAGTTATGGTACACACACGTGCATAGAAGTTATGGTACACATGTGTGCATAGAAGTTATGGTACACATGTGTGCATAGAAGTTATGGTACACATGTGTGCATAGAAGTTATGGTACACATGTGTGCATAGAAGTTATGGTACACATGTGTGCATAGAAGTTATGGTACACATGTGTGCATAGAAGTTATGGTACACACGTGTGCATAGAAGTTATGGTACACATGTGTGCATAGAAGTTATGGTACACATGTGTGCATAGAAGTTATGGTACACATGTGTGCATAGAAGTTATGGTACACATGTGTGCATAGAAGTTATGGTACACATGTGTGCATAGAAGTTATGGTACACATGTGTGCATAGAAGTTATGGTACACATGTGTGCATAGAAGTTATGGTACACACACGTGCATAGAAGTTATGGTACACATGTGTGCATAGAAGTTATGGTACACATGTGTGCATAGAAGTTATGGTACACATGTGTGCATAGAAGTTATGGTACACACGTGTGCATAGAAGTTATGGTACACATGTGTGCATAGAAGTTATGGTACACATGTGTGCATAGAAGTTATGGTACACACACGTGCATAGAAGTTATGGTACACATGTGTGCATAGAAGTTATGGTACACATGTGTGCATAGAAGTTATGGTACACATGTGTGCATAGAAGTTATGGTACACATGTGTGCATAGAAGTTATGGTACACATGTGTGCATAGAAGTTATGGTACACACGTGTGCATAGAAGTTATGGTACACACGTGTGCATAGAAGTTATGGTACACATGTGTGCATAGAAGTTATGGTACACATGTGTGCATAGAAGTTATGGTACACACGTGTGCATAGAAGTTATGGTACACATGTGTGCATAGAAGTTATGGTACACATGTGTGCATAGAAGTTATGGTACACACACGTGCATAGAAGTTATGGTACACATGCGTGCATAGGGAAACAGTTTGGAGATAAACATATTCAGAGACACAATTTAAGCCAGTTATGACGCCAAAGTTGCTTTAGCTGAGATATGACATCTCTGAAATGCAGGTCAATAAAATCAGAGAGAGAATGAGAGAGTATCTATGTGTGTTTGTTTGTGTGTGTGCATGTATGTATGTGTGTGTATGTGTGTGTAACGAGGTATACATACAGTGTACCGGTTCTTAAACTTCTCGATGTTTAGCATGTTGAAGCTTGTTGTCATTACAAACGTCTTAGGCATCCTTATGGCACATGTATATTGCTGTGTAGTGCTTCCTGGTCTTGATTCATTGGAAAAAGTGCCGTTTATGTGCATGCGTCTTACAAGCTTTACCACTCAGACAACGTAGTTCAACAAAACATTGAAGCAAATTTTTTACAAGCTACCCTTGTCTATAATTGTCCATAATTTCTGGACCAGCTCCTTGCTACTTATTTGCAGTGGACTTCTAACCCTTTCCCCCCGGCCTTCTAGTAGTGTAGGGAACTCCTCCACGGCCTGTGAAGTTCCAAAAACACTTTCTGACATACCCAACGATTGTATTTCTGGCCCTTCTGGCCCGTGAAGGATGGCAAACAGTAAGCTTATTGTAAGAACTATTCTCATTGACCAAAAGGAGCTTTTCTCCATGAAGGACGTCCAAATAGTTCTGTGCACGACATTCTTTGAGGAATAAAGTCAGATGCAAAGTATGCTTGAGAGGCCATTGCTAGCTCCTTCTTAGTTCGCCTCGAGTGACTTGCTTCTTTGAGTAATCTGACTTGAGAGATTGGGTAATTCTTAGTCTGGTAGAAACCAACTCCTCTGACTAGCTCGTGAGATTAGCCTCAGTGCTCCGTCTAAAAATTATATGGAAAGTAATTTCCTGTTGAGTACGTATTATTTAGCAATAGTATTTAGTAAGAGCCAATTCTTAATTAGTGCCCGTTTTCTTAAGAAGTGGGGTGCTAAACACCCAGAGTTTATAGTATGTATGGGTGTAGATCAGGTCTGACGCAGCTAGACTTGACAGCACCTGTTTACTCTAGTGTTCTACACGCATGCTTGCACACACCTTGCTGCTGTCTGCTCCACCTGCAAATAGATTGTTCTCATCAGCAGCAGCAGTTGCACTGGCACCAAACGCTGCAGTACTGTGTGTGTGTGTGAGTGTGTGTGTGTGAGTGTATGTTTGTGAATGTGTGTGTGAGTGCATGTATGAATGTGTGTATGAGTGTGTGTATGAGTGTGTGTAAGTGTGTGTATGAGTGTGTGTTAGTGCATGTGTATATGAGTGTGCGTGTGTGTGCGCATGTGTGAGTGTGTGTGAGTGCATGAGTTTACGAGTGTGTGTATGGGTGTGTGTAAGTGAGTGTGTGTGAGTGTGTGTGTGTGTATGAGTGTGTGTGCGTGTGTGTGTGTGAGTGTGTGTGCGTGTGTGTGTGTGTGCATGTGTGTGAGTGTGTAAAACAAAATAAATGCACGCTGTAAATGCACGCTGATAGTAATATTTTCGTCACCTCGCCAAACTTCTTCCTTCCCCTACCACTCGTCTCTTCTAGCCATCTCTCCTCCTCACTCACACAACTTCTTTACCCACACCACTCTACTCCTTTCCCCCTCCCCTCCCTCCCCTCCCTCCCTCCCCTCCCTCTACCTCCCATCACCAAACACTTCACACAAAAACTAAAATTCAGCACAGACAAGTATCAGAGCTTTAAACAGAGACGTGCACCACCTCCTCTCACAAACCTGAGTGCCTCCTTCTGGTCCTGGGTCAGGCTCTGCATAGTGGTGGTGGTGGTGGTAGGTTTATTGGTTGTCTTGACAGGTGTGAAGAACATGTCGTCATCCTCATCATCTGATCCGAACAGATGCTCGCTGCCACTGAGAGGCTTAGCAGGAGAGCCTTCATCTGGATACACCAAAGAAGTATTTCATGTTACATCATTAACCCCTAACAGGGGTACAGTCCCATTAGGTACAGTCCCATTAGCTCCCTAGCAGGGGTATGTATCATTAACCACATGGCAGGGGCTCTGTACCATTAACTCATGGCAGGGGTTCCGTGCCATTAACTCATGGCAGGGGTTCTGTATGGCAGGGGTTCTATACCATTAACTCATGGCAGGGGTTCTGTACCATTAACTCATGGCAGGGGTTCTGTACCATTAACTCATGGCAGGGGTTCTGTACCATTAACTCATGGCAGGGGTTCTGTACCATTAACTCATGGCAGGGGTTCTGTATCATTAACTCATGGCAGGGCTCTGTATCGTTAACTCATGGCAGGGGTTCTGTATCATTAACTCATGGCAGGGGTTCTATACCATTAACTCATGGCAGGGGTTCTGTATCATTAACTCATGGCAGGGGTTCTATACCATTAACTCATGGCAGGGGTTCTGTATCATTAACTCATGGCAGGGGTTCTATAACTCATGGCAGGGCTCTGTATCGTTAACTCATGGCAGGGGCTCTGTACCATTAACTCATGGCAGGGGTTCTATACCATTAACTCATGGCAGGAGCTCTATAAATGTATAGCTCATGGTAGGGGTATAGGACCATTAATCCTAGCAGGGATACTGTACCATGAACCCCTAGTAGGGTCCTGTAAATACATGGCAAGGGTAATGGTACTCAAAGGTCCAGTTCGATCCTCACTTTCCCCCCTACGTACCTGCATTTCAATATTTCGCTAAGACGTATATAAAACTGGTGGTGGGAACAGTATGTGGGGGTACTCAGTGACTCCCTGGGATAATTTTAAGGGAGGGGGGAGATCCGGAATTTTTCAATTTTTTTCGCCATTAGATTTTTTTGGCATTAGACATTAGATTGAGAGAAGTCGGGAAGTCGGGTAACATGATTTGAAGTGGTGAGGAAGAATCAAAGATGAGAGGTGGGGAAAAAAGATAGAATTGTGGTCAGAGCTAGATAGATAGAGGAAGAGAGGCAGGTGGGAGGAGATAGAGATAGAGGTTGGTTACCAATAAACTACGTAGGTGCTTGCTAGCGACACAGCTGCTCTAATAAGCCGGCAGGGCAAGGACAAAAAATTGTGACATTGGAGGTTTGAATTTTTTTTCATGGCAACGCCAAAAAAAGTGTATGGGCATGAAGTAGACTCCTTGGGGCTTAAGGAAAAGTTGGTTTTAGATTGATATCTTTACTCATGACTCCACACCATTGCTTTGAAGTTCAGTGAAAAAATTTTAATGGTTTTTGACAAAGATTGTCTCAACTCCATGAAAGTAGAAATCCATGTTAGAAGATAGCTATAGCATATATGGTTACATTTTTGTTTGGGAATTTTTGTTTAGTTTCATCGTCCAAAATATTTTTTTGCCCTCATGGGTATGGAATGGAGCCCTGCATTGCTTTCTAATTACAAGTTTTCTTGTAACGTGCGTAACAAAAAATGTCAAAAAGTTCCCACTGTTTCCAAAGTTCTAGGCGTAGCTGCAGATAATTCCATTTTCTCTTCCCTTACTATGTGATGGTACTTTATGCCAAAAATGGTACCAATTGAAGGAGCAGTTGTCTGGCCATTTCACATTGAAATTTTTAACGTGCGTAACACAAGTCAGCCAAATACAACTGACATGCTTCTACATACACTGGTCATCCAGTATTAATGTGTACCTGTCTCCAAAGGCTGTTTGGAGATCAAGGGCAGGTCAAAGGCTGCTCTGAATGTGCTCATGACACTGGTATTGGGCTACAACATAAAAGGTGACCTTTTTATGACCAAGCACCATGCTTGAGATTCTCCAAGTACTCTGACCTCAAGCACATGGTCAATACTGTACCAGCAATTCTCCAATATGACCAGGTAATCATTTTGATATTAGGCTGTCTACATGTTATGTTTCTTAAACTTACCTTTGATGGTTGATGGTTTGCCAGCATCATATAGCATAGCTATTGATTGCTTTCAAGATTGATTTAGTGATTCATTGATTTTTAGTTCTTTGTCTGTGAAAAAAGCACTCTCAAATGCTGAACGTCAGAGACGCTACAGGGAGGAGAAGAAGGCATTAGCAGAGTATGAGACATGCAAAGCAAAGAATGCTGAGAGAATGCGAGTAGCTCGCCTCTTGAAAAAGAAACAGCTGGACAATCTTTCTGATCGGGCACGTTCATATCAGAAGAGGAAAATCCTTGAAGCAACACGTCTTTGTGTACAAAAGTATTGGCAGCGCAAGGCCTTCTAGTATCTTGCCCACACCTCAGATACTCCTTCCAAAACTGTGTTCGGTAGTGCCAATGCACTGGGTAAGGCCACATCCCATCTTCGCCTCAGTCTACCCAATGATCCAAACAAAAAGAAAGCAGTATGGCAGGAAAATTTGTGCAGACTATGGGTTTGTGGATCCCCACACACCCAATCCTATCGAAACAGAACTCAGTGAGACAGACCAGCTTGTCATCTCTTTCTATGAACGTGATGACGTTCAGTCGTCAAGCCCCTGGTAGGAAAGATGCCAGGAAAGTGGGAATGGAGAAGAAACAGATCCGTCACTTGGTCTGTACCCTGAAGGAGTGTCATGCTCTTTTCACCCGGGACTACCTCAATGTAAAAGTTGGTCTAACAAAGTTCAAGACTCTTAGACCAACCCATGTACTCTATGTAAGCCAGACTCCACACAATGCATGCATCTGTCAGTATGAGGATGTCATCTTGGCATTGGAGGCACTCCACAAGGTGGTGCCAGATATCCCCCGGTACTCCCCCACTACCCCTGACTCCTTCATGTGTGAGAACCCTTCAAACAAGTGCTGGCTGAATCAGTGCAACAACTGCCGTGATGGTCAACGCTTCCTTGAGCAGTATGGCCAGGTGGTGCAAGTGGAACAGGCAGTGACATGGCTTGAGTGGGAGAAGGACGAGAATGAGCGCCTAAAGAAAGTTGTTCATGAGGGGATGACTGATGACTTGAAGGAGCATATCCTTGCCCTTCTTCCCCATTTCCTCAAGCACGTATTTATCAAGAGAGCACAAGCGGAGGAATACAACAAACAGCGTGCTGCTGTGGAGAAGTCTGCATCTGACTACAACCCGACAGAAAATATTTTGTGGGAGAAGTGGAGAGCAGCACTCCCACTCAACTGTCCCTAAATTTTATGACATCTGCTGGGCTTAAGAGATGGAACTGGCCAGCGAGAGCCGACCGCCTCCCTGTCCCATGAGAGGACATTCTCTCCTGTATTGATCCTCCCGCCCCCATTACCAACTCATCGCGCTTCTTTGTTATGTTGGATATGGATCAGAAGAGGACTGATGAAGAATTCATAAGATGGAAATCTACAAACTGACTTCTTAAACTGCCTATCTATTCACCTCGCCCATACACAGCACAGCACTCACCCTTACCCCTTGGCATCACTTCTATAAAGTCAGTGATTTTACTTATCCCTCAGTAAGAATTATTCTCCTCATACTCGTAAATTAGTGTGTAACGTGAGTTACGTAACATGCGTTACGGCACACATTTTACTATGGTGACCGCCACAAGCATGTGCATTATGATCGAACCATGAACATTGGGGGATTTGTAGTCAACGTAGTCCTACTGAATATATCTAGAAATAAGTGAATTTCTAGGAGCACTTTTAAGAGAATCCTGCCTCAAAGATTGATGAAGAAATTTGATGTCATAATTTCGTAACATGCGTAACGGGTACTAATTGATCTCTACCTCCAAAAATACTTGTAATTTTTTTGTAAATATTGGTGAGTAATTAGATGCATCTTTCTTCTAGATTAGGAAAATTACATCAGATTTACCTGTCAACACATGCCATAGCAGTGCACATGCAAAGTGTGTAACACGTAACGTGCATAACAGTGTCCTTGCCCGGCAATAGCTGAAATAGTGAAATTTACAGAGGAAAGTATCGTCATAAACAGCTTCCACGGCAAAAGAACGAAAAAAGTGAGTAGCCATTAGTGGATAGCTGTGCGTGCATGCGTGCGTGCGTGCATGCCACTGGATGCCGCAGCAGCTTGACAACTCGCACCACAACAGAGAGCTGCGTATATCTGCTAGCTATGTAGCAAAAGATCAAGGACACCTTGGAGAGCTTCTGACAGGAAGGAAACCCTTTACCATCAGAGACAGTTTTGCATGACTGAAGTGAAGTGGACATGCACCTGAAGAGCAAGTTGGTTGCTCAACTCTCATCACTCTTGGATGTTCAGGCTAGAGCATTAGCTAGGGGGATTCTCCCGACACTTACCTCATCATTCAAATACTACACCGTAAACTCTGGTTGCCTAGCGCCGCACTTCTAACCCTCTAGCCACTGGTGCTAATTTCAACTCTCTAGCACTTGAGATATTTATGAATCAGGCACTCGGGTTTTGAGGTACCCCCACTTGTAGCTCCAGTAACTTGGCTATAGTTATACCGATGAAAAATGTTTTAGCATCAAAAGAGAGCACACAGATAGACCTATCTTTTGATCTATATATCAAGTCCATACCATGAAGTTTGCAGAATCTATATGGAGCTATAAAGTGGTAACCACAACCTGCACAATAATGTGCGGTTAACTGAGAATTGGCGCTTACTAGACACTATTGTTAAATAATGCCCACTCTCAGAAAAATTAAACAATTTTTTTTTTAGACAGAGAACTGAGGACCTAATCTTGCCAGCTAGTCGAAGAAGGAGCTAATTTTTCGAACCAGACTAAGAGAGGCTCAGTCTCTCTCACGGCAGGTTATGAAGGAGCAAGTTTCTCGAGGTGAAGAAGGAACTAGTGATGGTATTCAAGCATTTGACTTTTCCCCCTCAGAAACAGGCTCGCTGCAGAACTATTTGGACATCCTACATGGCGAAAAGCTCCCTTTAGCCAATGATGAGAACAATTCTTGTTACAGGCTTGCTATCGTCATCCTTCACAAGCCAGAAGTACGGGTATGTTGGAAAGTGTTTTGGAACTTCACAGGCCGTGGAGGAGTTCCCTGCACTACTAGAAGACTGGGAACAGGACTAGAAGTTGCCTGCAAATAAGCAGCGAGAAGCTTGTCGGGATATTACGAACAACTATAGACAAATAATAGACGTGCTCATGATAGTAAAATTCTTGCCTCAAAGTTTTGTTGAAATTCGTGGCCTGGTCCAGAAGGTGCAGCTAACACGCTGCGCACAATTGGTACTTTTTTCCAATGACATCTATAACGAGCACTTCCCAGGGAAGTACTATAAGGACGCCTAACAAAGACTGTTTTATATAACGACGAGGAAATGGGTGCTTAACAACCCTGTGTGCGCTCAACATCGAGAGGCTTACAACCAGAGCTTACGACGGTTTGCTTCAAAGTGTTTCAACTTGGTTCAAAGATCAAGTACATGTAGTCAGATACAGGTCTTGCAAAACAGAGTTCTCAACTCCTAAAGAATATTATTTATGAGCTAAACAAAACGTATCTGGCCTCAAGGTTTGTAGCATCTATAATATATATATAAATATATATATATATAGAAAAGTACTGGGATGGCTAGTCCTACTGCAGTTTCATGCAGATGCAATCATCAGGGACATCCGCATGAAACTGCATTAGGACTAGCCATCCCAGTACTTTTCTATATTCAATAGCTCTGCCTTAACACAGCATTGAGCACTATTTGTAGCCTTCACCAGCAAACTACCTTCTAAGTAAATATATATATATAGATAGATAGATATAGATATACATGTATATATATATAGATATATAGATATATAGATATACGTGTATATATATATATAGATATCACTCACCTTCCTTCTTTGTTTCCGGTTCTTCTTTCTCTTCCTCTTCCTCCTCCTCTTCCTCTTTGAGTTTGAGTGGCTCAGCGGAAAACATCTCTGCCGCTTCCTCCTCCTTCTCCTCTTCCTCTTCCTCAGAGCTTTCCCTCCCTACGCCAGAAGTAGGTGCAGCTTTCATAGCTGGCCCAGAATCAGGATTATCCTCCCCGATGGGGGGCTCCCTCTCCTCCTGCTCTCCTAGAGGCTGGTCCCGTATTTCTCGAGAGATGGGAACCTCCGCAATCGTCGACTGATGAGCCCTTCGCTCCTCCTCACTCTCCTCCCACTCGGCATCACTCTCGTCTTCGTCATCCCGCTCAGGCGTACTCAGGGTTTCATCGAGTGGGGGCGGAGAAGGACGAGCAGGAGGTGCCGAGGGTGCGTCCATTCCCTCTCCTGCAATGAACGAGAACAAGTAAAGCCGCTGGTTTTATGTAGACACGACATTCTTTCCTTCTCGAACGCAAGATCACAAATCTGACTTCAAAGCACACTCAATTGAAGTGGGTGTGGTTATGGGTGTGGCAAAGTAATTGAAGTGAGTGTTTTTGCAATTGAAGTGGGCGTGACAGTGTAGTAAAGTGGGTGTGGTGATGGGTGTGACAAAGTAATTAAAGTGAATGGTTATGCAATAGAAGTGGGCGTGGCAATATAACGAAAAACAGTGTGGTCTGATGCAATTAAAGTGGGCGTGGCAGTGTAGTAAAGTGGGTGTGGTGAGGTGGCAGTGTTTAGTTACGTACCATCTGGCTGTCGGTCTATCACATCTGGTGGCGGAGGAATAGGGGGTGGAGTGTCATAAAGGGAAGGTGGAGATTCAGGAAGCTCTGGGGGAATTTCGGGAGCTCTGAAGGTCACCACATCTGCAAAGAGGAAAAAAAGTGATGAAACAAGTTGTTACTACTACTACTACTACTGCTGCTATATTACTACTACTACTCCTGCTATTACTACTACTACTACTACTATTACTACTGCTACTATTACTTACTACTACTGATGCTGCTACTACTACTACTACTTCTACTGTTACTACTACTACTACTACTACTACTACTACTACTCCTACTACTATGAGAGGGGGGCATTGCTGTTGGGTGGAGCATGTGGGTTAAACACTCCCACGTCCACAAATGTTCTCTCAAAGTGGCCACCCTACACACGTTAGCCGTGATGTCGGGGCGTGCTCGGTCCTCCGTGTGATGTCGGGGCGTGCTCGGTCCTCCGTGTTGGCAGTGTTGTAATTCAGAGTTCCCCCTGACAGTGACTGTTGCTCTGACTCCATGCATACATTTGAACAGAATTCCGTAAGCAGGTTGGCTGTGAGGTCACGGATCTCATTGAGCGTATCAACGGAAGTCATCCTTGGGGCAAGACATGGCATGCTCAACTGAGAGACTTGAGCCGCATGCACAGCTTGGTGGGGAGTGAGAGGGAGTCCAGCCATACGTCAGTGCGATGGCACACCTCGGTCAGGGAGAACCCGTGCTCCTCTATGGGTAACACAGTCAGCCAGCTGGATGAGCCCTTCTTCTGTGCCAGTTCCAAATCTCTCCTCAGCGAGCCTGTCTCTCAGATTAGCTTCAGCATCTTTGAAATGTGTCATCCCCACAGAGGCAACTTTTGCTTTTGCAGAGATGTGGCTGGCTATGGTGTCGTAAGAGTAACCATTCCTTCTCTGCAGGATCTCTTCAGTCAGAGGTTGTGTTGAAGCCTCAAGCTCCAGTGTGGAATGCTCAGCTGGATTGAATATGCCTAGTCCTCCCAGCCTTGCTAGTGGTCAAGGTCGTTGAGTGCAGGTCAACCTGTCAAGATTGGAAGTAACTTCAAGCGAATTACATTCTCGAGTGGTCGTAGAGTCCCCTCGACAGCATTTGCTGATCCTGTGGGTGTGGTCTGCATACGCTGCTTGTGGTCGAGTACATGCCACCTTACCTAGTGTGTCTATCTCCTCACACCATCCCTCTACTTTGTCTTCCAGGAATTTCCACGAACTCAATGGAGCCCAAGGGAGCGTCAAGAGTCTTCCCTCCTTCATGATCTTCACTTCCGTCCCAGAAAATGCCTCCTTTGCAGCTTCATTAATGTTCCTCCTTTTGTGATGAGCCAGGTCTTGATGGCGTTTGTAAAATACCCACGACCTGCCCCTGTGCTGCTGATCTCACCCCACCACTTACAGAGGTTCACTAGCTTCCCTACACAAGCTGCATCATCAGCAAACCACGTCTGATGGACCTTCGCATTCGAGTTTCTTGATATACTGGGGATCTAGGCATGGCTAGGGGGTCTCCTTGTGTGGTGCCCTCCCAGGAGAGTAGCACACAACCATCCATGAAGAGCTCAGATGGTTCTCTGTAGGTGTTGATGAGAACTGTGGCTAATGATAGACAGATGTGCTGTCATTATGCAGAGCAACCTCAATGTTCAATGTGTTGAATGCATCGGAGGCATCCACAAGCGGCAGGGGGGTGCTTCCGTTTCATCGTCATCAAAGAGCATCCTCGCACGCCTGCCCCAATCCCCACCACTTGGCGGCAGAGCTACACCGAGCCTGCGGTATCTTGCACGTCACCTTCTGGACTGACAGGATAGCTTTAGCGATAATTTGCCTGACAAGTCTCCAATTGGATGCACCCCTGGGTTCTTCTTCAAGGCTATCAGTCTACTCGCCATGAGAGCTGAGGTGCTACTTGGGTCAGCCAAACCTGTGGCAAAAATGCTTTGATGTTGCTGCCAGGGATCAGCATAGTTCACATCTGCCACCCTTGAGCATCTACCCCTGAAGGACCGGCTGCTCCTTCCATGCACAGAGTCGCTGACCTTATGCTCCTGGCTTCCAAAGCATCAAAGATGACTGGGTGAACTGGTTCCAGCTCTAGGTCACTGATGGAATCTGAGTTGACTGGAGCGCCTGGTGGGTGCTTGTCTACCAGGATATCTCTAACCTTCCAATTGCCAGAGGCACCTGTATCAATCACTTCATACGGATGCAGTGTGGTTCCAGTATCTTCGTTGGATAGAAGGCAAAGGGAAGCCTTAGTCTTCCCAAGAGACATCCGTCCTGTAAAAGATCTGGCTAGGACACTATCCTTTTTCTTTGAGATGTTGGTATTCTTCTGACATGATTCATTGTATTGCCCTTCCCTCCGATAGCAGCTCTTGTAGGTCTCCTTCTAACCAAGTGCCGAGTCTTCTCTGAAGGCAGGCAATGGGGTCTTATGTTCGTGATGGCTTCTGCAGTGGTAAGATTGGCAAGACAATGGCAGCCATGATTGCCACTGATTCCAGGGCATAACTACTACTAGCTGCTCCTGCTACTACTAACCATTACTACTGCTACTACTACTACTACTACTACTGCTGCTACTACTACTACTACTATTCTACTGCTAACTATTATTACAGTACGTAGGAGGCCACTTATCTGAACTTCACTATCTGAACATGCCGGTCAACCAACGCTGCAAGAAGCCACGCCCAATGCTAGCCACACCCATAGAAATGCTGGCTACATTAATCACTTTGCATGGAAAATTCCTTTGCACATGTCCACAAGGAAAACATACTGTTCACCTAACATGGAACCTTGTGCAGTAGTTTCTTTGGTTCTTCCTGCTCCGTGTCAAAGCAGAAGCTAGACACACCCACAGATAATTGCGCTGGAAGTATAGGGTGTGCCAAGTCCAAGGAGGCAGTGGCTGGTGACAAAAAAGCTGAAGGAATTAAGTTGGACTACTCTTCAGATGCCTAGCCCTCCTGACTTCACAGGAAGGGATGCTTGAGTCCACCTGCTGACCTTCTCCGTAAAGTGGATGTATTATTATTATTATTATTATTTATAATATTATTAATGTTGTTATTATTACTATTATTATTATATATTATTATTATTTATATTATTGTTGATATTTTTATTGTTGATATATTCAAATTATTATCTAATATTTATTTATATATTGTAATTATATTGTAATTGTTATTTTTAATTGTTTTTGTTTTTTTAATTCTTATTATTTCTTTCTTTATTATTATTTAGTTTATTATCATATTATTATTATTATTATTATTATTATTATTATTATTATTATTATTATTATTATTATTATTATTATTATTATTATTATTATTATTATTATTATTATTATTTTAACATCAGGTTCACATGCTGGACGCGTGTGCCAGTAGCACGTGGTGGATAGCTAGCTACCGGTATATGTACCAGGTTTATGCGAGTCTTAGCATGTGATGAAGGCTAGAGCATCTAGTCGAAACGTCGAGAGAATACAATTTGAAGTTGATTATTGATTAGGTTATTGCATTAATATTGATTGTTGAAAGTGTCAACAACCACAACAATAATAAATTATTAGACATCAACAAACACACCAAATGCCAATCCAATGTGGCCTTTACCTATTATTATTGATATTATTATTATTATTATTATTATTGTTACTACTACTACTACTACTACTACTACTACTACTATTATTATTATTATTATTATTATTATTATTATTATTATTATTATTACTATTATTATTAGTTGTTGTTGATATTGGTATTAATATTATTATTATTGTTATGTAGAAAGGGAAGAAAGGTTACACATAGTTTACCATTATTTCATCCTTTACCAGTTTATTATATGCATGCTTTAACAAGGGACTGTATATAGCTAACAATTACTCAACACTGCCCTGCATCTAGGTGGTTGACACACACAGTGGAAATCTCTACCACCTCACTTTCCACTGTCTCTTTTTCTTTCTCTCTCGCATCCACTGCACTCAAGGCCTCTTTGTCTCTCTCTTCTACTTCTTCTTTCATCTCCTTCTCCTCTTCTTCCTCTTCCTCCTCATCTTCTCCCTCCTCCTCCTCGTCCTCCTCCTCGCCACTCTCCTCTTCGTCTTCTTCGGTCGACCCAGACTGTCTCATACTCCTAGTCACTGTGGAGGCCACAGAGCCTCTTGAGTCCACGGAGCCCCTGGAGTCCAGTGCCTTCAGAGTCACCTCCTGAACACGGAATCACAGATAAAAACACTTACTTCAACTGAGCATGCTCACAGCAACCACAACCACTAAATTCACCACAAACAAAATGATCACCAGTCCCGCCCCTAAACTTGCAGAGTCACCTGAAAAACAGCCCCTCCCTCTTCTCACTCACGCATGTTCACACATACGTCAAACAAACATAAAATAAAAAGTCCTTGTCGCCATGCCAACTACAGCACGGCTCACAAGTAGCTGTGGTCATAAGCCTAGCACAGATATGACCCACACAGTAACTATGTACGTACATAGGCAAGTCACGTCTACTCCTGCAAACACTCCACTCGCACCTTCCGCCACGACCAGTCACACTCCACAAACAACCACACCTCCTCACCTTAATGACATTCACGGTAATAGCCAAGATCTCCTTGCTCGGATAGGAGTCTTTCGTCTTGAACTTGCACGCCATCATCTGATAGGCCTGGTTCATGATGGACTTGACCTTTGCATTCACTTCTTCGGCAGATGCAGCAGAGTTGGAGGAGCTCCTAGCCCCCTTCATCGCTACCCTCACCGCAGCAACACTCTGTACCCATGGCAACAACAAAGACGGTGAAGAATGCTCAGTAATTGACATACATGTACATGTATGTTAATTTTTAAACAACAACAACAATAATAATCACACGGAGGCATCTACCTGTTCCAGTCGTTGTCTCCACTGGCGCTCCACCTGTGACAGCTGCTCTTTCAGTGCCTTCTCTCTGCCTCTTACCTCGTTCAACTCCTCTTGCAGCATACCTTGCTCCTCCTGGCTGGTGTCCAGTCGCTCCTTGGCCTCACGAAGCTGGGAACTGGCATTTTGGCGCTTCAGGTTCTCCAACTGAGGCAGGACAAAGGGAGGAGTGGAAGGTGGGAAAAGGGTGGAGGGGAGGAAGGTGGAGAGGGGGGAGAGGGTGGAGGAGAGGACAGTAAAGGGGAGGATGGTGGGGTGGAGAGGAGGAAGGGAAGGGGAGTAGGGGGAAGGAGGAGGGATGGAAGGTGAGGAAGAGGATGGAGGAGGTGGAGGTGGAGGAGAGGGGTGAGTGTGGAGGACATGTGTGTAAGAGTGGGAAAAGGAAGATAGAGAAGGATGGAGGGTTGAGTAAGAAGTGGAGAGGAAGAGAAGAGGTGAGTGGATGGAGAGAAACTCATTCCATACAACAGAACACTGGCTATACTTGTATCCATATGCAGCACACCCTCACACAACACACAATCACATTACATAACACACTCTCACACAACAGACAATCACAGAATACACCTTCACAACACACCCTCACACAACAGACCATCACAGAACACACACAACCCACCCTCACACAACAGACCATCACAGAATACACCTTCACAACACACCCTCACACAACAGACCATCACAGAACACACCCTCACACAACAGACCATCACACAACACACCTTCACAACACACCCTCACACAACAGACCATCACAGAACACACACAACCCACCCTCACACAACAGACCATCACAGAATACACCTTCACAACACACCCTCACACAACAGACCATCACAGAACACACCTTCACAACACACCCTCACACAACAGACCATCACAGAACACACCCTCACACAACAGACCATCACAGAACACACACAACCCACCCTCACACAACAGACCATCACAGAACACACACAACACACCCTCACACAACACACACAACATACCCTCACACAACAGACCATCACAGAATCCACCTTCACATAGCACCCTCACACAACACACCCTCACACAACACACCTTCATTGTGACCTCAGAGAGCTGGGTCTGGAGAGACTTGTACTCGTCCTGCAGGTCAGAATACTTCCTACGTGCCCGCTCCTCCGTCTGAGCCACCAGCCGCTCACTCCTGATCTTGCACTGGTCCTCCACTTCCCTCTCGGCCTGAGCCACCTGCTCAGACACAACAGCGCTGGCGGAGTACTTCTCCTTCCTCAGTCTGTCCTTGAGCTGGGTCATCTCTGACTCGTGTGTCTGCTTGAGCTCCTCAAGCTCGAGCTCAAACTGGTGCTTCAGGGACGCTGATTTCTTCTTGCGGTCAGACAGAGCCTAGAAGTGCCAGAGAGAACACTGACTAGACGAACAAGATCTAAATACCCTCCCCCCCCAATTGGATATGGTTCCCATCCCCACCCCCCACCCCCACACATAACATTCCAGAGAGTCTGATTGGTAAATTTCGACGCATCAGCTTCCCTTACCTGATCTACCCACAACTTACTTAATAGAAAACCTTGCACATGACAATAATGCAACATGGTCAGTTCTGTGCACATGTCATGTGACACATCACATGACTATCACATGATGCAAAATGTCCTCAATACACATACACACACACGAACAGTACATACATTATGCTTGCCGGATTGGTCAAAATGTAGCTAATTTCAGACCACACCCACCTTTTCTATGGCTTCCTTCTCACTTCTGTTGTCAGTAAACTCTTCTTTGGTTTGCTGAAGTTCCACTCTCATTATCTTGACGGTGGCCCGCTCCTCCTTAAGCTCCTCTGAGAACACCTCTGCCCTGTGGCTCGACTCTAAAGGAGAGAAATACGTACGCAGAAAACATGAGACGAGTATGCACGTAAACAATAACATTTGACACCTGGTCAGTTTGAAAAGGCAGTGGAATCAACGACCCCGACAGACCGTGGGATGGAATCAACGACCCCCGACGGATTGTGGAATGGAATCAACGACCCCCGACGGATAGTGAGAGGATATGCGTGGGCAGAAATACAACCAAAGTGGTGCTGCTCACACCAAGCATTCATAGATGCACGCACACACAGACATGCTACACACACACACACAGCATACCACACACAATGATAAAAAAAGTTTAATGTACACAGGCTAATCTTAGCGGCTGGTTTCATTTTCAAAAGAGCCATTCCAAAACACTCCAGCTCCACCCCCCCCCCCCCCCCTCCCCCCCCCCCCGAGAGAAACTTGAGGAACAGATTTAATTAAGGAGATGGGGAAACATTTCAGACCACTAGTGGGAGTAAAGGCTGAGAGCAAGACATGAGAGTGAGTGCTCCAGGGAGGCAACAGGAGAGCCCAGACCAGTGGGAGCAAAGGCTGAGAGCAAGACATGAGAGTGAGTGCTCCAAGGAGGCAACAGGAGAGTCCAGACCAGTGGGAGCAGCCAGGGTGCGTGGTGGGAGATGGCACGTACAACAGTGCACAGCAATATACTAGTAGTTATTAGGCGAGGGTGGGTGGGATTCGGAGAGTCTCGGAACTCGTACACGTCTCTCCTCCTGTGCACCTCACCACGTACGAGCTCCAAGGCTAGAGGCAATCCATCCCACCCTAAATCGAGCGTAATTACACATTTATCATACCACCCTTGAAAACAAACTCACATACTACAAATACAGTATGCCTGGGCATGGCCAAGTGGCTGACAAAGCGACGTCACATCGTTTACATGGCAACCAGGTGACTCTCGCAGCCGACCAGATACCAATCAAGTGGGTAGGATACGTCCGCAATTATTAACCAATCAAATCACGAGAAACTACTTGGTGGTGTGATAAACACATGTTGAGGTTGGTGTACTCTAAGCCCACCAACATTGGATGGGTACTGTACTTAGCTCTCTCAGAATTAGCGGCAGAATGAATACTACTCACGTGCATATGCCATCAACACACGAGTCAGCAAGAGAAGTAAAGCCACACCTACCTTTCGCACAGGTGTGAGTGGTGGTAATAGAAGGGGAAACTCAACTTTTTAAAATTACATTCTTGGACGTTTGATGAATAATGTGCGTTAAATGTTCTAATCATGAACTTGATTTGAACCCTGCACTCGAAGAAGTGTGTGTAATATATATATATATTCGTATATACCATATAATAATTTCCACGGGGTAATATTTTCGTGGATTTTAATAATCTGCTGGGGAAATATTCGTGGTTTTATAATGAACTTGCTAAATGAACTTGCTAATCATGCATGCGTGTTTGATAATCTGAAAACATCTGGCGATGGCAAATTTTTCCCAAGTAGAGGTCAAGTAGAGGTCATGTTTCTAGGTTACCTCACCCACAGGGATGCTGTCTTAGGGAGAGCAAGTGCAGCGCTCGCCGGAGACCGACGACCTTCTTTGCTGTAGCGGTGCTGAAGTCTGGACAGTGTGGTTGGACACACGTTCTGAGGATGTCTTGAGTCTACTCTCTGTTACTATGACGAGGTGGAGTGACTCATTGCACACGTAGAGGTGCTAGACGGCAGGTGGTCTTCTCGAGCCATTGAAGTAGCAAAACATGGCCGTGAGAAAGGAAATTGCTAACTAGGCCCAGCACAATTCCAGGAGTCGTCTCCCTAGAGGCCACGCTGGGCTTGGTTCTCAATAAATGCAGTTATTCTATGAATAATCTCGCGAGCTTGACCCTTTACCAACTCCCAATATTACACTAGTAGCCTGTGGATAAAACGTTCGTACGTTTTCCTTAACCACAAAATCAACACGAAATTATTGCCCCATGGAAATTACCCGTTATGCGGTATTAACACGAGTTTCATACAGGAATTTTAGTTGGGAGAGGGGGGGGGGGAGAAAAGTGTCGAGCTTGGCCACGCCCAGTTTTAGCATCCTATTGCTTGCGTAGTACTAGCTGGAAAGTGTTAGCTTAACTTTTAGTCCGATGAAGATTGTGAAGACACGTCTTTGAAATATACCAAGTGACATCACCCTTGCTAGGCTCATGCAAATCATGATTGAAGGACCTGAACTGACTTCAGTGGGTTTTGGTACAATCTTCAAAGAGAAAAATCATCATATTCTGCAACGCTGTCGACTTAACTGCCAAGTTCATATACTAACTACACCAATACTACTTCCTATAGTAGTTCTACTCAGTCACTGCTCATTAACTGAATTAACTCACAGAAGCTGAAACAAAATAAAATGTCAATAATGCATACAATGTACCAATTATAACATCATCTTCCTGGGGGAGGGGGGATCCCACATCCCCCCCCCCCTCCCCCCCACATCCGTATGAAACCTCTCTCTCTCATACATATATGCATGTCCATGAGGAGTGAAGTAGCACTCTCTAAATTGGTTTGTGCCCTATTTTGGAATGGCAGATAAAGAAGCTAAGTTTATGGGCTAAAAGCTCCCCTTGGCAGTCTCTTAGTATCGTATAGCATATCCTCAGCCAATTTTTGACCCTGGAATGCACTTTGAGAGTGCCTCGAATCTTGGCACAGGTAGTAAACCAGCAGCCACCAAACCGGTTTAAAAACCTGATGAAATCTCGTGTCAAGATCTTGTATCTATGTATGTGTGTGTATCTGGTGCAGATGGTAAGAACGCAATAAAGTAGCTAACAGGTCCATGTAAGTACATGCTAATCCAATGCATGTGCGGCACAATTAACACCCTCTGCCTATCAATGTAATGAAGACCAGTATTATACAATGAATGGGTAAAGGGTCCATATGTGTTCGTGGTCTGCATGGGTAAATTCTTGTTCATTTCTTCTTGGACAAGTTGACATATTTTTTGTTGCTGTCTTGTACAATGCCCTCCATACTCCACTAATACTTATACACTCACTGTAGTATCTTCCTATAGGCACAGTGTTAGATATTCTCCATACTCCACTAATACTTATACACTCACTGTAGTACCTTCCTATAGGCACAGTGTTAGATATTCTCCCATACTCCACTAATACTTATACACTCACTGTAGTATCTTCCTCTAGGCACAGTGTTAGATATTCTCCATACTCCACTAATACTTATACACTCACTGTAGTATCTTCCTCTAGGCACAGTGTTAGATATTCTCCGATACTCCACTAATACTTGATACACTCACTGTAGTATCTTCCTCTAGGCACAGTGTTAGATATTCTCCCATACTCCACTAATACTTATACACTCACTGTTCCTCTAGGCACAGTGGTAGATATTCTCCATACTCCACTAATACTTATCACTGCAGTATCTTCCTCTAGGCACAGTGGTAGATATTCTCCCATACTCCACTAATACTTATACACTCACTGTAGTATCTGCCTCTAGGCACAGTGGTAGATATTCTCCATACTCCACTAGCGGTTATATTTTCCCTCTACTGTGCATGTGCATAGTCATCAACTACCGTTTTCCAGGAACTATGGCAACATTTTCCAAGACCACAGAAGTAGTTCTTTTGGATGAGGAAGCAGTCAAGCAGTTTATTGACAGCAGTAAAGCTGTCAAGACAACTAAGGGGTGGCTTAAATGTGCGGCAAAGATGGTGTCAATCTGGACTGACAGACCAACAGTTACAGTATTTCCTCGATTGGATCGCATGCGAACTCCCCTCAATTCACAAGCTGCCTCTGCATGTACTATTCGAGGAGGACGCGAACAGATCGAGGGCATGTCATATTTCACTCAGTCACAGTTGACGAGACTAATGAGTGGTGCAGCTTATTAGCAGTTGTTGGAGCAAGACAATGTGAAAGACAAAGATACCCGAGCTATTATTAGTGAGTTTATTACGTAATTAGTCGTCCCTCTATAACAGCTTCATCCTGTTGTAGGTCCTCAAGCTCTCCCTCGCTGATGCTGGTGGAGGGATCAGCTCCACTGTCATCAGTATTGTTGAGGTGATCCGTCTCTGTGGTGATCTCCGCACCTTAGGATTTGTTCCTTTCAGTGCTGCTGTGATAGAAAGTTCTTCTGCCGTGGTTGTGCCATGAGACACACGACCACACACGCACAATATTTGCTGTTGTTGCTTGTGTATTAATTGTTAAATAAGGGTGTGGCATATGTGCGTGAACTATTTGACGGAGCAAGCTAATTAACTGAAGATAGGAACTAGGGCACGCGAAGTGATCCGAGGAAATACGGTAATATGAAGTAGAACAATAGTTAACAGTTATTACACTCCTCATGGAATATGTTACATGGCAGTAATTATTACGAGTATAACAGCTCTAGTAGTTTATTATACTCGTCATGGAATAATGTTACATGGCAGTAATTATTACGAGTATAACAGCTCTAGTAGTTTATTACACTCCTCATGGAATATGTTATATGAAGTACAGTAATTATTACGAGTATAACAGGTCTAGTTTATTATACTCGTCATGGAATATGTTACATGACAGTAATTATTATGAGTATAACAGCTCTAGTAGTTTATTACACTCCTCATGGAATATATATGTTACATGACAGTAATTATTACGAGCTCTAGTAGTTTATTACACTCCTCATGGAATGTTATAAGTGAAGTACAGTAATTATTACGAGTATATATAACAGGTCTAGTTGATTATACTCGTCATGGAATATGTTACATGGCAGTAATTATTACGAGTATAACAGCTCTAGTAGTTTATTACACTCCTCATGGAATATGTTATATGAAGTACAGTAATTATTACGAGTATAACAGGTCTAGTTTATTATACTCGTCATGGAATATGTTACATGGCAGTAATTATTACGAGTATAACAGCTCTAGAAGTTTATTACACTCCTCATGGAATATGTTATATGAAGTACAGTAATTATTACGAGTATAACAGGTCTAGTTTATTATACTCGTCATGGAATATGTTACATTACAGTAATTATTACGAGTATAACAGCTCTAGTAGTTAATTACACTCCTCATGGAATATGTTATATGAAGTACAGTAATTATTACGAGTATAACAGGTCTAGTTTATTATACTCGTCATGGAATTGGCGAGTCACTTCACTTGCAGGCAGTATTTTGACAAAACAAAGGCACTTGCTCGTGAAATAACTCGCCAGATCAAATCTGACTTGACGTGCATATATGTTAGCAATAACAAGAACAAACTCACTAATTACATCACCCGCAATCCCCACCACAATGCAGTTCAGTACAAACACTGCATCATCAGTAGTTAATGATATTAATGGCTTCCCATGCAGAGGATAAGGAAGTAAGCTGCGGGGCCCCGCCCTGCACATATCCTCCCTCACCTTCGTGCAGCTGCTTTACAGTAGCCCACTCAGAGGCGTTCCTTACAACCTCCGCCATGGCTGTGGCCAGCTGTGTCTTCAACTCGCACTCGCTTTTCCTGGTACCAGTGAGCTCCATCTGGAGTGTGCTCAATTGGGAGGTGGTGGCGCTGAGTTCAGTCGCCATGGAGACCTTCTCCTGCTCAAGTTGGAGCACTTTGGCATGCGAGGAGGCCGTGGTGGACTTGAAGGCATCATTACGCTGCTCCAACATGGAGTTACTCTGCTCAACAAACCTGCGAGAGTGGGAGGAGCAGAGGAGACATGGGGAAATAATCTCACAGAGACAAAGAAGGAAAAAAACTCGGCACACCACCTTGCACTCTCACCTCTTCACACCCCTTACCCATCTTGCACTCTCACCTCTTCACATCCCTTACCCACCTTGCACTCTCACCTCTTCACACTCCTTACCCACCTTGCACTCTCACCTCTTGACACCCTTTACCCACCTTGCACTCTCACCTCTTCACCCCCTCTTACCCACCTCTTCACACCCCTTACCCACCTTGCACTCTCACCTCTTCATCACCCCTTACCCACCTTGCACTCTCACCTCTTCACACCCCTTACCCACCTTGCACTCCCACCTCTTCACACCCCTTACCCACCTTGCACTCTCACCTCTTCACACCCCTTACCCACCTTGCACTCTCACCACTTCACACCCTTTACCCACCTTGCACTCTCACCTCTTCACACCCCTACCCACATTGCACTCTTACCTCTTCACCACCCCTTACCCACCTTGCACTCTCACCTCTTTACCACCCCTTACCCACCTTGCACTCTCACCTCTTCACACCCCTTACCCACCTTGCACTCTTGCCTCTTCACACCCCTTACCCACCTTGCACTCCCACCTATTCACACCCCTTACCCACCTTGCACTCATCTCTTCACACCCCTTACCCACCTTGCACTCATCTCTTCACACCCCTTACCCACCTTGCACTCCCACCTCTTCACACCTCTTACCCACCTTGCACTCTCACCTCTTCACACCCCTTACCAACTTGGCACTCCCACCTCTTCACACCCCTTACCCACCTTGCACTCGCCTCTTCATACCCCTTACCCACCTTGCACTCTCATCTCTTCACCACCCCTTACCCACCTTGCACTCTCACCTCTTTACCACCCCTTACCCACCTTGCACTCCCACCTATTAACACCCCTTACCCACCTTGCCCCTCTACCATCCCTTAAAGTCCAGGGTAAGGGACAGTATACATGTCTGAACTCTCCTTCATCCCCCCATCTCCCCCCCCCCCCCCCCCCCCCCCCCCATTCCCTCTCACTACCAATCTCTCGCAGCCCCATCCACTCACTCTCTCTCCCCTCGCTCCATTCTTAATCCCTTCTTGAGGTATATCTGGAGTACTTGCTACAGCCTTCTCTATAGAGGACACCCGAGGATTCAAGGGACACTTGGACACTACATTCGGACATCCCTAGCCCTAGACCCCTAATCCTGGAACTAGTCTATAGTAACCCCCCCCCCCCCTCCCACATCCCTGACCCAGGCCCTAGAATATCCCCATCCCCGCACAGCCCTAGTCCAGGGATCCATGATGCACAGTCATTCACCATCACCGAGGATATCCCGGAACAATCATGCCATCCCAAGATGGCTGGTTGTGACAGTACTCGACACACATGGAGGCCACTCCCCCTCGAAGTACCTTTGGTTCCTCTCCAGAAGTTCTGCGATCTTCAAGTTCTGTGTCTCAATGCGCGCACTCTTCTCAAACACCTCTTTCTTCAAGTGCTCACTTTCCTGGATCACCCTTTGAAAGTTATGGAGCAACACGACTGCCTCCATGTTGGGGGTAGACCCCTTAATTGCCAGCGCTGATGACCCTGTAGCAGAAAGAGATTCCTCGCGAAGCCTATCCAACTTATTCGCCACGTCGTCCAGCTTCGTGCTGATCTTGCCGACCTCCAACCTCACCTCTGTCTGTTCCCGTCGGGTCTCACTGAGGAGGGTGGTGTTCACGGAGGACTCCTGGGGCTGCGAAGGGGCGGGTGAGGGTGCATGGGGAGGGACAAGGGGAGGGGCAGGAGGTGGAGCCTGAGAGTACAAGGTGGGTGCTCCCATCATCTGCGGCTGTTGCTGAGGTTGGTTTGGGTAGCCTCCGGGCTGCTGTTGTTGTGGTTGTTGAGAAGAGTAAGGGTTATAAGACTGAAATGAAGGGGTTAAAACAAAACTGCCATCAATCATCAGGGTCACTACATTATTTCAATACAAACATATAACATTGAGGGATTGCAGGATTTGGCTAGACCTGGCAAGAGAAGGCTGGGACCAATCAAAATGCCACGGGGGGCGGAATACACTCTCTCATGCGTATATTCAATTATCACTCCATGTCTTGCATGCATGAAGCATGGTGATTGGTTGGTTGGTTGAATATAACACGCCGAGTGCCTGGTAAAAATATGCAGAGGAGATGGGGAAGGGGAGGAGGGGGAAGGGAGGAGGGGGAAGGGAGGAGGGGGAAGGGAGGAGGGGGAGGGAGGTCTTCACCTGACCAAACAACTGTTGTTGTTGTTGTTGCTGCTGTTGCTGTGGGGGCTGGTACAGGGTCAGCTGGTTGCTCACAACAGGTGGCCTCTGTGGTACCATTCCCATCATTCCAGGCCCTGCTGCCATCCCGTTCATCATTGCTGGAGCCACACCCACCCCCATCATCCCTCCGCCAGCCTGGGAGGTCATCTGTGAACTTTGCATGGAGTACGGCGAGCTTGTTCTCATTCCATGTCCCATTCCCATGCCTCCCTGTCCCACTCCCAAGTGTCCATGTCCCATTCCCATGTTTCCAGGTCCCATTCCCATCACATCACTTCCCATTCCCATTCCAGAGTGCTGCTGTTGGAACCCAGGTTGGGAATTGAACTGCTGGTTTGGCTGAGAGGAAGAGCTCTGCACCATCTCAGTGGACTTTGCCTACAAATACAAAAAGCAATCATGCATCAGAAGATGCACTGGCACTCTATATTGCCCTGGTGATGCAGATTTAAAATGGCAGACATCAAAAACACAACAAAATTAAAGTTTGCATCTCAGCGAAGTCACTCTGCCTGCTAGCTTCTTAGCATATGTACTAGAGAGTCCAACACACTCCCAGCGCGCCTTGAACCTGTTGCTAAGCTAGTAAAAAAACCCCGTGAAGTTCACTTTCAGGGACTCATGTACATATTCCATCCCACGAGTACCATGTAAGTCCATTCATCCCATTCATCAGTACCAGAGTACCAGAACACTCTAAACCTTCCAATGCCTTGCAACGACTTAAAATCGGTAAAAGATCATCAACCCAATAAACACACTCATGTGTGTGTAATATCAAGTCCAGCCGAGCTGATTTGACAGTAGCTGCATGTATTTTGCCACAAAGAAGTGACCAATTGAGAAGCAACTCCTCTTGTGATGATAAGTCAACAGCAGGTCCACTACTCGTGGTAAAGGCATCCTCATTTACACGTGTGTATATAATAATACACAGATATGCTTACTAAACATGGTAAGGATCAACACCTGCTACATTAGATTAGGTTAGTCTAGAACCCTCTTGGAAGAAGCGGCTCAGCATATTTGGATTGCCTTGCCAAGAAGAAAGGAAACAAGGATTTTAACCATGTAGACCACAAGTATTTAGATGACCCTTTACCCATTACTGCATTCTAACTTCTACTTGGTGTCCATAATTTGAATGCCTCAGCTTTAAGACAAAAAGCCGTTTTCAAGAAAGTAATTTGTAAAGTGGTCAGCAGCCCTGAAAGTGGCCCATCTCTGTTGATATGGAATATCTACAAGTTGAGTCCAAGAGGAATGCCCGAGAAGAGGTCCCAGTTAGTATGTTAGTCATACTTTCATTAGCTACATGTGTATGTACGCTTATATAAACCTAGCTACTACACCTAAAACCTATCTACTGTAGTAGACACTTTAGTAAAATAAAAGTTAGTTACCTAGTCTTGAGAGTTCCCTTCGATACATATATACATACATACATCTATCTATCTCTCTATCTCTATCTATCTATCTCTCTATTTATCTATCTATCTATATCTCTAGCTCTATTGCTGGATGGCTGTACTCGAACAAGAATGAACAAAGCTTATAATGCACCAGAACTCTGTCTCCTCTCTACTCACCAGTATAGTGAGTGCTCTTCCAACACATCTCTTGTGTTTCTGTGAAAGCTATAGCTAAGAGCAGCTGTAGGGCTGCAGCTGCTATTGGTCTTCCCCTCACTGAGCGACACCACACATGAAAACTAACCAAATCAGCAACTAATTTAGTGCAGAGCATTCTCGAGCGTATATTATGTGTGTATACGACAACCATGTTAAGAGAGATAATAGGTAAAGGGTCTTTTAAACATTTGTGGTCTAAAATAAAGTAAATTCTTGTTTCATTCCCGACAAGCCAATGCATTTAAAATCAATTTGCCAAGTAGCTACATACAAAAAAGTTACTCGGTGTAACACCAGCACTACATGTAACCAATCAGGGATGTTACTATTTACCATACACACGTGCCTATGTATTCAAGTAGACATATAGACGCGTGCCTGGTTAGGTTAAAGGTTTGTGCTGGTACCCATTGACACAGGAGTGAGCTTCTGGGGAAACCAGCTGGTCTCTTCTTGCTAGTAAACGTGTGCAGCTGCTGGCAGACTCGGCACAGCAAAACTCTATATCGATGATCTTTACCTATTTGGGGTGTTAAAAAAAAGAAAGAAAGATTGGTCTGCATTGGCCAATTTGGAGTCTTCTAGTATATAATTGTATGTATGTAAGGTGTGGGTGTACGGGGGTGGAGGGAATAGACAGATATAAGGCCCTTGAAGACCGAATATCACGTAACATTTTTGGGGGGTTGCCAGTTTATAACCACAGAAAAATATTTAAGACGCGAAAGATACAAGATATGCTGGAGGTGTTTCTAGGCCTAAAATTGGCCGAAACCACGAGAAACTGCCAGAGTGAGCGTTAGCTGAGATAGGAACTTCATTTTTTGGAACAACATTTTAAAATAGAGGGATCAAGTCGAGGGAGGGAGTAATTGAAAGAGGCTGTAGCTGGCCCTGCATGGGTACAGTCACAATAGCAACAAGACATGGCACGTGCTGCTATAACTGGCCCTGCATGGGTACAGTCAGCAGCAGCAACAAGATATGGCACATGCTATGGTGCACTAAGGCTGGCCCACAACATGGTGCACTAAGGCTGGCCCACAACATGGTGCACTAAGGCTGGCCCACAACATGGTGCACTAAGGCTGGCCCACAACATGGTGCACTAAGGCTGGCCCACAACATGGTGCACTAAGGCTGGCCCACAACATGGTGCACTAAGGCTGGCCCACAACATGGTGCACTAAGGCTGGCCCACAACATGGTGCACTAAGGCTGGCCCACAACATGGTGCACTAAGGCTGGCCCACAACATGGTGCACTAAGGCTGGCCCACAACATGGTGCACTAAGGCTGGCCCACAACATGGTGCACTAAGGCTGGCCCACAACATGGGGCACTAAGGCTGGCCCACAACATGGCGCACTAAGGCTGGCCCACAACATGGTGCACTAAGGCTGGCCCACAACATGGTGCACTAAGGCTGGCCCACAACATGGCGCACTAAGGCTGGCCCACAACATGGTGCACTAAGGCTGGCCCACAACATGGTGCACTAAAGCTGGCCCACAACATGGGGCACTAAGGCTGGCCCACAACATGGGGCACTAAGGCTGGCCCACAACATGGTGCACTAAGGCTGGCCCACAACATGGTGCACTAAGGCTGGCCCACAACATGGTGCACTAAGGCTGGCCCACAACATGGTGCACTAAGGCTGGCCCACAACATGGTGCACTAAGGCTGGCCCACAACATGGTGCACTAAGGCTGGCCCACAACATGGTGCACAAGTGTCAAGAGTAGGAACATACTTACTGGGAACATTGCAACCCTTCATGTTGCTACGACAACTGTTGATTCTACTCTTGTGTGGGTTGCAAATGTGTCAGTTGCGACAGACTGGGGTGCTCTATTTGAGTGTCAGCTAGAGAATGCACGATGAAAGGATGATGGAGACCGTGAGGGACTCCGCTTGTTTATGGGAGGAGTCTAACATGCTCGGGGAGGTTTGTGGTACTCAGCCCAGATGCATCTCAGATAGGTGAAAGTTGAGGCCCACATGGGCTTCTCATTGTACAGCTACAATAGTGTGCCATGTAGCCAGCCACCATCATGGACTAGCTTCTCATCACTGGGGTAGCCACCATCATGGCCTAGCTCCTTGTCACTGGAGTAGCCACCATCATGGTCTAGCTCCTCATCACTGGAGTAGCCACCATCATGGACTAGCTACTCATCACTGGAGTAGCCACCATCATGGCCTAGCTCCTCATCACTGGAGTAGCCACCATCATGGTCTAGCTCCTCATCACTGGAGTAGCCACCATCATGGCCTAGCTCCTCATCACTGGAGTAGCCACCATCATGGTCTAGCTCCTCATCACTGGAGTAGCCACCATCATGGTCTAGCTCCTCATCACTGGAGTAGCCACCATCATGGACTAGCTCCTCATCACTGGAGTAGCCACCATCATGGTCTAGCTCCTCATCACTGGAGTAGCCACCATCATGGTCTAGCTCCTCATCACTGGAGTAGCCACCATCATGGTCTAGCTACTCATCACTGGAGTAGCCACCATCATGGTCTAGCTCCTCATCACTGGAGTAGCCACCATCATGGACTAGCTCCTCATCACTGAAGTAGCCACCATCATGGCCTAGCTCCCCATCACTGGAGTAGCCACCATCATGGACTAGCTCCTCATCACTTCATGGTCTAGCTCCTCATCACTGGAGTAGCCACCATCATGGACTAGCTCCTCATCACTGAAGTAGCCACCATCATGGCCTAGCTCCCCATCACTGGAGTAGCCACCATCATGGACTAGCTCCTCATCACTGGAGTAGCCACCATCATGGACTAGCTCCTCATCACTGGAGTAGCCACCATCATGGACTAGCTACTCATCACTGGAGTAGCCGCCATCATGGACTAGCTCCTCATCACCGGAGTAGCCACCATCATGGTCTAGCTCCTCATCACTGGAGTAGCCACCATCATGGCCTAGCTCCTCATCACTGGAGTAGCCACCATCATGGACTAGCTCCTCATCACTGGAGTAGCCACCATCATGGACTAGCTCCTCATCACTGGAGTAGCCACCATCATGGCCTAGCTCCTCATCACTGGAGTGGCCACCATCATGGACTAGCTCCTCATCACTGGAGTAGCCACCATCATGGTCTAGCTCCTCATCACTGGAGTAGCCACCATCATGGACTAGCTGCTCATCACTGGAGTAGCCACCATCATGGTCTAGCTCCTCATCACTGGAGTAGCCACCATCATGGTCTAGCTCCTCATCACTGGAGTAGCCGCCATCATGGACTAGCTGCTCATCACTGGAGTAGCCACCATCATGGACTAGCTCCTCATCACTGGAGTAGCCGCCATCATGGACTAGCTGCTCATCACTGGAGTAGCCACCATCATGGTCTAGCTCCTTGTCACTGGAGTAGCCACCATCATGGTCTAGCTCCTCATCACTGCAGTAGCCACCATCATGGTCTAGCTCCTCATCACTGGAGTAGCCACCATCATGGACTAGCTCCTCATCACTGGAGTAGCCACCATCATGGCCTAGCTCCTCATCACTGGAGTAGCCACCATCATGGTCTAGCTCCTCATCACTGGAGCAGCCACCATCATGGCCTAGCTCCTCATCACTGGAGTAGCCACCATCATGGTCTAGCTCCTCATCACTGGAGTAGCCGCCATCATGGTCTAGTTCCTCATCACTGGAGTAGCCGCCATCATGGACTAGCTCCTCATCACTGGAGTAGCCACCATCATGGACTAGCTCCTCATCACTGGAGTAGCCACCATCATGGTCTAGCTCCTCATCACTGGAGTAGCCACCATCATGGTCTAGCTACTCATCACTGGAGTAGCCACCATCATGGTCTAGCTCCTCATCACTGGAGTAGCCACCATCATGGTCTAGCTCCTCATCACTGGAGTGGCCACCATCATGGTCTAGCTCCTCATCACTGGAGTAGCCACCATCATGGTCTAGCTCCTCATCACTGGAGTAGCCACCATCATAGCTCCTCATCACTGGAGTAGCCACCATCATGGACTAGCTCCTCATCACTGGAGTAGCCACCATCATGGACTAGCTCCTCATCACTGGAGTAGCCACCATCATGGACTAGCTCCTTGTCACTGGAGTAGCCACCATCATGGTCTAGCTCCTCATCACTGGAGTAGCCACCATCATGGTCTAGCTCCTCATCACTGGAGTGGCCACCATCATGGTCTAGCTCCTCATCACTGGAGTAGCCACCATCATGGTCTAGCTCCTCATCACTGGAGTAGCCACCATCATGGTCTAGCTCTTCATCACTGGAGTAGCCGCCATCATGGACTAGCTCCTCATCACTGGAGTAGCCACCATCATGGCCTAGCTCCTCATCACTGGAGTAGCCACCATCATGGACTAGCTCCTCATCACTGGAGTAGCCACCATCATGGCCTAGCTCCTCATCACTGGAGTAGCCACCATCATGGACTAGCTCCTCATCACTGGAGTAGCCACCATCATGGCCTAGCTACTCATCACTGGAGTAGCCACCATCATGGACTAGCTCCTCATCACTGGAGTAGCCACCATCATGGTCTAGCTACTCATCACTGGAGTAGCCACCATCATGGTCTAGCTCCTCATCACTGGAGTAGCCACCATCATGGTCTAGCTCCTCATCACTGGAGTAGCCACCATCATGGTCTAGCTCCTCATCACTGGAGTAGCCACCATCATGGCCTAGCTCCTCATCACTGGAGTAGCCACCATCATGGACTAGCTCCTCATCACTGGAGTAGCCACCATCATGGACTAGCTCCTCATCACTGGAGTAGCCACCATCATGGTCTAGCTCCTCATCACTGGAGTGGCCACCATCATGGTCTAGCTCCTCATCACTGGAGTAGCCACCATCATGGTCTAGCTCCTCATCACTGGAGTAGCCACCATCATGGTCTAGCTCCTCATCACTGGAGTAGCCACCATCATGGTCTAGCTCTTCATCACTGGAGTAGCCGCCATCATGGACTAGCTCCTCATCACTGGAGTAGCCACCATCATGGCCTAGCTCCTCATCACTGGAGTAGCCACCATCATGGACTAGCTCCTCATCACTGGAGTAGCCACCATCATGGTCTAGCTACTCATCACTGGAGTAGCCACCATCATGGACTAGCTCCTTGTCACTGGAGTAGCCACCATCATGGACTAGCTCCTCATCACTGGAGTAGCCACCATCATGGTCTAGCTCCTCATCACTGGAGTAGCCACCATCATGGCCTAGCTCCTCATCACTGGAGTAGCCACCATCATGGACTAGCTCCTCATCACTGGAGTAGCCGCCATCATGGACTAGCTCCTCATCACTGGAGTAGCCACCATCATGGACTAGCTCCTCATCACTGGAGTAGCCACCATCATGGACTAGCTCCTCATCACTGGAGTAGCCGCCATCATGTTCTAGCTCCTCATCACTGGAGTAGCCGCCATCATGTTCTAGCTCCTCATCACTGGAGTAGCCACCATCATGGACTAGCCCCTCATCACTGGAGTAGCCGCCATCATGGCCTAGCTCCTCATCACTGGAGTAGCCACCATCATGTTCTAGCTCCTCATCACTGGAGTAGCCACCATCATGGTCTAGTTCCTCATCACTGGAGTAGCCACCATCATGGCCTAGCTGCTCATCACTGGAGTAGCCACCATCATGGCCTAGCTCCTCATCACTGGAGTAGCCACCATCATGGACTAGCTACTCATCACTGGAGTAGCCACCATCATGGCCTAGCTACTCATCACTGGAGTAGCCGCCATCATGGTCTAGCTCCTCATCACTGGAGTAGCCACCATCATGGCCTAGCTCCTCATCACTGGAGTAGCCACCATCATGGACTAGCTACTCATCACTGGAGTAGCCACCATCATGGACTAGCTACTCATCACTGGAGTAGCCACCATCATGGACTAGCTACTCATCACTGGAGTAGCCACCATCATGGCCTAGCTGCTCATCACTGGAGTAGCCACCATCATGGACTAGCTCCTCATCACTGGAGTAGCCACCATCATGGACTAGCTCCTTGTCACTGGAGTAGCCACCATCATGGTCTAGCTCCTCATCACTGGAGTAGCCACCATCATGGTCTAGCTCCTCATCACTGGAGTGGCCACCATCATGGTCTAGCTCCTCATCACTGGAGTAGCCACCATCATGGTCTAGCTCCTCATCACTGGAGTAGCCACCATCATGGTCTAGCTCTTCATCACTGGAGTAGCCGCCATCATGGACTAGCTCCTCATCACTGGAGTAGCCACCATCATGGCCTAGCTCCTCATCACTGGAGTAGCCACCATCATGGACTAGCTCCTCATCACTGGAGTAGCCACCATCATGGCCTAGCTCCTCATCACTGGAGTAGCCACCATCATGGACTAGCTCCTCATCACTGGAGTAGCCACCATCATGGCCTAGCTACTCATCACTGGAGTAGCCACCATCATGGACTAGCTCCTCATCACTGGAGTAGCCACCATCATGGTCTAGCTACTCATCACTGGAGTAGCCACCATCATGGTCTAGCTCCTCATCACTGGAGTAGCCACCATCATGGTCTAGCTCCTCATCACTGGAGTAGCCACCATCATGGTCTAGCTCCTCATCACTGGAGTAGCCACCATCATGGCCTAGCTCCTCATCACTGGAGTAGCCACCATCATGGACTAGCTCCTCATCACTGGAGTAGCCACCATCATGGACTAGCTCCTCATCACTGGAGTAGCCACCATCATGGTCTAGCTCCTCATCACTGGAGTGGCCACCATCATGGTCTAGCTCCTCATCACTGGAGTAGCCACCATCATGGTCTAGCTCCTCATCACTGGAGTAGCCACCATCATGGTCTAGCTCCTCATCACTGGAGTAGCCACCATCATGGTCTAGCTCTTCATCACTGGAGTAGCCGCCATCATGGACTAGCTCCTCATCACTGGAGTAGCCACCATCATGGCCTAGCTCCTCATCACTGGAGTAGCCACCATCATGGACTAGCTCCTCATCACTGGAGTAGCCACCATCATGGTCTAGCTACTCATCACTGGAGTAGCCACCATCATGGACTAGCTCCTTGTCACTGGAGTAGCCACCATCATGGACTAGCTCCTCATCACTGGAGTAGCCACCATCATGGTCTAGCTCCTCATCACTGGAGTAGCCACCATCATGGCCTAGCTCCTCATCACTGGAGTAGCCACCATCATGGACTAGCTCCTCATCACTGGAGTAGCCGCCATCATGGACTAGCTCCTCATCACTGGAGTAGCCACCATCATGGACTAGCTCCTCATCACTGGAGTAGCCACCATCATGGACTAGCTCCTCATCACTGGAGTAGCCGCCATCATGTTCTAGCTCCTCATCACTGGAGTAGCCGCCATCATGTTCTAGCTCCTCATCACTGGAGTAGCCACCATCATGGACTAGCCCCTCATCACTGGAGTAGCCGCCATCATGGCCTAGCTCCTCATCACTGGAGTAGCCACCATCATGTTCTAGCTCCTCATCACTGGAGTAGCCACCATCATGGTCTAGTTCCTCATCACTGGAGTAGCCACCATCATGGCCTAGCTGCTCATCACTGGAGTAGCCACCATCATGGCCTAGCTCCTCATCACTGGAGTAGCCACCATCATGGACTAGCTACTCATCACTGGAGTAGCCACCATCATGGCCTAGCTACTCATCACTGGAGTAGCCGCCATCATGGTCTAGCTCCTCATCACTGGAGTAGCCACCATCATGGCCTAGCTCCTCATCACTGGAGTAGCCACCATCATGGACTAGCTACTCATCACTGGAGTAGCCACCATCATGGACTAGCTACTCATCACTGGAGTAGCCACCATCATGGACTAGCTACTCATCACTGGAGTAGCCACCATCATGGCCTAGCTGCTCATCACTGGAGTAGCCACCATCATGGCCTAGCTCCTCATCACTGGAGTAGCCACCATCATGGACTAGCTCCTCATCACTGGAGTAGCCACCATCATGGACTAGCTCCTCATCACTGGAGTAGCCACCATCATGTTCCAGCTCCTCATCACTGGAGTAGCCACCATCATGTTCTAGCTCCTCATCACTGGAGTAGCCACCATCATGTTCCAGCTCCTCATCACTGGAGTAGCCACCATCATGGTCTAGCTCCTCATCACTGGAGTAGCCACCATCATCTCCTCATCACTGGAGTAGCCACCATCATGGACTAGCTCCTCATCACTGGAGTAGCCACCATCATGGCCTAGCTCCTCATCACTGGAGTAGCCACCATCATGGTCTAGCTCCTCATCACTGGAGTAGCCACCATCATGGTCTAGCTCCTCATCACTGGAGTAGCCACCATCATGGCCTAGCTCCTCATCACTGGAGTGGCCACCATCATGGTCTAGCTCCTCATCACTGGAGTAGCCACCATCATGGCCTAGCTCCTCATCACTGGAGTAGCCACCATCATGGTCTAGCTCCTCATCACTGGAGTAGCCACCATCATGGTCTAGCTCCTCATCACTGGAGTAGCCACCATCATGGCCTAGCTCCTCATCACAGGAGTAACCACCATCATCTTCCCATTGCTGTAGAGTGCACAGGTTTGGAATACTAGTGCATACATCAATGGGTGGAGTTCATAATTCCAGGCATTGAATGTGCATCAACACTGGGAACAGCTGGCAGCGATGCGATGAGAAAGCTCCTGCCATTGCGAGCTGACTCGACACACACTCACTGTCTATGTATTCTAATCTTACACTGTAGCATCGTCCCAGCATGTAGGAGTAGAAGTCTGCATCACTTGGAGTTCTGGGATGGTGAGATGTGCATCCATAATCACCTGCTCCGTGCTCCATGCTACTGTAGGTTGTGAGACTGACCTCCCCTACGACATGACGTATAGCTCACCAGCTACTAGCTCCGCAGATGACACTAAAGTGTGAGGCAACAAAGTCCGAGGAGGTATTATCAGCCGGAACAGAGGCATGCTGGGCGAGCATGTATCGGTGTACATAGTGCTCTAACTGCATCAAAATCAAAGAAGAGGCTTGAGGCCAGCGACCTTCCATGTGTGTGCTTCCATGTGTCATGTGATTCACTCTCATTCTCACGGTATCAGGGAGGCTTAGACTACATGCATCTCTTGGGATGTCCCCAGTCCTGGATGCAGACTACCCATGCAGCTATCCCTAAGAATAAACGCTCTCAATGTTGCCATCCTTGGGCCAGGGCCAGCTAGTTGGGATCAACCAGCTTGACCCACAGGCAAGTGTTAATAGGATACAAGTGACGATATTCCATTCATCATTGTCGTGTGATCTGTGATCCACAGTTACCACGGAAGCTGGTTGTTAAGGAGTGTGTTTATAGCATTAGTTGGTAAGAAAATGGCCACATTAACACAGAGCTGCTGCTGAACAAGTAGTGCCATATGTGTTGATGTAACACTGAGCTGCTGAACAATTAGTGCCCCATGTGTTGATGTAACACTGAGCTGCTGAACAAGCAGCACCCCATGTGCTGATGTACATATAACACTGAGCTGCTGAACAAGCAGTGCCCCATGTGTTGATGTAACACTGAGCTGCTGAACAAGTAGTGCCCCATGTGTTGATGTAACACTGAGCTGCTGAACAAGTAGTGCCCCATGTGTTGATGTAACACTGAGCTGCTGAACAAGCAGTGCCCCATGTGCTGATGTAACACTGAGCTGCTGAACAAGCAGTGCCCCATGTGTTGATATAACACTGAGCTGCTGAACAAGCAGTGCCCCATGTGCTGATGTAACACTGAGCTGCTGAACAAGCAGTGCCCCATGTGTTGATGTAACACTGAGCTGCTGAACAAGCAGTGCCCCATGTGTTGATGTAACACTGAGCTGCTGAACAAGCAGTGCCCCATGTGTTGATATAACACTGAGCACTGAGCTGCTGAACAAGCAGTGCCCCATGTGTTGATATAACACTGAGCTGCTGAACAAGCAGTGCCCCATGTGCTGATGTAACACTGAGCTGCTGAACAAGCAGTGCCCCATGTGTTGATATAACACTGAGCTGCTGAACAAGCAGTGCCCCATGTGCTGATGTAACACTGAGCTGCTGAACAAGCAGTGCCCCATGTGTTGATATAACACTGAGCACTGAGCTGCTGAACAAGCAGTGCCCCATGTGTTGATATAACACTGAGCTGCTGAACAAGCAGTGCCCCATGTGCTGATGTAACACTGAGCTGCTGAACAAGCAGTGCCCCATGTGTTGATATAACACTGAGCTGCTGAACAAGCAGTGCCCCATGTGCTGATGTAACACTGAGCTGCTGAACAAGCAGTGCCCCATGTGTTGATGTAACACTGAGCTGCTGAACAAGCAGTGCCCCATGTGCTGACATAGTCAGTTCCATACATGGATTATGGATCAATGAATCTGAGCACCGGGATAGCTGCAAGGGATGCCGTACAGCTGAGGTGCTACACAGCAGAGCCCGGCTGAGGTGCTGCACAGCAGAGCCCGGCTGAGTGCGTGTCCTTTTTCCCCAGAACTACAGCAATAGCCTTAGTAGATCGCTTGAGCATCCCTTTTGTTTTTTCCCATCGATAGATAGATGCTGGCGTAGTTCCTATGACTTCCGCAAATTCCCTCACGGTTAAATTCATTTCTAGCCAGATTTCGTGTAAGTCTTTACCAGTCATTGCTGCGGGATCTATGGTTCTATTAAGATCCCCGCGGCAAGCAGCGGGGTATTTGCAGTTTAGAACAGTCTTAGCTGTTTGACGGATTAAGTGCTGCACAGCAGAGCCTGGAGAGTGTCATACGTGTGGATCACATCAATAACTCCGTCTCGAAGCCAGCAATGGAAGAAACACCAAACTCTCTAGCAAGTGCGGAACAAGGTCACTAACGACACTTTGACGTGTTTGGCTTGTATAATCAACTGTAAAGTAGGTGCTTAACAAAAAGTAGGTTCCTCGTCAGCTTTACTGTGGTTACTAGAAGCGCAAGCAAGGCATTGTGTTGTGTGTGAAGCACCTTGCCAAGCCATCTGCTTTGTGTCTCTATATGACATATATTTGTACGTGACAATCCTAGCCTTGCTAGATTGCTCTAGCCATTGCCCCAGCTGCTGTCCAGGCCCTAAGCCTCCTGCCCCATCACGAATGTGCACGTGATAGAGTTAACCAGCCAAGACCTGCACAAGTGTTCCTCACATACGCACAGCACTCCCAACTGGTGCAAGACTGGCACAACCAGATGCCTTGCAACATACAACTGGGCTGGGAGGTTCCTGAAACAGAAATTTTCCTGTGGAAGTGTACGATTCAGAGACGAGGTTTTTTTTTCTAGAGAAGGACTTAGAAGCAGCTTCCCCTGTGGATGGGAAGCTCACTAAGAGTGAGGCCATCGGCCAGTGCTTGCTGGATGACAGTATCGGTCCGAGTACTGAACGGAAGGCCATGCAGAAGCTCAAGAACTTCAGACATCTTGTTGAAAGAGATAGCTTGCATCTTGATGCTGTGTATGGGTCCACTACACGCTTATCATTGGCATACCTATCCTCTATTGAAACTACACCTCGGCGATCAAGTCGCTGCCAGCGTCTGCGCCGACTCCCCTTCATGTACCAACGTAACCAATCCTCTCTTGTCCTCGCTGTCCGGGGGAGAGGAATCAACAAGGAACAGTACATGCAAGGAATTGTGTGTTCTATCCATCCAGGCTCGGTGGACATGACTTCTACATGACCATGACAAGCCAACCCACATGCCCAGGAATTCAGCAGCCATATGTCACGATGAAACTCCAGCATCTCCAAACCTTTAGACACACACCCCACGCTCATTCCAGTTCTGCCAGTTCTTTTTCCCTTGAACCTAGAATCCATTTTCTCGATATTCTCTCTTCATCGTGCCAACCATTCCCTGTTTACGTAGATTTGTTCTATTTAGGCAGGCCACTCATTCATATATACTGCTATCATAGAGTGAATACGTATACAGTGAGATAGCCACACAGATATATATGAGCAGGACACTCACCAGTCCATGCAGACTCTGCAACCAGTCCATGCAGACTGTGTCCATGAAGAGGCTGACTCAAGGACGTGCATTCATGTGCAGGATCAGTCCATGCAGACTGTGTCCATGAAGAGGCTGACTCAAGGACGTGCATTCATGTGCAGGATCAGTCCATGCAGACTGTGTCCATGAAGAGGCTGACTCAAGGACGTGCATTCATGTGCAGGACACTCACCAGTCCATGCAGACTGTATCCATGAAGAGGCTGACTCAAGGACGTGCATTCATGTGCAAGGACACTCTGCAACCAGTCCATGCAGACTGTATCCATGAAGAGGCTGACTCAAGGACGTGCATTCATGTGCAGGATCAGTCCATGCAGACTGCGTCCATGAAGAGGCTGACTCAAGGACGTGCATTCATGTGCAGGATCAGTCCATGCAGACTGTGTCCATGAAGAGGCTGACTCAAGGACGTGCATTCATGTACAGGACACTCACCAGTCCATGCAGACTGTGTCCATGAAGAGGCTGACTCAAGGACGTGCATTCATGTGCAGGACACTCACCAGTCCATGCAGACTGTATCCATGAAGAGGCTGACTCAAGGACGTGCATTCATGTGCAGGAACTCTGCACCAGTCCATGCAGACTGTGTCCATGAAGAGGCTGACTCAAGGACGTGCATTCATGTGCAGGATCAGTCCATGCAGACTGCGTCCATGAAGAGGCTGGACTCAAGGACGTGCATTCATGTGCAGGATCAGTCCATGCAGACTGTGTCCATGAAGAGGCTGACTCAAGGACGTGCATATGTGCAGATATTATACATGTATGTACATGTATGTACACCATGCGAGGCATACAGGCTTTTCTGCTTATCCCCAAACTCCCTTTGCTCACAAAATTTGCGGTGCGAGGAGTTAGCCAACCAACTTCCTTGTGTGCATGTCTTCTCTAATACGTTGCAGCAATTCCCTACCAACATGCATGTCGATATGCACATGTGTTGCAGCCAACATGCATGTTGATATGCACATGTGTTGCAGCAATTCCCTACCAACATACATGTTGATATGCACATGTGTTGCAGCAATACCAACATGCATGTTGATATGCACATGTGTTGCAGCAATTCCCTACCAACATGCATGTTGATATGCACATGTGTTGCAGCAATACCAACAATGCACATGTGTTGCAACAATTCCCTACCAACATGCATGTTGATATTTGCAGCAATTCCCTACCAACATGCATGTTGATATGTACATGTGTTGCAGCAGTACCAACATGCATTTGATATGCACATGTGTTGTAGCAATTCCCTACTAACATGCATGTTGATATGTACATGTGTTGCAGCAATGCCAACATGCATGTTGATATGCACATGTGTTGCAGCAATTCCCTACCAACATGCATGTTGATATGTACATGTGTTGCAGCAATACCAACATGCATGTTGATATGCACAGTGTTGCAGCAATTCCCTACCAACATGCATGTTGATATGCACATGTGTTGCAGCAATACCAACATGCATGTTGACATGCACATGTGCCACATTACTGGAGAGGCCTATTCACAAGAGGCTACAAGGAGCCTGCACATCGTCTGCAGATTTAGTCCAATCTTGAAAAAGGAGTTTCTGGAAATCAAGTGATTTCTGCCTGACCTCGCCCACTGTACCACTCTGTGCTGGCGATCGCAGCGTTTCCTGCTTGGCTCCTCCATAGACTCGCGGCAAAATTGGCTACTTGCAGCTGCTGCTTGATCACATAAGCTCCCATCTCTGCACTGACAGAAAGCTGCACTCCACTCTCATCAGCATGCTCCGCAGTGGCCCGTCCCAGCAAACTTTACCATCGACTGCGATTGTTGACACTTGCTCAGGAGAGTATACAATTATTACCTTATGAATGTCATTACAGCACTTCCTGTAGTATACTAGTCACCTCCTGTAGTTTACTAGACACCCCTGTAGTATACTAGACAGTTCCTGTAGTATACTAGACAGTTCCTGTAGTATACTAGACAGTTCCTGTAGTATACTAGACAGTTCCTGTAGTACACTAGACACCTCCTGTAGTATACTAGACACCCCTGTAGTTTACTAGACAGTTCCTGTAGTATACTAGACAGTTCCTGTAGTATACTAGACACCTCTTGTAGTATACTAGCAGTAACTGCATTGAGTGGCGAGCGAAGGTTGGAGAGAATGAGAGAGAATTTAAACTTAGTTTGAAATCCTAGTGCTGTTAGATTGCACTACTCTAGCCCTCACTAAGCCTAGCATAACTGAAGGCCTAATACAGTGCTGATCTGTACATTATTGATGTCATCATGATGATGTAATACTGGATTGTGTTATGATAAGTAGTCAGGAATTGTATGCAGGCTCCTAACAGATCCTGAACTGGTGCAAGGTTGAGCAACCTCGTGCCCTGCAGCCATTATGGGCTGGCTAACTCTGAAACAGAAACGAGCATGTGGTAGTGTGGCTATGGGAGGAGTTCCATTAAGAGCACTCGGAAGCAGCTTCAACTGGAGATAGGAAACAGACTACACTAATAAGAGTGAGGTCATCAGGCAGTGGCCTCTGCAGGAATTCTCAGAGTACTAAAGGGAAGGCCTTGCAGAAGCTGACAAGAGCTTGTTGAAGTGTAGCTTGCACTCGAGACACTGTTTAGTATGACCAGTAGTGTCTCCAGTAGTGTCTCCATCATTAGCAGTAGTGTCTCCATCATTAGCAGTAGTGTCTCCATCATTAGCAGTAGTGTCTCCATCATTAGCAGTAGTGTCTCCATCATTAGCAGTAGTGTCTCCATCATTAGCAGTAGTGTCTCCATCATTAGCAGTAGTGTCTCCATCATTAGCAGTAGTGTCTCCATCATTAGCAGTAGTGTCTCCATCATTAGCAGTAGTGTCTCCATCATTAGCAGTAGTGTCTCCATCATTAGCAGTAGTGTCTCCATCATTAGCAGTAGTGTCTCCATCATTAGCAGTAGTGTCTCCATCATTAGCAGTAGTGTCTCCATCATTAGCAGTAGTGTCTCCATCATTAGCAGTAGTGTCTCCATCATTAGCAGTAGTGTCTCCATCATTAGCAGTAGTGTCTCCATCATTAGCAGTAGTGTCTCCATCATTAGCAGTAGTGTCTCCATCATTAGCAGTAGTGTCTCCATCATTAGCAGTAGTGTCTCCATCATTAGCAGTAGTGTCTCCATCATTAGCAGTAGTGTCTCCATCATTAGCAGTAGTGTCTCCATCATTAGCAGTAGTGTCTCCATCATTAGCAGTAGTGTCTCCATCATTAGCAGTAGTGTCTCCATCATTAGCAGTAGTGTCCCATCATTAGCAGTAGTGTCTCCATCATTAGCAGTAGTGTCTCCATCATTAGCAGTAGTGTCTCCATCATTAGCAGTAGTGTCTCCATCATTAGCAGTAGTGTCTCCATCATTAGCAGTAGTGTCTCCATCATTAGCAGTAGTGTCCCCATCATTAGCAGTAGTGTCTCCATCATTAGTAGTAGTGTCTCCATCATTAGCAGTAGTGTCTCCATCATTAGCAGTAGTGTCTCCATCATTAGCAGTAGTGTCTCCATCATTAGCAGTAGTGTCCCATCATTAGCAGTAGTGTCTCCATCATTAGCAGTAGTGTCTCCATCATTAGCAGTAGTGTCTCCATCATTAGCAGTACTTAGTGTCTCCATCATTAGCAGTAGTGTCTCCATCATTAGCAGTAGTGTCTCCATCATTAGCAGTAGTGTCTCCATCATTAGCAGTAGTGTCTCCATCATTAGCAGTAGTGTCTCCATCATTAGCAGTAGTGTCTCCATCATTAGCAGTAGTGTCTCCATCATTAGCAGTAGTGTCTCCATCATTAGCAGTAGTGTCTCCATCATTAGCAGTAGTGTCTCCATCATTAGCAGTAGTGTCTCCATCATTAGCAGTAGTGTCTCCATCATTAGCAGTAGTGTCTCCATCATTAGCAGTAGTGTCTCCATCATTAGCAGTAGTGTCTCCATCATTAGCAGTAGTGTCCCATCATTAGCAGTAGTGTCTCCATCATTAGCAGTAGTGTCTCCATCATTAGCAGTAGTGTCTCCATCATTAGCAGTAGTGTCTCCATCATTAGCAGTAGTGTCTCCATCATTAGCAGTAGTGTCTCCATCATTAGCAGTAGTGTCCCCATCATTAGCAGTAGTGTCTCCATCATTAGCAGTAGTGTCTCCATCATTAGCAGTAGTGTCTCCATCATTAGCAGTAGTGTCTCCATCATTAGCAGTAGTGTCTCCATCATTAGCAGTAGTGTCTCCATCATTAGCAGTAGTGTCTCCATCATTAGCAGTAGTGTCTCCATCATTAGCAGTAGTGTCCCATCATTAGCAGTAGTGTCTCCATCATTAGCAGTAGTGTCTCCATCATTAGCAGTAGTGTCTCCATCATTAGCAGTAGTGTCTCCATCATTAGCAGTAGTGTCTCCATCATTAGCAGTAGTGTCTCCATCATTAGCAGTAGTGTCTCCATCATTAGCAGTAGTGTCTCCATCATTAGCAGTAGTGTCTCCATCATTAGCAGTAGTGTCTCCATCATTAGCAGTAGTGTCTCCATCATTAGCAGTAGTGTCTCCATCATTAGCAGTAGTGTCTCCATCATTAGCAGTAGTGTCTCCATCATTAGCAGTAGTGTCTCCATCATTAGCAGTACTTAGTGTCTCCATCATTAGCAGTAGTGTCTCCATCATTAGCACATCTCCCCTCTACTGTCTACTGACTACATGTGTCAGTCAGTCATCCAAGGTACCCATTTTGTCAATAATGAGCAAAAAGCTTCTTTCAGTTACAAATAGGAGAATTTTTCACCTAAAACAGTTTTCTGTCATTTAAAGAGTAGAAAGAGTTTTATTTTGTTAAATGAACTGAATGTGCCCATTTTGACAAGAATGAGCTATTTCAATAGTTTTTCCTCCATTCCTATGTTTGCCAACTATGCAGCCAGTTCTGTCCATAGAGTGCATCAGTATGTATGTGTTTACCTCTTTGCATCATGACAAAAATAATGGTATTCCACCTCCATAGCTAGAGCGTGCTGATGAATTGAGTAGAGATGTCAGAATAAACCTCCAGCACCCTTTCCTGTCAGCTACTAACCATGCAGCCTGTCCTCACTGGCCTGTGCAGCCAATTGCTACATGCATAGCGTGGGAAGACGATTCTTTTCCCACTTTACTACAAGAAGGAACACTACATGTTCTCTTTCCTCTACTCTCAAATCTGCTGCCGTCTTCTCGATCTTCCTCTTCTTCACCATGACGACCATTCCCAGTTTACATAGGCACGCTTCATTTTTCATTTAAGGCGAGTGACTCGTTCATATTTTTTACCGGTGAGCGTGCGCTGAATACTTAAAGGTACATACACACCATATGAACATAGATATGCCACATGCAGCAATACCCAACTCCCCACTGATGGCTTGCTCTGCTCGCCAACTACCCACCAGGACCACAGCGCTTCTTGCACTTAGCTCGCTCATTAGTTAACACATGCAGGCCGTAAACTCAGACATCGTTCGCACAAAAAGTGCAATAAGAAATGAACCGTGCACATCCCCAGTTGTTTTAATGTCTGTAATATTCACATATTTCACAGTTACAACCCCATCCACCAATATTTACGTAATGGTGAGGTCAAAGTGCAGCAGGATATCTGTGCAGCACCTCATGCTCCCGTGCCACAGACACATCTATGAATATGTTTAAGTGGCTATGTATGTAACAGTCTTACGATGTCGTCCTCGCTGATGCCAGAAGCAGGCGACGTTCCGGTGGGGAGCATGGACTGCCCCATCTTGGAGATCCTGTTGAGGATGTCACTGCGATGGACGCCCTCCACACCCTCCCCCTCGTGGGTGCTGCCCAGCTGCTCCTCTATCGATTGAGTCCGCACACGCACACTGTCGTTACGGGGCTTTATTTCTACTGGAGGAGGCGGAGAATCAATCCTAACAGGAAGTGAGTCATAATGTGAATTAAAGTTCATCTTCCTTCCTTCACCACACCCACCATGACACCACACCCACAATGGTGTCACACCCACCATGCCACTACATGTACAGACTTCCATCTGCACTCCCCCCTCCCCTCGTCTATGCTCTCTCTCTTCCTCACCACACACCTCCATCTTTGTCCGTGCTTTCTCTTCGCACCTCTTCTTCATCTCTGCTCTATCCCTTCACCTCCTCCCCTCGCCTGTTGCTCTTCACAACACACCCTCCCCTCATCACACATGCACTCCTCACCACACACCCTCCCCTCATCTTCACCATGCACTCCTCACCACACACCCTCCCTCATCTTCACCCATGCACTCCTCACCACACACCCTCCCTCATCTTCACCCATGCACTCCTCACCACACACCCTCCCCTCATCACACATGCACTCCTCACCACACACCCTCCCCAACTTCACCATGCACTCCTCACCACACACCCTCCCCTCATCACACATGCACTCCTCACCACACACCCTCCCCTCATCTTCACTCATGCACTCTTCTTCACCACAAGCCTCCCTTCGATCTTCGTACACACATTCTCTCTCCCTTCACCAGACACCCCTCCCTTCTCACCTGGGTGGTTCGAGTTCTGTCTCCCTCTCTTTGCTCAGCTTGACCTTCTTCAATTCAACTTCGAAGAGCAATGTCGAGTTCCCTGGCACACGACCGGACACGCCCTATACACCAACACACACATACACCAACACCACACACACCAATCACACATTACACACCACAAGAGTGGGGTGTGGCTTACTTGTGAGCCATAGCCCAGTGACGGAGGAACAATGATCAACCTCTTGCCTCCCTTGGCCATTCCCACCATACCTTCATCCCAACCCTGTCGGAGAGAAACGACAGAATGTCAAATACATGTAGACACAAATCAATGAGGTGGGTATCGCCATGGAGATCACAGACAGCTCTTACATAAGAGCCATCAGCAGAGAAGTAACGAGCGACATTCTGTCCGTGCGAAAACCTTCACAAACTTTAGTTCTCTAAGGCATTTTTCTGCTTCTTTCAGCGAAGCTGCTTTTGTGAGAGAGAGAGCTGTAAGATCAGCAGTCAAGCCATGTCTAGCTATTCCAATAGCCGAGTCATAAAGACAAACTCCTCCTTCTTTTCACGCAGCACAACCAGAGAACGGCAAAACACTCAAACTCTGTTAGAAGTTACATGTGTATGCATATCATAACAGTAGCCGAGATAGCCGCACCCTGTCGCACGAGTGCTTTCAAGCCGGCGTTGCCATGCAGCGAGCCATCCATTACGGCTGGCCATCCATTACGGCTGACTGGCCTTTATCTTCTTCTTGTTTCTTCAATTTCCTGATGTTAGTACGTACGTACGATAATTTTAACAATAAAAAATAAAACTTTAAGAAAAATGAATGATTCCAATCAGGATCAAACCGAGTAGCTCGAGAAGCAAACGAACAGACAAACATACAAAGTTTCGCCTCAGGTTAGTGCAATATTCTGCCCAAGCTGGCTGTTAAGCAGGCATCTGTATTATTATATTACAATCGCCTTGTCAATAATCAACTTGAAATTGTATTCTCTCGATGTTTCGACTAGAGCACGAGGAGATTATTGTAATGTTATTATGTCAACTGAGAGTTCATTGAGAGATTATATTTTTGATTATTCTATAGTCACTGATACACTAACTGTGTTTCAAGCCTCAGCTCATTGTCGTCATTATGCTGCCATTTCATTATACACCGGTTAAGAAGTGGATGACAAGAAGCATGAATAACATGGCTTCCCATAGAAGTGCATTGAAGACATATATGCTTCCAACTCAGTCAATCCCCCCCCCCCCCCCCCCTTTAGCACAGAGAATGAAGAGAATGAAGGGTCAATTTATTTCTCCTGTGAGCCCATTTTCATTACTGACGGGTGAAGTGAGCACACAGACTGGACTCCATCTCACGAGAGAAGGGGTGAATTGAAGGGGGGGGGAAGATCATTCATTTGATAAAGAAAATAAAGAGCTTTAAGATATGTACCTGCCACTGTTAGGATGTAAAGTGGATTGTATGGTGTGTGTTTTCATGACCTCAGTGCTATTGCAAGTAATTAAGCCATGGTTGGTTGAAACACCACTATTCAAATATCATTGCAGAGCATACAGTAAGAGGCCATCTTTTGAGACAAAATTATTGAAAAAGGACAAAGCATTAGAAAGTTATGGCGATATTTTTCCCCCCTCCCTCAGCTCCTACTCTGTGTTGAGCGGCCATTTTCTTGCTGACTGAAGCTATAAGCACCCTGCTTAGCAACCAACTGTTATGATACATCCTAAGTGGCAGTATCCCCAATTCACACTGGAGGCCTACACCACATTAATCAACTCCGACCTGTGGAGTAGAAACCATGGAAATGGTCTTAACTTCACCGAGCTTAACAACAACAACACAAATAAATCAATTAATTAATGAATGAAATTTTTCTTTAAATATACCTTTAAATACACACACCACAATTAAATTAAATTTAAGACGATAACGTTTATTTATGACATGGATAATTAATCAACAAATGTATACGAAAATAACTGTATATCAAAGGATTTTTTAAAATAAATAAATATCATTAATCTCTGTATTATCCTATGCTATTATACAGTGTCTCAGCCATGGATGAGTGGGATTAATCTCTGCATTATCCTATGCTATTATACAGTGTCCAACCATGGATGAGTGGGATTAATCTCTGCATTATCCTATGCTATTATACAGTGTCTCAGCCATGAATGAGTGGGATTAATCTCTGCATTATCCTATGCTATTATACAGTGTCTCAGCCATGGATGAGTGGGATTAATCTCTGTATTATCCTATGCTATTATACAGTGTCTCAACCATGGATGAGTGGGATTAATCTCTGCATTATCCTATGCTATTATACAGTGTCTCAACCATGGATGAGTGGGATTAATCTCTGCATTATCCTATGCTATTATACAGTGTCTCATCCATGGATGAGTGGGATTAATCTCTGCATTATCCTATGCACAGTGTCTCAGCCATGGATGAGTGGGATTAATCTCTGCATTATCCTATGCTATTATACAGTGACCCAACCATGGTATTGTGTGACACCTCATGGGAGAGTTGCCCCTGACCCCCACTAGGGGCACTAAGTAAGCAACACAATGCAAAAAAACGTGATGCAGAAAGAAAAACTACATCCCAATTTCTTGTGTTCTCCACTCTTCTCTCTGCAGCCCTCGACGTTGCGCGAGCCTTGTGCGCGGCGCTACACATGCTATCCCAACACTGCACGTCTTGTGAGGACCACCATGAACGGTTGTCTTCTTCTTTCTTACCTTAATAACCTTCCCTTTGCCGACCTTGAACCTGAAGGACTTGTCGGAGTTTGTATTGCTGTCAAAAACCTGGAGGTACAAATACAACAAGTGCATGGAACAGTTAATACTTCCCTCTCCCCCCTCACCTGCTGGTTTAATGTAGACATGAATATACATGCAGCAGCTATGAATTGCTGGGCCTGTGTTCAGCCATATGGGTGTGTGGGTGTGGCTCAATGCCACAGCAAGGTAGATAGAGGACAGGTGTGTGCCAGGTGTGTGTCCATGTAGTGTACAGGCACCTACCCCCACTCACTTACTTGCTCTTTTCATGCCTCACCTTCTCACTCCTTCCCTCACAACCTTGACTAATTAATCACACTCTCGGTCATCCACGCTCACCCTTAGCCCACACAAACAGTCGCACTCTCCCACTTCATTCACAAACCCACTCACTAAGCCACCCCCCTCCCCCCACCTCCCACAACACACACACACACACACCAACTCACTCATACACTCAGTATTCTCCCCAGGATTTTTGTAAGGGATATTGCCATGTCATCGGAGGTAATAAACCATGATGGTCTGCCCCTCGGTATTGAGTTTACAGGCTGCAGGAGGTGCACTGGACATGATATTGGTGCATGTGAAAGAGCTATGAATCAGTACAGCAACAAGCAGTACATAATACAATTGACATACATACGTATTCTACAAAGCCTGAATATGGACAATTATCTTGATGTTTCATGATGAAGTAACTGTTCTGTGACTGATGATTCTGGAAGAAATGGTTCCATCAACACTGAGGGGAAGGGAGGGAGGGAGACTCTGTAGGTGGAAGGTGAGGCTACTATCTCTCCTAGGCACTGCACCATCTCCCCAAGCCAAGTCAGCCTCTGTCGTGATGTGGCACTCACTCTTCGCGTGCCTCACTAAGCTCCGCCTTGTTAGAGTCGTACGAGGCAAGTCGATCCGTGGCGCTCGCCCGATGTAAACCTTCACAGGCTGCGATTATGTTTTCGGCAGAGCAAACACGCCACCCCTTACCCATCCTCCAAATCTTAACATCCAGGAAAAGTTCAACTTCCATTTTTGATCCAAGCCAGTCTTCCTGTGCTTGCTAGACCCTCCCTCGTCTGACGCCCACGGCTTTGGCAAGTCCCACTTGCAAGATTGGGGCTACTACTGTAGACTGTTGCAATTTTTCACCAACCACACCCACAATAACCACACCCACAATCCAATGAATTCCTATTGCATCATCAATTTGACAAAAATGAACTTTGAACTGTAACAGTAGAATGGTAGGCATTTCAGCCAGTACACTTCCAATTTTGAAGGGATATCCTGCCGATACGCTTCAACGTCCCGGGGAGAATACTATTTACACACTCACTCACCAACCTACCAACACACTGACTAACCACCACATACTCACCCCACACACTCACTAGTCCCCCAATCCCACACTCACTTACACACACAACAACTTCTTCAGCCACTCCAATACTTCATGCACTTGCTATAGTTTGGCTGAGGGGGCAATGCAGACAAATGCCCCCCGGTAGACACATACTGCCCCCTGGTACACACCACTGTCCCCTGGTACACACCCACTGTCCCCTGGTACACACCCACTGTCCCCTGGTACACACCCACTGTCCACTGATACACACCCACTGTCCCCTGGTACACACCCACTGTCCACTGGTACACACCCACTGTCCCCTGGTACACACCCACTGTCCCCTGGTACACACCCACTGTCCCCTGGTACACACCCACTGTCCCCTGGTACACACCCACTGTCCCCTGGTACACACCCACTGTCCCCTGGTACACACCCACTGTCCCCTGGTACACACCCACTGTCCCCTGGTACACACACACACCTAAGTACTACCACTCCATCAACAACTGCCAACTCAACAATGATATGCATAGTCAGCAAAAATGCTTGACACATGGGCACACGAGGGTCTGGTAAGAACTGGAGCCACTACATCTCGCAGAAGGAGGCGAGGTCTTCCCCTACACATGAGGTGTGGTCATACCTTGCCAAATGTGCTGTGCTCCAGCAACCAGCCACAGTACTTGACCTCCACTGAGTCGCCCTTGGCAACACCCTGCATCATGACAACCAATCAACCAAGCTGTTATCAGCACTCAAATACAATGTAAACACTTCCCCCCTCCCCCTCCCTCCCTTCCCTCTCCTTCCTTTCTCCCCCACCCCCCTCTCTCCCCTCTTCTCCAAATTCTCCACTTCACCTTTATACTGCCGCTGCCGATGACCAGGTCTTGCTTGATGAGAGAAAGAGAATTGCCAGCAACAACAGCTTTGCATATCGCAACCTATTCACACATACACACACGCACAACAAACACACACACACACACAAGGATGAAATAGACAATTTGTAATACTGAAGTGTACTAGCCTGGATTTGTGTTTAGTATTTGAATATTAATTTCCAGGAATAAACTTAGAATGCTGTATAATAATCTGCAGCTTGGTGCACGAACCAGGTCTATTCAGGTAAGCAAACAAAAGCTATGCAGTGCTACATAGCGTTACATGTATGCCTGCAACAAAACTCTCATCTAACAAATCCATCCCATTCCAGGAGGGATTCCTTGCTCGTGAGCGAAGGAATTCAGTGATTCCCAGTAAGCACGTGTACCTGTGCAGCCTTCCACTACGCAGAAGGGCTTCACAAACAGGAAGGGACTGTTCATGATGGCAGCCGAAACTGTCGGCCTCTTTTTCTTCCATTTTTCTTGCTCACCCGTCAAACAGGTGGTAACGATCTCTATTTTTAATAAACAGCAGTTACTGGACGTGTGCAGGGGGGGAAACTGCGCTAATTATAATATATGTTTTGTAAATTAATAAATACATTTCCCCCCCATAATTAATAATAATAGTCTGCATAATTAATAGGCTGCATAATTAAATGGTGCAACAGGGTTTCATTTAGGGGGGCAGGGGGCGGCTGCTTCCCCTTGGAACCTTTTTGCCCCCTTGGAAATTGTAAAATTGTATTATTAAAATTCATTAGAAACTTTGTCATATCTCTAACCATCATGCCCCCCCTTAAAACATGCCCCCCCTTAAAATCCAGATTCCTCCAGTTGCCCCCCCTTGGACAATTTTCTAAATGAAACCCTGGTGCATAATTAATAGGCTGCATAATTAATAGCCTGGATAATTAAAAGTCTGCATTTTATAGTCCGCATAATGATGTGTGAGTCATCATGCCTGCCTGCTTGATCAGTTAAGGAAAGATGGTCACTCTCATTACTCAGTCCCTTTCCTTCTCTACGATTATCATTCTTTACCCGTACCCTCCTCCCCCTCCCTCAGCACATTCACACCCTCACCTGCTTGGCCAGCTTAGAAGCATCCTCTTCATCTGCAAACAAAAACGACCACACCTGTCTTTGGTCGTCGTAGAAACTTGCATAATTAGCAGCTTGTACCTAGACCAAGACAGTCCCCACCAAGTTAAAACCAGACCGTATACATATACATAATGTCATTCGCCCTGGACACACATGTGGCATTCTCCCTCTCCATGGTTACACCTTCACACTGACCACAAACATTTAGATGACCCTTAAGGCTGGTTCATGGCCGAGCATTGCATTGCGTTGTGTGTGGTCAATTGGACCTTCGACCCAATTCATTTTGAATCACGCTCAACAAAGATGGACACGTGATAGTTCTGATAGGTCTGACGCTGCATTTCAGATGCTACATTTCAGACGCTAGGCTAGGAAAAAAGTTCTAATCCAGCATCTGAAATGCAGCATCGGACCAATCAGTGTCCATCTTTGTTGAGCGCGATTCGGGGGTCAAAGGTCAATTGACGCAACGCTTGGCCAGTGTCGTTTTGTGAACCGGTCTCAAGGTTTTAAAATTATGTGCACCAATTATCTGTGCACCAATTATCAACCACTTTTTCACATCTGTATTACACTTGGCATAATTAGGTAAAGGGTCATATGAACATCTGTCTGCATGTGTTTTCTTTCTATTTTGACGAAACGAAATCAACTCTACGTAGTTCTTCAGTCTGGATTTGGTTGTTTTAAAATTAAACCAAATAAGTTTCACCAATGTGTGTGTGAACAGAGCTATGGCAAGGTCTAGGCTGCCTTTGAACAAGAGTCCCAGCACACTAGGAGGTTTAATAAGGCTCAAGATCAGTATTGTCTGTTCCTGATAAAACACACAAGCACAAGTCCTTCATTAAGGAACAAGTGTCTGCGGCAAAGAACGCTATTGGACATATGTCCTTAACAAGTGCAGAACATCACTGGATAGGCATTGTATTTCTAGGTGTATACACGCACTGGTACAGTGGCACACTCGCTAAACAGGTAATAGCACATGCTATCAAAATGCTAATTATTTATTACGTGTTCACACTCGCTAAGGACATTCGTGCTGCACATTAGTGTGGAAGTAGGTGTGGATAAGTGGCTGTGCCAGTCATCATATATACATGTATGTATGTATACTGCAACCAATTAGTGTGGAAGTAGGTGTGGATAAGTGGCTGTGCCAGTCATCATTATATATACATGTATGTATGGCTAGTCTGCCATGACCTCTCCCACGACAAGCTAGTATATCCAAGGATGCTTGGGACTGCCCCGGGATGTCCCTAGTGAGGGTGACTGATCATCGTACATCACGGATCCTGGATCAATGCAGAGGCCAAGGATATTCTAGTAGGCTAGGATTAGGAGTATTCTAGGGCTAGGACTAGGGCCAGGGATAGGTAGGGCTAGGACCAGGGCTAAGAATATTCTAGGGCTAGGACTAAGGCTAAGAATATTCTAGGGCTAGGGCCAGGGCTAAGGATGTTCTAGGGCTAGGACCAGGGCTAAGACTATTATAGGGCTAGGGCCAGGGCTAAGAATATTCTAGGGCTAGGACTAGGGATATTCTAGGGCTAGGGCCAGTTCTAGGGCTAGGGCCAGGGCTAGATATATTCTAGGGCTATGGCCAGGGTTAAGAATATTCTAGGGCTAGGATCAGGTCTAGGGATATTCTAGGGCTAGGTTAGTGGTATTCTAGGACTAAGGCCAGGGTATTCTAGGGCTAGGGCCAGGGCTAGTGGTATTCTAGGACTAAGACCAGGGTATTCTAGGGCTAGGGCCAGGGCTAGTGGACTAAGACCAGGTTATTCTAGAGCTAGACTAGGGCTAGGGCTAGGCTAGGCCACAGGAATACTCGTCTACTCATACACATGAAGCCTCGTGAATATGAGCCACCCATACACACACTCTAGAAAACATCTTCACAAGGCTAGGGTATTTTAAAGCTAGGGCCAGGCTTAGGGACATACACCCAGGATGCATGGTACTGGGGTAGTCCCAAGTATCCAGGAGGCATGGTGTATAATAGTCAGTCTCCCTCACTAGGAACATACTGGGGTGGTCCCAAGTATCCAGGAGGCATGGTGTATAATAGTCAGTCTCCCTCACTAGGTACATACTGGGGTGGTCCCAAGTATCCAGGAGGCATGGTGTATAATAGTCAGTCTCCCTCACTAGGAACATACTGGGGTGGTCCCAAGTATCCAGGAGGCATGGTGTATAATAGTCAGTCTCCCTCACTAGGAACATACTGGGGTGGTCCCAAGTATCCAGGAGGCATGGTGTATAATAGTCAGTCTCCCTCACTAGGAACATACTGGGGTGGTCCCAAGTATCCAGGAGGCATGGTGTATAATAGTCAGTCTCCCTCACTAGGAACATACTGGGGTGGTCCCAAGTATCCAGGAGGCATGGTGTATAATAGTCAGTCTCCCTCACTAGGAACATACTGGGGTAGTCTAAGAAAGGTTATGGCAGCACTCAACATACATACCTAGGGTCACTTGAACTCAGAGTGTTTGTTTGTGTGTTTGTGTGTGCGCGTGCATGGGGGTGCATGTGTGTGTGTGTGTGTGTGTGTGTGTGTGTGTGTGTGGCCTCACAGTGTAGATGAAGGAGTCATCAATCTTGGCTGTGGTGACATGTTTCTTCTGAGATACATACACCAGTAGCTTGTACTATATAGACGAATGAGGCGAAAGGGAGGAGAGGAGGAGAGGGAGGGGGAGACGAGGGGAGGAGAGGAGGGAGGAAGGGAGGGGAGAGGAGAGAGGAGGAGAGGAGGGGGGAGGGGAGGCAGAGATATGTAATATGAGCAGTGAAGAGGACAGACCAAGGTGAGGAGAGAGAGAGGGTGGAGAGTAAATAAAGGAATGCAGAGAGGAGGGAGGAAGGGAAACTGCTTTGGAGTTTGCAGTGTAACTGAATTATCCAAGGACTCAATGATTTTCATCTCTCGTCTCTGCACTTTGAGACTCAATGCTGAGGTACCTATCTATGCATCTATCTCTATGCTGTTGGTCCTGCCAGCATAAAACAGCTCGACTACACAGAGAAATGTGAGAAGCAGATTGAGGAAGGAGCCCAGATCAGCAAGACCACTGCAACCATCTAAATTTGCATAGAGAGCAATAGCAACAAGGAGAGCTGTGGACAGGAAGGCCTCGAGGAGTGACTCTAGTCATACACACTGCCAAGACCACAGTCTATATAAAGGTACACTCACAGAAGTCTTGATTGCCATATCTGCCAGACCAAAAGTCTCTGTAGGATATAAGTGGGCACTCCTAGAAATGCTTTAATATATATTACTTCCAGAGAACAAATCCGAAATTGGTTCATCGTTCCTCTTTGGCTGAACACATGCTAGTTTATCACTGATGTCTAACTCTGTAATAACACAAGTCTTCTCTGCAAACCCCATGACTCTCAGTTTGAAGGTTGCCACATGGCGAGAGTGTCCTGGACTAGTTAGTTGGTCACAGTCGTCACGGCTTGAACTACAACTCGCAGGAATATTGACTCCGCCCATGAGCTCCACCTACAGGCCAACATAGTCTGGATTCGGTGTGCATCTGTAGTCTTAAGTGAAACCCTGAAAGTTTGTGGCTTCAACTTTTGACCTACAGCTGGAAAATACTCTTACATGCTTCTGGTCGTATTATACTTGTGCGAGGTCAGGAAGAGGAAGGAGAACAGGGAGGATGAGAGAGACAGAGAGAAGGATGAGAAGAAGAGGAAGAATGAGAGGGAGACGAGAAAGAAAGAGGAAGGAGAGTGAGAGGGAGATGAGGCAAGAAAGAGGAAGGAGGACAGGAAGAGGAGGGAGAGGAGGGCAACGAGGGAGAGGGAGAGGGAGCGGAGGGAGAGGGAGCAGAGGGAGAAATAGGAGAAGAGGGAGGATGAGAGGGAGAGGAGGGAGGATCAGGAGAAGGGGGGGATGAGAGGGAGAGGAGGGAGGATTCGGAGGAGAGAAGAGGGAAAAAGAGGCTGGAGGATGAGGAGAAGGGGGAGAGGGAGGAGGGAGAGAAAGGGAAGGGAGAACACAGGAAGGCGAGACAGAACATATTACATCTTTAGACGAGTGAATTCCGAGAACAGCACAGCCCAACTTCCCTTGAGGTACATACTTCCCATCCACACTGCAAGGAGGGGAGGGGTGGTGTCATGGCGAGGAGCCAGTGAGGGGTGGAGATGGGGCGAGCGATGGATATCGATGGGTGGAGTCATGGATGGTGGGGTCGTGTAGGGTTTTGAAAAGGGAGGTGTGAGGAAGAGGAGGGAAAAGAAAGAGAAGAGAGAGAAAAGGACGAATCGAGAAATGGAGAAAGTGAAGAATTGAAATGAGTTTGTAGGCGGATAAAGGGAAAGATGGAGAAGTTGACCATCACTCCAGAAAGAATGTAACCTACTGTTTCTGTGCCTCTACAGCTGTTGCCACTAGCAACTGGTGACCTTCAGGTTGTGCTAGGGATGTAGTGGCGGTATGCATCGCATGTTCAAGGAGACCAAACACACAGACAAAGAAAGAGAGAGGGGGAAAGTGGGGGGGTGGGAAGCAAAAGGAGGGGGTAAGTGAAAGGTAGTCATAGGGGCCGACAAAGGGCCTCACCTTTGGACTGCTTCTTGGGCTGCTTCGGTGCTGTGTAAGTCAGAGAGGAGTTGTCGGTGTCCATGGCTTTACTGGCTCCAAAGATGGAAGCTAGACCAGAGCCGCTGTGGGAGGAAGGGAGACGAAAGAGAAAGGGAGAGTGAAGAAGATAAACCACTACCAGAACATCACTCACCCACATGACCTGTCCCTACTAATGTGTCCTACAGCATGTGAGTGGATAGCTGTCCTATATCACCCATTTCACAGTTTTTGGGGCATATTTGAGATTTCTCAACTTGAAGCATTTTCAAAACTAGAAATAGTGACACACATCCTGTGCTGTGCCGATAATTTCTGCACCCTCAACTTTCTGTCTGTACTTGCACCTACTCTCACACGCACCCACACACAGTACTGTACAATTTTTACCCCCCCCCCCCCCCCGCATCTCTTTCTCGTCGACCTATTGCCCCCCATAGCAACACCAGAAATGGTGCTAAATTTTACCAGCAGCCAATCAAAAAGTGGCCGTCAACTACAACCACCAAAGGGGGCTCTGCATCTCACCACAACACTCCTGGTGGTACACCCACTGCCACGTGCCCAGACTTCCATCTCTGACTTGCTTAGTCCTCCAAAGCAATTGAATGAGTAGGCAAAAGTCAATTAAAAAATTAGCAGACTAGCTATGCAGACCTGGCTGGCTGGAGAGAGAAGACTAAACAACCTAACAGCTATTGCAGACCAGTCAAACCAGTCAAACATGCAATAAGACATCCAAGGCTTTTTAAACAATGAAATATAAGATGAAATTAGCTATTTGTATGCAGGACAAGCAGTCTATACTTACCAATTGATGGGATAACTTAATCACTCAATCTTGCTTCATGCATGGCTGGTTTTTTAAGGAGACTATTACTGAGGATAGCGTTCGAGTTCTCACCTTTTATCCAAAACTTAACACTCCACCCTTCCTGCGTTACCAAGCTAAGGAAACACTTTGACAGCATTCCAAGGATACCACTTCATATAGATATCACATAGCTGAGGACCAGTGCAAGTACTATTCACACTGAAGCACTAGTGAAGCTGATGCACTTTCCTCACCACATAATTACAAAATGCAGGAAACCAACCAGTGTGTACTCTCACTGAATAGTGTATTAGCTTGCAATAGGGTCAGACTGGTATGTGGTGACATAACATTGCTGTGCATGTATTGTTTATTCTTATTCCGAGAAGAGCTGCTTAGCATATACCCGTACTCACCCGGTTTGTGGCATGAACTGTTCATCATCACTATCTGGTAAGGTTAGTAGGGACATTTTTCAGATTATTTGCTGCACAAAGGCCTAAAGTAACTTCCACTGATTCTTCAAGTCTAGGTACAACCTGCTAGCTATCTACAATAGTCACTCTGGTGGTTGAGACATCATCTGCTCTAGCGAGCTCTACTTCTGGCCGATATATTTCACGTGACATGTAACTCGCAACAATAACAAAGTGGGTGTGGCTGGCTTAGAATATTCACGTGATAGCGCTGCGCGTTAAAAGACCGCAAGTTCCATGCCAATATGGAATTGGCTAGTTTACTATGCAGTGCTAAGCAATCAATAGTCAAAATAATGGTGGCTAAGATATCATCTGTTATCCCTAATGATTGCTTACCATGAAACTAAACTAAATAGCCAATACCACTATACCAGCTCAGCTTAGCTACATTGATAAACCAGTTTCAGATTGATAATGATAATAATAGTTTGCCAATACGGACAACTTCTGAAATTATATTCTCTCAACATTTCGACTAGATGCTCTAGCCTTCACCAGTAATAAAGGTTAGAGCATCTAGTCGAACGTCGAGAGAATACAATTTCAAGTTGCTTATTGAGAAAGTTATTGTAATGTTATTATGTCAACTGAGAGTTCATTGAGAGTATATACAAGAAGCCTGGGAAGGAGCTTGAGATGTCTTGCCAACCCTAGGGGGGAAAGAATAGACAAATATAGCGCCTCAAGAAGTAAATAGAGACCAGGTATTTAACCACCATAGCAATGGTTATTCCCAGGTGAAGTACCAAACACTTGCATCACCTCCAGTGCATCCCTATGAATCTGCTCTGGAAAATAACAGACTGGTGTTTGTCAATGCAGGTGCTAGCCAATGTTGATGGTGGAAAGACTGCAATGGTCATCCTTTTGACCCAATCTGTGTCTTGCACTTTGATGTGGATTCTACGCACACAAAAAATTAACGTCATGCCATTTTCTTCTTTCCTTATTTCTTCTTTCCTTACTTGGGATACCCATGAAGCAAACCCAGCCACTGAGTTTAATGCACTAGGACATAGCAAACAGTTTTTGACTCTTGAATGTTCTCAAGTGCACTGCAATGCACTTCAACCTATCAAGGGACTCCCGGAATGTTAATGATTTTATTTATACTAGTTCCTGCAGAGATATTTGAATAATAGTGAATTAATAGGTACACCCACACACGCAAACAAGCTCGGCACATGTTTCACTGCCGCCCATCATCAGACTTCAGAGAACCCACCTTACCGACAGTTCTCAGCTTTGGAAGACTCTTTAAAAAAATATATATATATATATACACACATGTATATATACATCATGTTCATTGAGAAAGTGAAATGGCATGCCACAAAGTTGAATTTTGTGACTATTTCTGCAAAATGCCATGCTATGAGCCAATTTTGATAAACTAAATCAAGTAATAATTTGTTGTAATATGCAGTAGCTGATGCATTGAAGGCTCTATATAAGAAATGAGAAGGAGGTCCATCATCATCAAGTAGAATGGAAAGAATCTGATAATTTAATACTTCTCCATAAAAATTAGGACAAAAGAACACTAATTATGGCAAGCCAAAATTTCTGTGGAAACAAAATCTGTTCTAGAAGGAAATGTATGTCATGTAATGGAGGTGATGATCCTTACCGCTTCACTTTTATGTATTTCCTTTTTTATTATTATGATAATTACTACATACATTTAACATTAGAAAAAGTAGTACACCCAAACACAAAATATAAACCAACAAATGTAAGCAAATAATCTAATTCAAAGTCCAAAAAATAGCCGCAGCATTACCCGCTGAACTTAGACAGTCAAACGATGAGGCAGAAAGGACTGTGACTTGGGCTCCTCTAACTGGTCCGAACCGTTGGCCAAGGTCAGTGAAAAAGGCTTCAGCTGCGAGGCTGAAAACTTAATGGACAGAGGCATAAATAGATAGTTTTTATATTAGTCCTTCTTGTGGTGCTCAGCTTCGGACACTGCCAGCCTCAACACCAGCCAAAGCCAAATGGGATTGGGTGTCTGGGCGTGTAACATCCCACACTAGTGATTGTTTATTTGTTTGGGTTTTACTTCACCCACTTATTTATTTGATTACCTTTTAATAATGAGGGACCTCCTCAATAATCAACTTGAATTTTCTCTCGATGTTTCGACGAGATACTCCAGCCTTCATCAGGAATAATGACATGCTTAAGACTCATGCGAGCTTGTTATATACCGGTAGCTAGCTATTCGCCACATGCTACTAACCACACCCTGGCAGAGGGAACATATAATCGAAACATCGAGAGAGTAAAATTCAAGTCGATTAGTGAGAAAGTCATTGTAATTTTATTGTCAACTGAGTTAATCGAGAGCATTTATGTTGTTGCTTATTGTATTCTTTGTTTCACTTTTTATCATCTATTAATTTTTTTAATTAATCAGCAAATTAAGGACAGAAGATGAATCTTTGGAACGAGAGAAACAAAGATAAAAGAACAGTTATCTTGCTTTTATTTGTCAGTTTGCAGTCTCTTGACATTTACTACTTATGAATCCAATGAGTGCTCGAGCTAGTTTTAGAATTATAATGACCAGAGACACCATTTAGGTTGTAAGAAACTGCCAAAGTAAGTTTTAGCTGGAATCCTTTTTATTTGGTCATTTCAGGGTGTGCATGTGTGCTATGGTTGGATTGACCTATTTACCAAAAAAAAGAACCAACCAATTTGATGATCCTTTACCCATGTAGACATCAACCCGTTTGATGATCATTTACCCATGTAGACCTCAACCAGTTAGTTAGATGACCCTTTGCCCATGTAGACATCAACCGGTTAGATGACCCTTTACCCATGTAAACCTCAACCAGTTTGATGATCCTTTACCTATGTAGACCTCAACCATGATCCTTTACCCATGTAGACATCAACCAGTCTTTAACCCATATAGAGTTAGGTGATCCTTTACCCATGGAGACCACACCCAGTTAGATGATCCTTTACCCATGTAGATCACACCCAGTTAGATGACCCTTTACCCATGTAAACCTCAACCCGTTTGATGATCCTTTACCTATGTAGACCTCAACCATGATCCTTTACCCATGTAGACATCAACCAGTCTTTAACCCATATAGAGTTAGGTGATCCTTTACCCATGTAGATGACTAGTGAAAGTTTACCTATGTAGAGCTCAACCAGATAGATGATCCTTTAATATTGTATGCATCGTAAATGATTTTTAATGGTAAAGGATCATCTAATTCTCTAACTACCTAGTTGAGGCTACATGGGTAAAGGGTCTTCTACATGGGTAAAGGATCATCTAACTGGGTGTGATCTACATGGGTAAAGGATCATATAACTGGGTGTGGTCTCCATGGGTAAAGGATCATCTAACTGGGTGTGATCTACATGGGCAAAGGATCATCTAACTGGGTGTGGTCTCCATGGGTAAAGGATCATCTAACAGGGTGTGATCTACATGGGTAAAGGATCATCTAACTGGGTGTGATCTACATGGGTAAAGGATCATCTAACTGGGTGTGATCAACATTGGGTGTGATCTATGATCTACATGGGTAAAGGATCATCTAACTGGGTGTGGTCTCCATGTGTAAAGGAGCATCTAACTGGGTGTGTCTACATGGGTAAAGGATCATCTAACTGGGTGTGGTCTCCATGTGTAAAGGAGCATCTAACTGGGTGTGTCTACATGGGTAAAGGAGCATCTAACTGGGTGTGGTCTCCATGGGTAAAGGATCGTCTAACTGGTTGGTGGCTCCGTGGGTAAAGGATCGTCTAACTGGTTGGTGTCTCCATGGGTAAAGGATCGTCTAATTGGTTGTGGTCTCCATGGGTAAAGTTCTGTTTCCTTTCTCTTTTTTAACCTTTCTCTTTTTTAATTAAAAAAAAATTGTTCTTGTTTCAAGTGTGGAGTTATCTAGAAAGTCATAATCTATTGTATCTAAGAACTAATTGTATCTAAGAACTAATTTTTATTATCCAATTTATTATCTCATTTGGCTGATTTGTTCCAGCTAGAAGGAGGTTCTGTTTTGTGTTCACCTCTCTAGCTATGTGACCACTCTAAAGATGTGATGGTGAGTCATGTCATACTAGCGGTGGCACACGAGTTATTCAATTGTAGCCTCTCAGTACCTCAGCCATAGTAGCTAGCAAGTTTGCCACTCACCTGCCATCTTTGCCAGTCGACAGCTTGGCCATCTGGGATTTTATAATAGTTTGTTTTTCTTCTTCCTGTTCTTGTTCCCGTGCTTCATATTTTGTTAGGTTGTTTTGTTCCTGTATTCCTGCTAACATGCTTATTATTTAATATCCTGCGTCAGGCCTGTAGGCTGTAGCCAGGACGTTAAGAGAGGGGTTCCTTTTTAGATTTTAGAGACTTATAATGACCACACCCTTTATTTTTAACCACACCCATCTATAGTGGCAGATGACATTCACATTGGTGGGGGGGGTACATGTTTTAGACCAACATACCTTCTTCTATTATTGAATTGAAATAAAAACACAAGGTAAGATTCTAAAACAGGCTAGCTCCTGTAATGAAGTCTCGTCGGTCTGGCTCGTCTGATCTTGCTCTTTCTAATAATAAATCTTAGGCCAAGTCTATTATACCGGCTCAAGTCTTTCTTCCCCAGTGTCTACAGTCGGTTGTCTTCTTCTAATCCCAGGACAGCCAAGTCAATTAATTTGTCCTGTGTGTGAGGATAAGATTGAAGACGCAACTCGTAAGTGTGATAGCCAAGATGCTATCTTCTGTGAATGTCCCTGTAACACTTGGCTTCATAGGAAGTGTGCAGTTCTTACAATATCAAAGAGCTACTACCTCCTCTGACTCTTTCTTTTGCCATCAGTGTCAACTCCTCCTGGCCCAGGAAAAGTCAATCAATTCCATGAAATAGACTCCATCAAACAACTAGCTGATCAGATTACCGTTCTAAGTGCTCAACTCTCCAGATCGAGTAACAGCCAAGTCCCACATATCTTAAACCCATCTGCTTCTGTCACTACTATCTCTGCTGACCCACCTAACTCATCCCAACCAATCACAAACCCTACATCGTACTCAGAAGCACTCTCTGACTCAACATCTAAGCACGGAAGCCAATGGCCGAAATCGTCCATCAGAACATTCGTCTGAAAGGAAGTTTAATTTAATTGTTTTTGGAGTTACCAAATGGTTCACCAGATTTCTCAGACAGAAGAGTGACCTTGAAAATGTGGCATCCATTTTCTCTAATATTGATCCTTCGATCGAGGCTAGTGTGATCAGAGACCACCATTGTCTGGGTAAGTACCACCCGGAGTCGACTCGTCACAGACCCATCTTGGTAAAGTTGAGTCATACCTCAGAAGTTGCAAATCTACTTTACAAAAGGAAAGCACTAAACCCCTCCATTTCATCGAGCCTGACCTCACTCCACCTGAGAGGCATATGGAATCAATTCTACTCAAGGAACGCTGGTCCCTCAGCAGTTCAGGTTTGAATAGAAATTTCAAAAGGTAAATGTATTTTTGTCAAAAGGTCAGCTGCATGCTCTATAATCTATATCAAGACCATTAGTCCTCTCCAACCCACATTCATCTCAAATCCTATTTCGTCAACACCTGTAACTTCCGGCTCATCCAATCTTGACTACGACTCCATCCCAACTGGGAGCTCTTTCTCACCTGCCCAAAATCTCTCCCCTCCCTCGACTACCCCTGCATGACTATCTATACAAATATGCACTTTCAATGCACGTAGTCTAGTAAATAAGCTTGCTGAATCAATACCTATTCTACCTCTGCCTTCTCCTGAAGGATTAGAAGTAGTTACATCTCTACAACCAAGATTTTATTACTTTATGTGCACTCTACATACCTCCAAACTCTGACTATTCTTACCTTCAATCTCTTCTGTCATACCTCTCTCATTTGGTTGGCTGTTCAACACAAGTTATTATTCTAGGTGACTTCAATTTCCCTGACATCTGTTGGACCACTTTGACTGCATCCTCTAATTTATTTAATTTATTTTGCGAATTTGTTTTTGAGTATAATCTTGAGCCACTTGTCACTGCTCCAACACATACCAAAGGAAATACAGTTGGTCTAGCACTCGGTAATAATAGTGACACCATTAGTGACCTTTCAATTGACCCTCACTTAATTTATCCGTCTTTTTCTGATGACGTTATAATTTCTTTTTCTATATCAATAAGCTCTCCAACTATAACATCTAAACAGCCACCGGGATATGTTTTTGACTTCTCTAAGGTAAATTATCAGGCTCTCTCCTCTTACCTTTTGGATAGTAATTGCGCCTTAATTCCTTTGAGATTGAGACTGCTTGGCACAAATTCAGTGTTACTCTAAGAAGATCAATGGATATATTCATTCCCAAAGTCAGAATAAGGTCTTACCAACGTCCTAAATGGATGACCCCCAATTTAAATTGAATTGCCTAAATACACTCACAAGGAAATATCCCACTTCTACTAACTTCAACAAACTCACTACCTCCCAACTCTCAATCCAGTCATCACTGTTTAATGGAAAATCTACCTTCGAAAATAATCTTGCATATGGGCTGACTTATAATGACAGCTCCAAGATTTATATAAGTACATTTGTAGGCTAACAAAAAACAATTTAATTCCCCCCACACTGTTTCTAGACAATCTCAAAGTATCTTCTAACTTGGGAAAGGCCGACTTATTCAACAAATATTTTCACTCTGTGTTCACCAGAAGCACTTGCAACCTGCCTCCAACAGATTCTCTCTTCACACCTTCAGATGTACTAAATAACATAGAGATCTTTGATCATGAGGTGTATTCAATCACATCATCGCTTGACACAACTAGGTCTACACGACCCGATGACTTCAACCTTAAACTTCTCAAATCCTGTGCCCTTGATGATACTAAGTGTTTTAAGTCAACAAAATCTCAATCCGATACAACTTCTTTTACAAGTTTATTTAAATTCTCTCTCCAAGTGGTCGAAAGATTGGCACCTCCTCTTCAATAATCAAAAGTACCATCTTATGAGATTCTGTACCAATTCACCATTGTACAACATTGATTACCTTATTGAAGAGGTTGCTACCAGAAAAAGCTTCACCAAGAGTTCTGACTTCATCTGACTATCATGGAGTTTCCATGTATCATTAAATCCTACAAGTTCCTGGGGCTTCTTAGATGTACTTTCCATCATTGCAACACAGTGAGTGCAAAGAAACAGCTTTACCTCACTCTAGTGAAGTCTCTACTCACGTATGCCTCTCCAATCTGGCGCCCTCATCTCAAGAAAGACTTTGTCCTATTGGAAAAGATCCAAAGAAGAGTAACTAAGTTTATCCTCGGAGATTTCTCATCAGACTACAAATATCACTCAAAAATTCTTCCCCTAATGATAACTCTGGAACTAAATGATATCTTTTGTTGTAAAATCTCTAAAAAACCCATCTGAACATTTCATTATTCTTAATTACATTTCTATCCACCATAACTATATACCAGATCTACTAATCATCTAAAAATCAAACATGTCCATGCTCATAATGTAAAGAACCTCCACTCATTTTTCACTCGCATTCCTCGTCTTTGGACCTAGTATAGACTTGAATCTTCCATTATCTATTATAAAATATCAACTAAACTTGTTATTTCTTAATCACTTCATTTCAAACTTTGATCCAAATAATTCATGCTCTTATCAATTTGTAACAGATGCACTAATATACCCCCCACCCCTAACTTCTACCACTTAAATCTGGCTATATACTTGATTTTGACTTGTAGACTATTAGTATATACTCTTTCTCCCTAATCATGGTCATCACTCATGTTTCTGTATTAGTATATATATGTACTGTAAAGTAATAATAATAATAATAATAATAATAATAATAATAATAATAATAATAATAATAATAATAATAATAATAATAATAATAATAATAATAATAATAATAATAAATAATAATAATAATAAATAATAATAACAACAACAACAACAACAACAACAATAACAACAACAATAATAATAATAATAATAATAATAATAATAATAATAATAATAATAATAATAATAATAATAATAATAATAATAATAATAATAATAATAATAATGTGGGTTGGTCGGTTGTTAACCAGACCCCCATGGTTGATGGACTTTTGTAGACTGGACCATAATAATAATAATAATAATAATAATAATAATAATAATAATAATAATAATAATAATAATAATAATAATAATAATAATAATAATAATAATAATAATAATAATAATAATAATAATAATAATAATAATAATAATAATAATAATAATAATAATAATAATAATAATAATAATAATAATAATAATAATAATAATAATAATAATAATAATAATAATAATAATAATAATAATAATAATAATAATAATGTGGGTTGGTCGGTTGTTAACCAGACCCCCCATGGTTGATGGACTTTTGTAGACTGGACCATAATAATAATAATAATATAATAATAATAATAATAATAATAATAATAATAATAATAATAATAATAATAATAATAATAATAATAATAATAATAATAATAATAATAATAATAATAATAATAATAATAATAATAATAATAATAATAATAATAATAATAATAATAATAATAATAATAATAATAATAATAATAATAATAATAATAATAATAATAATAATAATAATAATAATAATAATAATAATAATAATAATAATAATAATAATAATAATAATAATAATAATAATAATAATAATAATAATAATAATAATAATAATAATAATAATAATAATAATAATAATAATAATAATAATAATAATAATAATAATAATAATAATAATAATAATAATAGCTAACACATGGCAAAAGCAGGTCACACGAGGTGCACATGATCCATGACATATATGATTGGTGCAGTGTAGAAATATGGGAAGGTGTTGGAGAGATGGTGATGCAGGGGGCTGGGGGGGCCATGGCCCCCCCAACTTTTGGCCAAAACAAGTTTTCTAAGGGAGTTTTCGCAAGCTGTTGAAGGTGTTGACTAACAAGTTATAGCACATTCATAATTGTAATTGGTGTGAAATATGCTAGATAGAACAACACCATAGATAATATTGGTAAAAACAACAACTTTGTTCCCTAATCGGTTCAATACATGTGACCAGTTAGTGTGTGTCAGGAATAACAGCCTGACAACTCAACCACCAAACAAGCCTCAGACCATACCATGGAACTAACACTTTAGGTGTGAGGATCATTTTAGCTGTTAGGATCATTTTGACAATTATATAGTTCATGTATTTCATTGGTTCATTTTGATTTTGCCATGACAGCAGTGGAGTGCCTATATAAGTAAGCTCTCCACAGCTTTATGTTGAGTTCTGCTATAAACCTAATGTGCTGTTAATCATTATTCGGAATACTAAGCAATATAAGAGTGAACCCTAACAGTGTAGCAGGCCATATATTGAGAAATTAGCTAGTGCTGCTGCAGAGTGAATCATGCCTAAAAGACAAGCCTCCTTGTTAAGTTTTTGTCAAAGTCCAACTAAGAGACAAAGGGAGTCTGAGGAGAAGGCTGATGATCAAGCCCAAGGATCTGATAGCCAAGATGTACAGGTTGAAGAAAACCCAGAAGATTCTGAACAGGTACGTCCGTCATAATCCATCACATGATAACAACATTAAGCCTCTCAATTTTTATGTGGCATCTCATCAGTGAATCCTTATTAAACAATCATATATTGACAGACCCTGTTGTTGTAGTTGTTTTGGTAAAATTAGACTTTGACTCAAACTACAAGTACTTTTGATATCTCTCAGGAGCAGCAACAAGAAGCCAGTAGAATATCCCTGACTCTGGATACCCTTCCTCAAGTTCCAATCAACATCAAATACCATAAAAGCAAGATGGGTCATCAACGAGCATTCCAACCAGCCTGGTACTCGCAATTTTCATGGCTGCATTATCTTCCAATTTCAGACACTATTATTTGCCACACTTGTGGCACAGCCAATTTGAAGGGACTGCTTTTAAGCTGGATACAAGGTCCTTCTTGTCTGATGGGTTCAGAAATTGGAAAAATGCTCTGTGTAAAAACAAGGGTTTCCATAAGCACGAAAGCTCGCTATGTCACAAGCTATGTTAACTCAACCTTGTCATATTGATGAGGAGCAGCTTAAGAGTCAGAAAGAGGAAAATAGGAACTGCCTCCTGAAAATCATTCAAAGTGTATCCTATCTTGCCCGCCAGGGCATTGCCCTTTGTAAGGGCAAGCAAGAGGAGGAGTCAAATTTCAAGCAACTCCTCCTTCTGCGAGCTGAAGATGATAAAGTGCTTCGTAAATGGATTGAAAAGTCTTACGACAAGCATATCAGTCCAGATGCTCAGAATGAAATCTTACAAATCATGGCTCTAAAAGTGCTTCATGGTATAGCAGCTGACATAGCTGAATCTGGATGTTACAGTATCTTGGCTGATGAGAGTACAGATGTGAGCAACATTGAACAACTTGTGATTTGCATACGTTGGGTGAATGAGATGACAGTACGTGAGGAATATATTGGTCTGATGTCAGTTTCTCAGACCAATCCAGACACAATTGTTGCTTGCATAAAATATGTGCTGCTACGCATGAATCTCAAAATTCAAGATGCCCGTGGGCAATGTTATGACGGATGTTCGACCATGACTGGAACAAAAAATGGGGTTACTGCACAAATCAAGTGAATGAAAAATGTCTGCTAACACACTGCTATTGCCACTCGCTTAATCTTGCTGTCGGGGATTCAAAAAAAAATATTTCCCTGTTGAAAGACACGCTTGATGTGGCTTATGAAATTACTAAATTAATAAAGAAGAGTCCAAAAAGAGAGGCAGTATTCCACAGAAAGCAATCAGAAATTCTGGGGCAAATGGAACATGATCTCCATGTAGACAATATTGACTCACCAACTCTGAAAATCCTCTGCCCAACAAGGTGGACTGTCCGAGCAGCATCACTGAGTGCTATTCTGAAAAATTATGGCACTCTCATGACCCTATGGGACTGGGCACAAGACCATGTCAAAGACTCTGAAATGAAGGCAAGAATAATTGGAGTGGAGACTAAAATGCAAACTTTTAGTTTCTTCTGTGGTCTTTAGCTTGCCATTGTAGTACTTTCACATTCAGATAACCTCAGCACTTGCCTTCAGAGGGCAGAGCTATGTGCAGTGGATGCTCAAGCGAATGCCAAGCTATCTGTCACTGTCCTACGAGGAATACGATCAGACAGGGATGCAAGCCTCCATTGGACAAAAGTAACTCAAGCTGCTGTGAACTAAAAGAGCCTTCACTTCCACGTCACCGTAAGATGCCATCAAGGTATAGTGAGGGTAATGCTCAACATGAGCACCATACCAATGTAGAGAACTTTTACCGCCAAATCTATTTTGAGGCTGTGGATACTGTAGCTAGCTGCATTGAAGAGCATTTTAATCAGAAGGACTACACCATATATGCAACCTGTGAGAAGGTCCTAGTGAAAGGAACATTGGGGGAGGATGTCTCACAAAATGTTGACGAACTATGTGAGTTCTACACTTGAGTTTGACCCTGATACCTTAAGAATCCAGCTATCTATAATGGCAGAGTCCTATCACAGTTTCAGTCAAGATGAAGGTGGTGGTGATACATTGCAAAATGTCGTTGATTTCCTCAAAAAGAACAAAAGCACCTGGCCCCTCATACCATAGGTCATGTCTTTGGTCAAGGTTGTTCTGGTTATGCCGACAACTAATGCAAGCTCTGAACGAGCCTTCAGTGCACTAAGAAGGGTGAAGTCTTACCTTCGTACAATGTCGAACAACTGCCTCAATCATCTCATGACATGCACAGTACATCAAGAGCTGGTGAAGGAACTGAGCCTCAAGCAAGTGACAAATGACTTTGTGAATAGAGTAGAGAGGCGCTCATCCATCTTCGGCCACTTTTCCATTTCTTAGTAGATGTGAATGATAGTCTCTTTCTCTCTCTTAGATGTTAGTGCTAGTATACTGTTTGTCATCTGGTTATGTTATGTGTTTGGGTGATTACTAAAATGAAAATATTTTCAACAATAATTTACCCCAAAGTCTGTAGTTCTAATTACTCATATTTTTCAAAATATCCTGGATGAGTATCTAGAGACTCGCCTAGAGTAAGCAGCTTTAATACTGCTTTTGGCCCCCCCAACTTTCATATGGAAATTACCCCCCTGTGATGACAATAGCTTTGCGTGTACGGTCTGAAGAGTTAGCATCCAGTGACCAGGTAGATCCACTACGCCCTTATTGAAGTAAACCCCATGAACCACTTAGAAAAACAACCCATGAAATTCATCTTCCCTAGCTATCTACTTTCTTACCCCCCCCCCCAAACATAATTTGCAAACAATAATTATGTCTATTCTCAATATAACTTTTGCATTTGCAAAACGCATTTGGTAAAAGGATCGCAATGTCATAAACATGCTTATACAGCAATAGCGTGTCCTGAGTCAGCACATTTTTTGCGATCAAGAAGTTGACTTTTGTGACAATAGTAGACAGCACTGACCTTCAACAAAACCAGTATATACTACTCAGTATATATATATACTCTATGACAATAGCCAGACAGAGATATGATTTACAGATTCAGTCAGTAACCAGCTGCCATCGACTCCACAGTCCGCGTGTCACGCCCACCATTACACAGTCGTCTTAGCCAACGCAGTTTTCTAGCGAGCTCTTTCCCGCGCTCTGTCCCCCCACCACGGCTATCTGGGGAAGATCTATGGGAGACTGGATGCCGAGCTGGGTGAAGGCATCTTGAAGCTTGTTCACAATGGGGATAAGATCTACGGCTAAATTCCTAAACATAGGAGCCTTCACTCCACCCGGAACACTGATCTGAGATAGTAGCTACTTCTTGTCAAGATGTCAACCAAACGGATGTCACTTTCCTGGTATAAAATTAATTCAAGACAAAATCATTATTTTTTAATTAGAACTGAGATGAGGAATAACGTTTGTTCTCTTATAAGGCATGACCACATTCAATGAGATTCCTTTTCTTTTCTTCATCCACTTGCTCATTGAGGAATTGCCATCCTTATGTACTTTTTGCCTGATGGGACAGTCTTAACTTCATACCCACCAGGAAAGAGCTTCTCAGCATCTTCATCGGAAACATTGGGCAGAATCATACAAGGATCACCAAGCTGAAATAAACAACAAGAAAACATCACATCTGCAGCAGCAACAACATTTCGTTACTATATTTCAACCGTGCTATAAACTACACACTTTCCCCCAGCAACATATCAGTGGCCATCTTGAATGGCAAAAAAAATTGTACTCGACTTCGAACTACATACTTATCACCATTAGCACACACAACAGTGGGCAACTTGAAGGACCAAAAAACATACTCATCGACTACATGCATCGACAAAAAGAGTGGTCAACATGAGGGATGGGTGATTCGTGACTGCGATTCAAGAGCACACTTAGCCTTCCAAAAATTGGGAGGCCATGTCTCTTGTTATATATATACACATACAATAGGAATGCAGTTACCCAAACACTGAGATTGGCCAGAATGTTCGGATAACGAATTTCAGTCTTCAGCTCGTCCTTACTCCTCACAAATTCACGGACAGTCAAATTTTCCAACATTGTATTTGGCCAGTTGAGCAAAACTTTTTAGCTTACCTCCTTATAAACCCTTTCACATTGAGTGTGGAGGAGCAGATTCTGACTTTGAGCATTTTACAATTAAACAGGCTACACAAAAGTTCTCTCCTTATCTTGTTAGAGGCAGCTGCCAGGATACTAGCTATTAAGTACACCAACCACACAATGGTTTGTAGTTGACATCACTCACTGTTGGTGGCTATAATTGGCTGCTTTGTTCCAGCTGCACACAAACAAACAGACAAATGCTGCAGCTGCAATTGTCTTGCACCAAAAATCTAATCAAGACAGGATGGGTGCATACAAATGATGTCTGATGTGGAAACCAATGAGGTGGAAGTGAGAGTGAGTCTACTAGTAGTGACTCCCTGGAGAGAGCGGTGAAGATGAGGGTGGGCTGCTCTTGATGGAAGGCAAGCAATATGGTCGTGATGTCAAAATGGGAAGCATAAACATGGGAGTGGGGAGCAGAAGCATGGGAATGGGAAGCGGTAGCATGGGAGTGGGAAGCAATAGCATTGGAGTGGAAAGCAGTAGCATGGGAGTGGGTAGCAGTATTATATATATATATATACATGTATATACCTTAAAGGGGAGGGGGGGAAATGGCGGGAGAGTGTGACCCACATGTATTTTAAAAAAAAAGTTTTTGTGTGGTTACCAAACTCCATAGATTCCATAAACTTCATGGTATGGACTTGATATATAGCTCAAAAGATAGGTCTCTCTTTGTGCTCTCTGTTGATACTAAAATATTTTTCATACGGCTACAAGTGGAGGTAACCTCAAAAACCTGAATGCCTGAATTGGCCGCATAAATATCTCCAGATTACCAAGTGCTAGAGAGTTGAAATTAGCACCAGTATCTAGAGAAAGCCCTACTCTATGCAATGAGTGTTTTCATTAGGCGTTAAAATGTAAGTACGTGGTCAAGCGCGCGGGTGGAAAATGAATTTCGTTTGAATTTTGTTAATAGTCCATAAAACTCATTTTCCACCCACGCACTGACCACATACTTAAGTTTTAGCTCCTAATGAAAACACTCATTGCATAGAGTAGAGCTTCCTCGGGTAATCTTCAATCTGGAGATATTTATGCGGCCAATTCAGGCATTCAGGTTTTGAAGGTCCCTCCACTTTAGTCTAGTAACTTGGCTATAGTTATACCTATGAAAATTATTTTAGTATCAAAAGAGAGCACACAGAGAGACCTATCTTTTGAGCTATATATCAAGTCCATACCATGAAGTTTACAGAATCTATGGAGCTATAAAGTGGTAACCACAAGTTAAATTTTTTTTAATGATTGTCCCTCCCTCCCCTTAAAGGCTGTACAATAATTATTAGTTATGTTTAAATGGTAAAGGATCATCTAAATGTACATGCAGTCGTGTTTCTGTACTTCCACCCCCCAAGTTCAATATTTGCTGTTTTAAATTTTATATTTTTCAATCTAAGTCCAATAGCGTCCTACAAGATGGTAGTCGGGGGTAACTCCAGGACTAACCAATCATAGATGCCATGTTTAGTGCTGAACTATACACACACACACACATATACTTAGATACATGGATCACAGGATGAGGGAAGAGTTGCACCTGCTGGAGCCAGGACTGAGGGAAGAGTTGCACCTGCTGGAGCCAGGACTGAGGGAAGAGCTGCACCTGCTGGAGCCAGGACTGAGGGAAGAGCTGCACCTGCTGGAGCCAGGACTGAGGGAAGAGCTGCACCTGCTGGAGCCAGGACTGAGGGAAGAGCTGCACCTGCTGGAGCCAGGACTGAGGGAAGAGTTGGAGCCAGGAGAGGGAAGAGTTGCACCTGCTGGAGCCAGGACTGAGGGAAGAGCTGCACCTGCTGGAGCCAGGAAGGACTGAGGGAAGAGTTGGACCTGCTGGAGCCAAGACTGAGGGAAGAGTTGCACCTGCTGGAGCCAGGACTGAGGGAAGAGCTGCACCTGCTGGAGCCAGGACTGAGGGAAGAGTTGCACCTGCTGGAGCCAGGACTGAGGGAAGAGCTGCACCTGCGCACTGCTGGAGCCAGGACTGAGGGAAGAGTTGCACCTGCTGGAGCCAGGACTGAGGGAAGAGCTGCACCTGCTAGAGCCAGGACTGAGGGAAGAGTTGCACCTGCTGGAGCCAGGACTGAGGGAAGAGCTGCACCTGCGCACTGCTGGAGCCAGGACTGAGGGAAGAGTTGCACCTGCTGGAGCCAGGACTGAGGGAAGAGCTGCACCTGCTAGAGCCAGGACTGAGGGAAGAGTTGCACCTGCTGGAGCCAGGACTGAGGGAAGAGCTGCACCTGCTGGAGCCAGGAACTGAGGGAAGAGCTGCACCTGCTGGAGCCAGGACTGAGGGAAGAGTTGGAGCCAGGAGAGGGAAGAGCTGCACCTGCTGGAGCCAGGACTGAGGGAAGAGTTGCACCTGCTGGAGCCAGGACTGAGGGAAGAGTTGCACCTGCTGGAGCCAAGACTGAGGGAAGAGCTGCACCTGCTGGAGCCAGGAGACTGAGGGAAGAGTTGCACCAGTACTGAGGGAAGAGCTGCACCTGCTGGAGCCAGGACTGAGGGAAGAGCTGCACCTGCTGGAGCCAGGACTGAGGGAAGAGTTGCACCTGCTGGAGCCAGGACTGAGGGAAGAGTTGCACCTGCTGGAGCCAGGACTAAGGGAAGAGTCTGTGGAGCTGCAAAGTCGCAACCACAAAGTATTTGTGAGCATCGTCATGGTATCGGTCCCCTCCCCACCTCCCTCAAGTCAAGTGAATATAGTTTGAGTGTGTGTGTGTTTGTAAGTGTACATACAGTACTAGTACCCACTACCAAAAGAGAGCCACAGAGATTGAGCTATTAGCAAATCACTGCCTGCACAAGGTGGGAACTCTGTCAGAACCAAAACAGAATAGAATGAAGCTAGCCGGCATCATTGTCAAGTTTAGAGCTCAACCTCGTGCCAACTGACGCGAGGCAACCTTCCACCAAGTCTTCTTCCATGGTCTGTTTCAATCAACTGGACAATTCCCATTTAGCAACTGCCCCCCACCCCCCCTCCGCTTGTCCAACTGGTTTTCAAAAGGACTGTTTGTTCTGTTATTGTTGTTGCATAAATGTATGACATTACTACTCCAGTTTGAGAACCTACTTCGGCAGTTATTCAACCACCTGCTTCATACTCCCTCTCCACTCCCCCCCCAATATCGGTGAAGGTGGCATTACACTAGCACTAAGTAAGAACAGCTCTCAGAATATTCTGCCTCTCAAGTGACAACATACACAAAAGGGATGGACATCTCTGCACGTTTCTGCTTACGTGCTGCACACTGAGTGGCTGTACACTGATCTGAGAAGACAACAAGATCTGCCTCCAATGGGGAGGAGGAAATTCAGTTTCTGGCAGAGGACAGCTTTATAGTCCAACTTAACAGGAGGGAGGGGATGGGGCCACTTCACAACACATATGAAAACTGGATCTCTCAGAATGCAATCCGAAATCCGAACTATTCATCCCTTAACAGAAGCCCTTTTCAACAATCATGCATGCATCAAGGCTTGCAAAATACAACTAGCTTGCCTAAAGGCAGCCACCACAAGGACACCAGATATCTCCAGCTGCTACTCCAAGACAACTCTGAAGTGTGTGAGCAAGCTACATCTTTCACCAAGGCCGGCTTTAGGAAGTGCCCCAAGCCTTGTGAAACTCTTGACCCAAGCATGCACTTATCTGGTGGCTATTTTCTTGCTAGTACCCAGCTCACCTCACCTCAGACTATCCCCTCTGAGGCAAAGAGAGAGGCATCTTGTTTGAAATTAGTGTGAAAATCCATTAAATTTGTTTCTTGCGTTTCTTTAACTTTGCTAAAGTAGAAAACAAAACCACCTACTGAAACAGGCCCTCAGGCAATCTATAACCATCATTACTAGAGAGTGTACTGAAACTGACCCTCAGGGAATCTATAACCATCATTACTAGAGAGTGTACTGAAACTGACCCTCAGGGAATCTATAACCATCATTACTAGAGAGTGTACTGAAACTGACCCTCAGGGAATCTATAACCATCATTACTAGAGAGTGTACTGAAACAGACTCTCAGGGAATCTATAACCATCATTACTAGAGAGTGTACTGAAACAGACCCTCAGGGAATCTATAACCATCATTACTAGAGAGTGTACTGAAACTGACCCTCAGGGAATCTATAACCATCATTACTAGAGAGTGTACTGAAACAGACCCTCAGGGAATCTATAACCATCATTACTAGAGAGTGTACTGACACAGACCTTCAGGGAATCTATAACCATCATTACTAGAGAGTGTACTGAAACAGACTCTAAGGGAATCTATAACCATCATTACTAGAGAGTGTACTGACACAGACCTTCAGGGAATCTATAACCATCATTACTAGAGAGTGTACTGAAACAGACTCTCGGGGAATCTATAATCATCATTACTAGAGAGTGTACTGAAACAGACTCTCGGGGAATCTATAATCATCATTACTAGAGAGTGTACTGAAACAGACTCTCAGGCAATCTATAACCATCATTACTAGAGAGTGTACTGAAACAGACCTTCAGGGAATCTATAACCATCATTACTAGAGAGTGTACTGACACAGACCTTCAGGGAATCTATAACCATCATTACTAGAGAGTGTACTGAAACAGACCCTCAGGTAATCTATAATCATCATTACTAGAGAGTGTACTGAAACAGACCCTCAGGGAATCTATAACCATCATTACTAGAGAGTGTACTGAAACAGACTCTCAGGTAATCTATAATCATCATTACTAGAGAGTGTACTGAAACAGACCCTCAGGGAATCTATAACCATCATTACTAGAGAGTGTACTGAAACAGACTCTCAGGTAATCTATAACCATCATTACTAGAGAGTGTACTGAAACAGACCCTCAGGGAATCTATAACCATCATTACTAGAGAGTGTACTGAAACAGACCCTCAGGCAATCTATAACCATCATTACTAGAGAGTGTGCTGAAACAGACTCATAGGGAATCTATAACCATCATTACTAGAGAGTGTGCTGAAACAGACCCTCAGAGAATCTATAACCATCATTACTATATAGAGAGTGTGCTGAAACAGACTCTCAAGGAATCTATAACCATCATTACTAGAGAGTGTGCTGAAACAGACCCTCAGGGAATCTATAACCATCATTACTAGAGAGTGTACTGAAACAGACCCTCAGGGAATCTATAACCATCATTACTAGAGAGTGTACTGAAACAGACTCTCAGGGAATCTATAACCATCATTAATAGAGAGTGTGCTGAAACAGACTCTCAGGGAATCTATAACCATCATTACTAGAGAGTGTTCTGAAACAGACCCTCAGGGAATCTATAACCATCATTACTAGAGAGTGTACTGAAACAGACCCTCAGGGAATCTATAACCATCATTACTAAAGTGTGCTGAAACAGACTCTCAGGGAATCTATAACCATCATTACTAGAGAGTGTACTGAAACAGACCCTCAGGGAATCTATAACCATCATTACTAGAGAGTGTGCTGAAACAGACCCTCAGGCAATCTATAACCATCATTACTAGAGAGTGTGCTTAAACAGACTCTCAGGGAATCTATAACCATCATTAATAGAGTGTGTGCTGAAACAGACTCTCAGGGAATCTATAACCATCATTACTAGAGAGTGTTCTGAAACAGACCCTCAGGGAATCTATAACCATCAACTAGAGAGTGTACTTAGACAATAACTATATGCATGTCACTACGTATGACCCTTTACCCGTTTGATGTCCCTTTACCTCGCGCCTGCTCAGTAACACACATTCAGTTGGTGTACGCATTTCATGCTAACAAGATCTATTTTGTATCCTCTTTGATCCAGCGTTGAAATGGTGCATGGCACTTATCTATGCGTACACCAACTCTGCTAGTATAGCCTTCGATAGCCACTAGACCCCACCAGCAAGAGTACTGGCTAGGGGATCGTGCTTTCCCGAAGACTACCCCAATTGTCGCCCATCAACCTCATGGCAGTCAATTGCCCGTACCCCGGATGCGACTTCGTCACCCCTGATGGGATGGACCCAGCAGTGGTGGCTGCCCTGCTGAATGGCCATATGCTTGTGCACAGCCAGGCGACCCGAACCAAACCAACACCCGTCCGCCGCCCAGAAGTCACGGCCGGTGGGACGACTGAGAGCTGGCATTACTTCCTGAGCAGGTGGAGAGCGTATTCGCTAGCCGTCCATCTGGCCGGTCCAGACATCGCGATTCAGCTACTTGAATGCCTGTAGCCCAACCTCAGACGTGACGTCACGCGTAATATCGTCGATCCTTTACCTACCGAACAACATTCCGAAGTGGAACTCCTGGCAGCCATCAAAGCCCTTGCCGTCCGGGAGGAAAATCCGAAGGTGGCCCGCGTCGCCCTATCCCGTATGGTACAGGACCGTGGTGAGTCAATAAGATCTTTTGCAGCCCGACTCCGTGGCCAGGCGGAGGTGTGTATGTTTACCAAGAAGTGTTCTGGTTGTGATATGATAAACAACCAGGGAGAGCAGAGAGTGGCTGATCAGTTGTGTGTGGGGCTAGCGGACCCCGATATTCAGGAAGACCTCCTCAAGGACACCAACCAGGCCATGTCAGTAGAAGAGACAATCCGTTTCGTCGAAGTGAGAGCCGCAGGTAAGCGGTCCGCGGTCACCATCACAACACCCACCTCGACGAACACCCTTGATGATAGCACGGACCTCGAGGACGCCCTGCTCAGTGGCTACAGGAGGCAACAGCGCCCCAGCACGCCACGACTACCACCAAGCGAACTACCACCAAGTGCCACCAAGACCAGACCCAACTGCCTGCCCACCCCACACAGAGGGTAACCCACCCAAACCAAGCAACTCACCAACCAGAAAGCCACCTGCTGCTTTTGCGGCAACCCAGGCCACGGTGAGAGGGCCCGCACTGCGATCCGTCGCACCCAATGCCCTGCCTTCGGCTCCACCTGCATGGCGTGCAACCGTCCAAACCATTATGCCCATCTCTGCTGGCTCAAGCTAGCTGAGAAGGAGAGCGCCATATCAGAACAGGTAGCCAACATGTCCGAGGGCACCCTCCCCCACCAGTCATGGGACTCGGGCACCAACCAGTGGATCCAGCGCAGATCCCCACCCCAACCCAACATAGAGGTGACCGTGTCCACCCACAGAGAAGACTATCTCGCCCATGGACACACACTTCGGGAAGAGAGACACAACCTCTCCACGACAGCTCTAGCCGACACAGGCTGCCAGAGCTGCCTGGCAGGCCCACAACTGCTCACCGGCCTCAACCTGCAACAAGCTGACCTCATCCCGGCTACGCTCCTCATGAGCTCAGCTAGCGGGAACAGCCTCCCCATAATAGGGGCTGCTCTTCTGCGAATCAGATCTCACCATTCCAACTGAGACACAAGGCAGATGGTCTACTTTTCCCCACTCGCCACTAAGCTGTACCTGAGCCTGACAACTTGTTCCGACCTTGGGCTGATCGCGAAGGGGTTCCCCCTCTGTATGTCGACACCACCTACGGGAAACGGCACGAGTGCATGGGCGACCCCTGATCGGCCACTGTCGCAAGCCCAGGACCTGCTAACCAGAACAGGGGACCTGCAGACCAGACCCATCCACCATGTGTCCAGACCCCCCCAGATGACGACCACAGCGGACCTGCAGGCCAGACCTCCGAGACCCCCACCCCCAACCACACCCTTGGTGAGTCAAACCACACCTCTCATACAACGTGCATGCTCATGCCCAACCAGGGCACCACCCCCAGACAGACCCACCTCCCTACCTTTCCCTGGCACCGAAGAAAAATGCCACAGACTTGAACGTCACTTGCTGGACCTATACTCAGCGAGTGCGTTCAATGTCTGTGAGCACCAGCCCCTCCCCATGATGTCTGGCCCCCCCCCTATCCCTGAGCATCGATCCCAATGCTGCCCCCAAACCCTGCCACACCCCCATTGCCATCCCCATTCATTGGCAAGACGAGGTGAAGGCAGGCCTCGACCGGGATGTTCGCCTTGGCGTGCTAGAGAGGGTCCCCCTGGGTACGCCCGTCACTTGGTGCCACCGCATGGTGATATGCACCAAGAAGAACGGGTCGCTCAGGAGGACCATCAACTTCCAACCCCTGAACAAGCATGCCACACGGGAGACACACCACTGCCCATCTCCGTTCCACCAAGCCCGAGCCATTCCACGCCGAACCAAGAAGACCATATTCGACGCGTGGAATGGCTACCACTCAGTTGCACTCTCCAAGGAAGACCGCCACTTTACCACGTTTATCACCCCATGGGTTAGATATCGCTATCTCACCGCCCCCCAAGGTTACATCGCCTCGGGTGATGCCTACACGGCCAGGTACGATGCCCTCGTCGCCACCGTGATGTCAAAGACCAAATGCATCGACGATGCACTACTGTGGTCTAACGACATCACGGGGGCATTCCACCAAGTGACTGAGTGGCTCCACATCTGTGCCGTGAACGGTATCCCCCTAAACCCACGCAAGTTTCGTTTCGCCGAAGACACCGTGGAATTTGCTGGATTCACCATCACTCCCACGGAGGTCAAACCAGCGGACAAATACCTGCAATCAATCACCGACTTCCCCACCCCAGCCAGCATCACAGACATCAGGGCATGGTTCGGGCTTGTAAACCAAGTTTCTTACACCTTCACGATGACCACGGCGATGCAGCCGTTCCGGGCCCTCCTCAAACCTACCACACCATTCGAATGGACGAGTGACCTGGCCGAGGCTTTCACAGCCTCCAAGAACCACATCTGCGAGCGCATCAGGGTCGGTGTTGAGATCTTTGACAAGGACCGCCCAACCTGCCTGGCCACCGATTGGAGCAAGGGCGGGATCGGGTTCTGGCTGTTTCAAAAACACTGCCAGTGCCCGTCCCGTGACTTGTTCTGCTGCCGAGAGGGTTGGCGCGTCACCCTAGTGGGCTCGCGCTTCACCCATGCTGCAGAGTCACGATACGCCCCCGTGGAGGGCGAAGCTCTTGCTGTTGCCGACGCTCTGGACAAGGCTCGCCACTTCGTCCTCGGGTGCAGCGACCTCGTTGTAGCAATGGACCATAAGCCACTGCTCAAGCTCTTCGGGGATCGCTGCCTCGAGGACATCCCGAATCCACGCCTGCGCAACCTGAAGGAAAAAATGCTCCGCTATCGGTTCCGGATGATGTACATCCCTGGCGTGAGAAACCACACCAGCGACGCCCTCTCACGCCACCCATCCGGGACCCGAACACCACCACGACTTCACCTCCCCGATGACCTCCAATCACCCAACCCAGCCTGCCCAGCAAGCTCGCACTCAACCCTCGCCATCCACGAAGACGACGGACTCCAGCCCGCAATCTGTGCTGCCATATCCACCATCCCTATCAGTTGGGAACAACTGCAAGTTGCTACCACAGCCGACCCCACCATGCAGGACCTAATATATTATGTCGAAGAAGGCCCCCCGGACAGCAGGCACATGCTACCCGCCTCCATCAGGTCATTCTTCCCCATAATCAACAGCCTATACATCGTAGACGATGTGGTATGTTACGGAGACCGCGTGGTGATACCAGCTGCCTTACAAGCAACGTGTCTATCTGCCCTCCATGCTGCACACCAGGGCACAAGTGGAATGACTGCCAGGGCCTCGTCATCTCTTTACTGGCCAGGACTCACCTCAGACATCGCGGCCACCAGAAACGGCTGCCCCATTTGTAATGGCAATGCCCCATCACAGCCCGCAATGCCCTCCACAACACCTGAGGAGCCAGAGTACCCCTTCCAGCACATCTGTGCGGATTTCTTCCATCACGAGGGATCCGCATATCTTGTGCTGGTCGACCGGTACTCTGGCTGGCCCATCGTCGCCCCCGCCGTCAACGGAGCCTCTGGCCTGGCCAACATCCTCCGCAGCACGTTTGCCACCTTCGGCATACCCACGTCTCTCACATCAGACGGCGGACCCGAGTTTGCGTCCCACTCCACCAGGGAGCTACTCTCCAACTGGGGCGTCCACCATAGGATCTCCTCTGCCTATAACCCCCACTCGAACAACCGGGCAGAGACAGGCGTCAAAACAATGAAGCGTCTGATTGCGGGGAACACAGGCCCCGGAGGATGTCTACAGTCCCCCTTCTACAAGGCAATACTTCAATATCGAAATAGCCCCAGCCCAGACACTAAGATGTCCCCGGCCATGAGCCTGTACGGTCGACCCATCCGAGACCTGCTCCCCGGCATACCTGCCCAGCTCCGACCACCTATGGACTCGGACAACCGGCTCCGCCAAAGAGAGCTGGCACTATCACACCGCCAATCCCTTGGCCGAGCAAGATGGGATGAACACACAGGCGGCCTCTCCCCCCTTCATCGTGGTGACCATGTCTTCGTCCAAAACCAAACGGGCCGCCACCCGACGAAGTGGGACAAGACAGGAGTGGTCGTCGAAGTCATGCAATACCACCAATACCAGGTGAAGATCGACGGCAACGGACGACTCACCATGCGAAACCGCCGCTTCCTCCGTCGACAGACTACTGGCCCACCGCCACCAGACGACCCGTTCCATCGAAGCCTCCCCGACCACTACCACCCAACCCCCTCGGCCCCACCTACCAAAACACCCCCCCCAAACCACCTGATCCACCCATTACCACCCCATCCTCTATCCCCCCTCAGATCCACCCTCAAACCCCGATGCAGCCACCTCAGCCAGCTCCGATGAGACTGCCTCCCCCGACACCACCGACCCTGCCACAGCAAACACCGAACGTCCAGCCTCACCAACCGGTCCTCATCACCCCTGCCGACCGACGTTCATACGCCTCTGTAGCCGGAACCCCGACTTCCCCCCATCGCCACGTCCAAGCCAACCCGAAAAATGTGGCCATGATCCCCACACCCTCCTTCCCGCCGACCCCCCCACCCGGCCCTCGTCGAAGTGAGATAGAGGCAAAGCCAATCAAACGATACCCTAACTACGAATAACTTCTCAGCCCTCATGGCATTCGGACTTGGGGGGAGATAGACAATAACTATATGCATGTCACTACGTATGACCCTTTACCCGTTTGATGTCCCCTTACCTAGCGCCTGCTCAGTAACACACATTCAGTTGGTGTACGCATTTCATGCTAACAAGATCTATTTTGTATCCTCTTTGATCCAGCGTTGAAATGGTGCATGGCACTTATCTAGTACTGAAACAGACTCTCAGGGAATCTATAATCATCATTACTAGAGAGTGCTGATTGGTGTGTGGTAAGTGTTAATCCCTCCCAAATGCAAAGTAACAATGAAAATTGTCATCAGGTCTTCAATACCTTCCTCTTCTCCACTAAGTAAAGATTTACAACCAAAAGACACCTATCTCCCAGCGACTGTAGAGTTTGTCAGTTGGGGGAAATGAGTAAGGATCAACAGGTGTATAAACACCATTAACCATAATCGTTTATTTGATAGAGGTCAGTTGGATCACTGAGAACTTGACCTGCTAAGAAGATGAGGAAGTACAGCAATGAAAGAGCTGGTCTGATCACACATGCAGGGCTAACACGCTATTACCACATCCTTGAAGGAAGGTGAAGCTGGACCTCCACCATGGGGAGGACTCTAGCAACCAAACAGGAGGCGTGTGCTGTAGGCTGTGTATAGTACAACAAGAAGAAATGGGTTAGAAAATCTACTGAAAGAGAAACAATGCTTGTGCTGAAGTCACAGAGACTTGGTCTTGAGAGATGCTCAGCTGGTGAAGGCGGGGTTGTGGGGATTCCCACTATGACATAATGGCCATATGGCCATGGTTTGTGGACATTTCCACCATGAAGTATTGGGCAAATGGTCATCACTTACTTTCCAGTTGGCAGGAGTAGCCACTCGCTTGAGGGCAGTCAGCTGCAGAGAGTCGATCACACGAATAATTTCACTGCAAACAACAAAGAACCACAATGAAAAAAATGGTTGCATGTCCCCATAGAGCTGTGTCAACCTACCAACCTGCCTCAACCCAGTGTGGTGTTGGTCCAGTGTGTGTCCCCATAGAGCTATTGTCAACCTACCAACCTGCCTCAACCCAGTGTGGTGTTGGTCCAGTGTGTGTCCCCATAGAGCTATTGTCAACCTACTTCCGTGCCTCAACCCAGTGTGATGTTGGTCCAGTGTGTGTCCCCATAGAGCTATTGTCAACCTACTTCAACCTGCCTCAACCATAACCCTCAAGCTCCTGCCTGGATGCTAGGTGCCTCCATGTTTTTATCACATGATAAAGTCTCACATGATGAGTACACTATTGGTAGTACATCCAGTAGTCAGAAAGAACTCCAGGAATGCAGGCAACCCCTTCGCTCGAAGGTAAACAGTTTGTGTTACAAGATCACCATGCATTAAAAAATGCAAACTAGACTAATCACTTGCTTTTTAATTAATAGGTGAACAAAAAGGAATCAAAGGTCGGTGACCTCCCTACTCCACCTCCACATGACCTTTACCCTTACAGGAGTCACAGATCCCTGCCAGCAATTTCAAGCAGTCATAAATTTGAGACATGCTGTGTTTAATAGATATTAGGACAAGCCCACAGGATCCTGACAATGGAAGCCAAAGCATAAGTACAGGTACGTGTACTCTCCTAGGAGATGAAACTGTAGGCAGCTTAGGTACCACAGAAACTTGTAGTTACAACTAACCACAGAAGGGGGGAGGGTTGGCTCCAAGATCAGCTGGTTGCATTTCCTTGCCATTGCCAAAAAAATGGCCAGGAAATGCTGTCATGCAGAGGAGTGCTTGGTGAATGATGTCAGACATGGAAACTGATGAGGTGGACAGTGACTGTACTAGTAGTGATAGTATGGAGAGAGCAGTGAGAGCGATGAACAAGGCAACAGTGAGGCTCCTTGGATAGGAGGTGGAGGCAGCATGGCTAGTAAAAAAACACAGTAGTATGGCCGACTGTTTTACCTACTAACTAAGACTCGGTTAACAGCTAGTAAGTTGCTCAACACTTATCAGAGCAATGCTAACAGTCTCTCTGATGTCCAACTAGCAAAGGATCAGAAGAACAGCAGCACCCCAAGAAAACGTGCTCAGATCAAGCGATAGCAAGCTAGCTACACTATAAGCACTCTATACCTTGATCACTAAAACTAAGGGATCAGAGACTATTCCAGAAGCTCCTCAAGTCCAACCTGCATTGAGCGAGTGCACAAAGTCTTCATTTATAAATTATGCACAGGGTTGGTGGGGGGGGGGGGGGGGGGGAAGTGCCATCCAGGTGACTGAGATTATGTGTGGGTGGCAGCGTCTTAACAAATGAACAAAAAGGATCTTCATGTTCGTCCGGTAAGGGTTATAAATAATAAAATTAAAGGGGTGTGTGGGACACAATAATAATAATAATAATAATAATAATAATAATAATAATAATAATAATAATAATAATAATAATAATGATGATGATGATGATGATGATGATGATGATGATGATGATGATGATGATGATGATGATGATGATGATGATAATGATGATGATAAATTAATAATAAATACATGTAAATGAAATCCACAAAGGGAGATCACTGTTAAGTCTTTAACAAAGTAGATGACTTTAGACATGACCAAAGACGGAGTTCCTGTCGGCATTGTACACTGCTCCTGCATGGCCAACTAATCATATCCTGCAAGAAACAACACCTGCAAACAAAAACCAACCACTTACTCAAAGTTCCTGCCAGTGGAGGCAGGATAGAGCAGAGACAGTTTCAGCTTCCTGTCGGGACCAACGATGAACACCTGACGGGGAGGGGGGTCGAAGGAAAGAAGAGAGGGGGGAGAGGAGAGGGGTGGGAGATAGGAAGGGAAGAGGACAGGAGATGTTGAGTGCCAGAATGAGGTAATAAAGACAGCCACAACAGCTGGCAACTTGGTAGCTAGAGCTTATTTCATCGTGAAGGGCAGTTCACAATAAATTATATGACATAAGAAGACCCGCTGTGTACCCTGTACAACACTGCTTTGGGATTGCCAACTTGAATGCAATGCCCCGGACCTCATGCATGGAACAGATATGAAACAGAAGAGTAGGATATTTGATTCTCACCTCTTGCGTCCATTGCATTGCCCCATACCAACCAGAATGCTAGAGTCCATTGAATAATTTGTACTGTTCAGCGGCCGCCGATCAGAGAAGAGAAGCTCATCAAAGCTCCAAGAACTTTCCACCAACTTGTACCAGGTCTTTGCCAAAAGCTTTAAAAAATCCTCAGGGCAAAGGACAGCGTGTCCGGAAGAACTGGTTCTTCAGGAAATAGAGTTGCTTAGCTAACTTGCCAGCTATTACCAGCTCCTGATGGCCACTACCATCAAGTCTGTCTCTGTATGATCTTTTTTTTCCAGTTGGCAATAAAAATAATAATAATGAAAAGCTGAATGAATGAGAAAATCTTTGCCACTCTTGAGCTGCTGCTAGTAGACTGCTAGGTCAGCAGATAGGGCGGCCTTGCTTCATAGAGAAAACTGCGTCTCCTTAATAATGTAAGTGCACAGGAACAGGTCCCTGCAATTTGTCCGACAACTCCACAGAGGCTAGGAAACAAAACAAACATCAACTAGGTCCACAGGAAAGGGGGAAATAATAATGGCAGCAAAGAAATCCAGCCCGAAGCAATGGTCAAGAGTCCCCTAAGTCAACCACACCCACCTACATCCTTTCTCAAGAGAAAAGAGATGTTTCCCAGTGTGCATAACCACCTTTGCAGCCGTCCTAAGCAGAAAAGCTTCCAGAAACGGCCAAAGACTGTCAAAGATAATCATTCGTTATCTTCTGCATTTGTTTCAGAAATTATTGAACACTAACTCGACTAGAACTTACCTAATAGCTTAAAATAGTTACTACAGGTAGACTCTGTCTATGAGAGCTGTCAGGAGTGGGCAAGTACATGTAAAAGTGGCTAGTGTCTACAGAGTGAGCCAGATGAGTGCTGGGAGGTGACACACACACACACACACACACCACACACACACACACACAATGTAATAATTTAATCTAGTTGTAAGGCTGCAGTCCCTGCATGTGTGTAGTAGACACCAGATCTCTTATCAGGTGACAAGACCTTTGTTGGTGTGATTGTCCACTATTCCTTCCCGGTCAGCTTCGTTCAACGAGTCAGCAGAGCCTCGATGTCTTCATTGTGCAGTGTGGCTGCCTCCCGGTGGTAGCAGGTGCTGCAATACCAGACAAGGCCTGCAATGGATGCCATCTTCTGAGCCATTCTGCTCGCAGATTCCCACAATACATTAATGATTGTGTCTGTTTCACAACACTGTACTCGGCATTCCAGCATGCACATTGCAATGCAATTATAGGTGGGCAGTCACCTCACAGACTAGTAGAGAGCAGGGGCAGAGTCTTGGTCTGAGCATGCCAGATATTCTTTTCACAAGTAGTAATGGATGCAGGGCATTGAGTGGTGAGGGAGGGGAAGCAAAGGAAGAGAGAAAAAGGGAGAAAAAACCCTTTAGTCCTTGTCCTAGCCAAAGCATAATGGAGTCTACTGATCTGTGAATTATTGATGTCAGCATTACAAAATCCTGACATCAATAATTAGCTCCACTTGTCTAGACATCTGCAGGGGAGCACTAAGTCTCCACCTGGCTGGACAGCATGTCTCTTGTCTCCACTTGTCTAGATATTTGCAGGGGGCACCAAGTCTCCACCTGGCTAGACAGCATGTCTCTTGTCTCCAGTCTCCACTTGTCTAGACATCTGCAGGGGGACACCAAGTCTGCACCTGGCTGGACAGCATGTCTCTTGTCTCCACTTGTCTAGATATTTGCAGGGGGCACCAAGTCTCCACCTGGCTGGACAGCATGTCTCTTGTATCCACTTGTCTAGACATCTGCAGGGGACACTAAGTCTCCACCTGGCTGGACAGCATGTCTTAGCTCCTGGGGAATGTTGTTCTCAGAACTCCCAGTAAAAGGCCAATAATTGTCCTTCCATTAATTCTTGTTCCGTAGATTCCCTTTCTCTCTGTTTCAGGCAATAAAAGTAAGAAAATAGGAAATTGATGTCAGCTGAAAATAATTGCATAAATTCAAACCTCCTTCCTTTGGTGGAGTTTATCTGCAAGTGATTTGTCCATCAGAAGGTGAGATGATGTCGCAGCCATATCTATCACCGAGGGGGTGTCATGAGTAGTTATGTATGATGTCATTGGACACTCCCACTGACATTCCTTGTCTGTGCCCACCATCAGACCTCCCAACCGTCCAGGGATGCCCTGGACTGTCCATGGATTTAGCCTTTTCATGATTCTGTCCAGGTATTTGCTACATTTGTCCAGGGATTCTCACCCATTAATGATCAAGGTCCATTTCCTTTTTGTGGTAAAAATGAGCCCCATTAATTAAAACAAGGTCCAATATACACATTTCCTTTGTGTGGTAAAAATGAGCATACCACTGATGCCATAATTACATTGTGCTCAAAGCAGCTGCTTGCTTTAGATCACCAGATCACCAGCTGTTTTAGTTGCTAGTTGCTGCTGAAAATGGCTGAAACACCACCTCAGAAGAAGCCAAAAAGAATCTGCAAGTGGAAAGATGAATGGACATGCTACAACATGTCATCAAGTTGAAAGGGACCAAGTTATGCCCACTGCAACATCTGTGCAATTGATCTCTCAGTGGGTGGTGGAGGATTATGTGAAGTGAAGCGGACATATGGAGAGTAAACACCATAAAGATGGTGCCAAAGCTTTCACAAATCAACATCCTTGCTATCTGAAAAGAAGCAGTTACTTAATGAGCAGGTTACTACAGCTGAATTGTATTTCACAATTTTCATAGCAGAGCATAACTTAGCATTTTCTGCTGGAGACCACTCCACAAAACTGTGTAAAAATATGTTCCCAGATAGTAAAATTGCTGAAGGGTTTGCTTGTGGAGCAACAAAGACACAAGCCATCATTAAAAATACTCTTGCTCCTACACTCAATGAAAATGTAATCGAAGCATGTGCATCATCTCTTTTCACTATCCTTTGCGATGGAGGTAATGATCAAGATGTACGGAAATATTTCGCTATAATGATAAGATTTTGGGATGAAAGTACACACTCTACTATCTCACAATTCTTAGCAATGCCAGTTTGTAATGTGGCTACTGCACAAGCGATGTTTGATGCTTTATCAACGGAATTTGAATTCAAAGGAATTGGAATGTCATAAAATCCCATGGTCTAATGTGATTGGCTATACATCAAATACAACTTCTGTAATGGTTGGGGGAACTGTCCTTAGCAGAATTACCAAAACAATCAGTCTTGGTTGCACTTGCCATCTTGCTGCTCTATGTGCTATCTATCGAAGGCTTAAAAAAAAACTTCCAGTAAAATTATGTTGATAGCCTTCTCATAAACATTTGTTATCACTTAAAATACTCTGCAAATAGATGGGCTGAATACTCGCTGACTTTGCAGATATCAAACCACTAAGCATTGTACCACACGCTGGCTAAGTTTGGAGCGCTGCATTAAGCGGCTTATTGACAAATGGCCTGCTCTTTATGCTTATTTTGATCTTGAAGCCGAAAGTACAGCAGCCAACGAGCGTGTTCATCGAATTAACAAACTGTTTGTTAAAGGACCCATTGGTAAAGTTTTTTGCCACTTTGTGTCATTCACTTTAAAGCCTCTCAACAAGTTTACTGTTCCTTGCAAACAAGTGCAAGTCATATTGGCTCACTTCAATCGGACATACGTGTCATGCTTTAAGGATACATGAGTAACTGTATCAAACCTGAAGTTATAAACAATAGTGCTGGTGATCATGATATCACCAAGATCAAATATTTTGAGCAACAAAATCAAGTTGAAAATGATGAACTTGGTATTGGTACATCTACAAGGCTTCTTTTGTACGAACTTGAAGATGAAGTTGCTGGAACATCAGTTGAGCATAAATTTTTCTCCTGTGTCCTGTGTTCGTGCTTTTTATAAAACAAGTGTCAAAAAATGCTTCCTTTTGAAGATAAAGTCATCAAAGAACTAGCATTTCATGACCCACGCAATCACACAAAAATATCTACCAGTGGTATTATCAATCTCGCAACTCGGTTTACATCATTTTCTACAGATGAGATGGATACACTCACTATTGAATTTGAAGATTTTTCGAGCATGCTGTGATAGTCAACTTCCAACATTTAGTCCTAGTAAAAAAAACAGCAAGGCCACTGATTATTTTTGGGCTGCTATGTCTGAAGTGAAGTATATCTGACCATGAAAGTCACAGATTTGGTGTGCTTGCTAAAAGGGTCTTGGTACTTCCACATTCCAATGCTGATCCGGAAAGGCTTTTCAGCATGGTTAGAAAAATTGTAACTGACCAAAGAGTGTCCTTGGATCCTTCAACAGTTTGTGATTTACTCAGTGCCAAAATCAACAACAGCAAAATTTGTTTTGACAGTAGCCATCTTCTTTCTGCTGATTTCCATCGATCAGTAAAGACTGCAGTTTAAGAAAAACTACCACGCAGTCTCACAGAATAATTTGAGTCTGGCAGTGACTAACCTTGCATTTTCCATTAGCTAGTAAGTATATAGTAGCTAGCTAGTATTGTTGGTTTCAAATTTTATGTAAATCTTTTGCTCAGTAGCTATAATATATAGTACACTGTTTGTGGGAGGGGAGTGTCCAGGAAAATGACTCATTGTCCAGGGAAAATTGGTCATATTTCCAGGGATTTAATCTGCCAAGGTTGGGAGGTCTGCACCATGACTGGCTTGGGTTCCATGAATGAATTGTTGTTGTTAGCCAAGTTGTTTAGCTCTAGTCACCAATAACGTTACATGGTGGCAGCGATGGGATCAAGAAGAATATCTACAGCATTGAGGGAACAATACTGAGAGGTTGTAAGATACAATGCAAAAAATATATATTATGGCAACTAGATATACGCTACCACCCCTACCTCCTCTTGAAATTCATGACCCACAAGCAGCAGAAAAGTGGAAGAAGTTTAAGCGGGCCTGGCTTAGCTATTCCTTGGCGACTGAACTTATGACGAAGACGGAAGCAATACAAGTTGCTACCTTGCTCACTGTGATTGGTGAAGAAGCGCGTGAGGCCTTTTCCACGTTCACTGACTGGGATGCTGCAGGAAACGAAGCAAAAATTGACCCAGTAACTACAGAAATTTGAACAATACTGTGAGCCCCACAGAAATGTGCCTTTCGAGAGATATTGTTTTAACCGTCGTGTACAAAAAGAAGGAAAAACCTACGACCAGTACCGCACAGCACTACGTAAGCTAGCAGCAGGATTTGACTTCCAGACTATCACACACAATGAAATCCTGAGGGACAGGCTTGTGTTTGGAGTCAGAAATTCCAAGCTTATAGAAAGGCTACTCAGGGAAAACAGGCTAACTCTGGCCAAAACAGATGAGATCTGCCATGCTGCAGAAAGCATGCACACTCAGCTGAGAGTTGTTGAGGAGAGCTCAGAGGGAATTGTGAATGTGGTGGGCAAGGAGCAGAATAAACCCAATGGGTGGTGACAGAAGGAAAGCGCATCCGAGACTACTGGAACTGTGGCCGCAAACATGAATACTACCAAAAGGAACTCTACCCTGCATGTGTATTTTGCAGCAAAATGTCGTAGTGTAAGAGGAACCCGGCACATAAAGTCTGTCAATGACACAAAAGATAACACTGAAATCTTTCAGGTATCTAATGCTAAAATAGATGAGTCTCAGTTTGTCGCATTGAGGTTAGAGTCTGGTAACTTTATGCGTTTCCAAGCGGACACAGGAGCCCAGTATAATGTGGCACCCTTAGAACTCTATAAGAAAGCAACCAAAGATCACCAGTTAGCCAAGCTGACTCCCACCAAAACAGGGATCACTGCATATGGGGGCACTACGCTCCCTGTAGTTGGGACTGTCCTCCTGTGGGTGCAACGTGGTGACCTCCAGTGTCGGTTAGCCTGCAAATTGGTTGATTGTAGTGACATTAGGCCAGGAAGGAAAGCATGCCTGGGGTTAAAGATTGTGACATATCTAGACAATGACCAATTGAACCGACCCAACACAGGGGACTCCACTGTGTATACTCTAGAAGACTCATGTCCTATATCAACTGAGCAGTTCACTAAGAAGTATCCCCGGGTGTTCAGTGAAGGAGTTGGCTTGCTAGAGGGCAGCTACCATATCCAACTTGATCCAAGCATTGACCCTGTCAGCATTCTCCACGGCGTAAGCATTGACCCTGTCAGCATTCTCCACGGCGTATCCCAGTTCCGCTAAAGGACAACCTCAAGACAACATTGGAGGACCTTGTCAAGCAGGACATCATCGCACCAGTGACAGAACCCACACCATGGATTATTTCCATGGTGGTGGTGCCCAAGAAGAATGGGACATTGCGTATTTGCCTTGATCCCAAGGACCTCAACAAGGCCATCCTAAGAGGGCATTATCCATTGCCAACCATCGAAGATATCGCAACACACCTTCATGGAGTGAAGGTGTTCACTATCCTAGATGTGAGTAAAGGATTTTGGTATGTCCCAGGATGAGCCATCATCATTTCTAACCACCTTCCACACTCCGTTTGGGAAGTACTGCTGGAAGCGTATGCCATTTGGAATTAGTTCGGCACCAGAAGTATTTCAGTGCCGCATGCATGAATTGATTGAAGGACTACATGGAGTTGAAGTGATAGCCAATGATTTTGTGGTAGTGGTTTTGGAGACATACTATATGACCATGACCAGAACTTGGAAGCCTTCTTAAAGCGGTAATGTCAGAGTGAATGCTGAGAAGGTCCGGCTCAGGATGACAAAGGTACCATTTATTGGGCATATAGTTTATTGGGATATAGTAACAGAAGATGGGTTGTGTGTTGACTCCGACAAAGTGCGTGCTATCAGGGAGATGCCCCCTCCTACCGATGTGGGCACAGTGCAGCGTCTGCTGGGGTTTACGCAGTACCTGAGCAAGTTCCTACCACATCTCTCAGACCTGACAAAGCCATTGAGAGAGCTTACACAGAAGGATGTAGCATGGGTCTGGGATCATGCACAGCAGCAAGCACTGGACACTTTAAAGAAGGCTGTCACCACCACACCGTTGCTCCGCTATCATAACCTGAAGGAAGAGGTTACACTCCAGTGCGATGCATCCCAGTTTGGCCTTGGGTCAGCCCTGATGCAGAATGGCCAACCAGTAGCCTATGCGTCACGGGCTTTAACTCGTGCAGAGACACGATATGCATAGATAGAAAAAGAGATATTGGCTATTGTGTTTGCATGTGATCGCTTTGGGATGTACATCTACGGGAGGAATGATGTCCATGTAGAAACCGACCATCAGCCACTGGAGCTAATCATGCAGAAGCCACTCAAGAGTGCACCCAAAAGGCTACAGCATATGCTCCTCCAATTGCAAAATATAGCCTCATCGTGAAGTAAAACACTAACACATGTTCCTGGCTGACACCCTCAGCCGTGCTTATCTTCCAGAAGTTCACGTGTGCAGTTCGTCGGAAGACTTTGGAAGCATTGATCGCACAAAGTCACTGGAACTCTCTAACGAACGCTTGCAACAATTCAAGCATGTCTCGGCAGATGATCCTGTGCTGCAAGTACTTCGCAGGATTAGTCATGGGATGGCCAGAGAGTAAATCAGACATCCTCAGTGTTCTCCATGCCTACTGTGATTTTCTTGATGAGCTAACCACACAAGAGGAACTGGTGTTTAAGGGGCCACTTGTGGTTGTTCCAGCCTCCATGCGTAAGGAGATGATTGGCATTGCACATAAAACACATATCGGAGTTGAGGGTTGTATTCGCAGGGCCCGGGAGACAATGTTTTGGCCCCGTATGTCTACAGAATTGAAGGAGTACATCAGCAAATGTGACATCTGTATCGCACATCGTGCCTTACCTGGTAAAGTTCTACTCCAGCAGCATGATTTCATAGCTCGTCCAAAGTAGGAGCTGACTTGTGTGATCTCCAGGGATGCACCTTACTGGTTGTTTGTGGCTACTTCAGTAATTTCATTGAAGTGGAGAACATCCAGAAAGTCAACACTCATGACGTGAGCAAAGCACTGAAAACACTTATTTTCAAGATATGGTGTACCTAATGAGCTGGTCACAGACATTGGCCCTCAGTTTGCCTCTGCGGAATTTGCCATTTTCTCCAAATCATGGGGGGTTGACCATATCACCTCATCACTACACTACCCACAGTCAAACGGTAAAGCAGAAAATGCAGTGAAGACAGTAAAAAGGCTGTTCACAAAATGCCGGGAATCAGGATAATCAGAGTATCTGGCCCTCCTAGACTGGCGTAACACACCCTCAGAAGGCATGGGAACCAGTCCAGCACAACGTTTCCTAGGTCGTCGCTGTAAAACCATACTACCAGTCTCTGGACAACTCCTGGAGCCTCGTTATTCGACAAGAGAGGATATGCAAGCACTGGGCGCCCAAAAGGAGCTGCAAAAGCATCACTATGACCAACATGCAAAAAACCTCCCACCTATTGCATCCGGGGATACAGTCTGCATGCGTCTTCCTGGCCAAATCACATGGAGTGCTGGAATCGGTACAGGTACAGCCGGCCCAAGAAGTTATGCAGTCAAAATGGAAGGAAGAGTATTCAGACACAACCGCCGCCAACTTATCCATTCTGATAACCTACCACCCCAAGATCACCCTTGGGTGGACTCAGTATCACAGAGAGAGGAATCAGCACCACAGAGAGAGGAATCTGTGTGGCCAGACAAAGTGCCATGAGTACCAGACCAGACCTACAGACAGCGCGTAACACCCTCATGCTTCAGTGAACCACCTGTGGCATCACAGAGTCCTGATCCTGCACCTCCTCGAAGATCTGACCGAGTTCGCAGGCCTCCACACTGGTCAGCCGATTACGTTCCGTATTGACAGCATCATAAGAGACTTACTATAGCTTGTTACTATTGTTCATTTACAATCATCGGCCATGTTGTTTGCTAATTTTATACAAGGAGGGATGTCACGAGTAGTTATGTATGATGTCATTGGACACTCCCACTGTCATTCCTTGTCTGTGCCCACCATGACTGGCTTGGGTTCCATGAATGAATTGTTGTTGATAGCCAACTTGTTTAGCTCTAGTCACCAATAACGGACCTAATGGTACATGCAGTAGTGGCCCCGCCCCTCTCCTTTTCCAGGATTGAGCCAAGGTCAGGAATGGTGCTTAGCAAAGACACACCCATGTAATGGAATGAACCAATCTTTTGGGGTAGAGAATGGCAGCTAATGTGTTCTCTTGTTCACTTAGTAGTGCACAGAGAGAGGGAGAGGGGGCAATGTGTCCATCTGCGTGAACTCCTTCCATAACTTGCTGTATTGCTTTCTGGGATATGTTACTGGCTTGTTTGTTCACTTTAGTATTGATCACATTTTCCTTTCAGGCTTTGTGTGCATTCGCTCTCACATCTTGCTCTTAGCGTTTGCTCCCACTGGTCTGGGCTCTCCTGTTGCCTCTCTGGAGCACTCACTCTCATGTCTTGCTCTCAGCCTTTGCTCCCACTGGTCTGGGCTCTCCTGTTGCCTCCCTGGAGCACTCACTCTCATGTCTTGCTCTCAGCCTTTGCTCCCACTGGTCTGGGCTCTCCTGTTGCCTCCCTGGAGCACTCACTCTCATGCCTTGCTCTCAGCCTTTGCTCCCACTGGTCTGGGCTCTCCTGTTGCCAGCACTCACTCTCGTGTCTTGCTCTCAGCGTTTACTCACACTGGTCTGGGCTCTTCTGTTGCCTCCTTGGAGCACTCACTCTCATATCTTGCTCTCAGCCTTTGCTCCCACTGGTCTGGGCTCTCCTGTTGCCTCCCTGGAGCACTCACTCTCATGTCTTGCTCTCAGCCTTTGCTCCCACTGGTCTGGGCTCTCCTGTTGCCTCCTTGGAGCACTCACTCTCATGTCTTGCTCTTGTAGCGAGCTTAGCTACTAATAAATCAAGACAATTGCATCTGCCGGAGCGAGCGTATACTGTAGGCTGTGGCGCAAAAGGTGTTGGCTGAGGTGGAACTAACTGGAATGGGCACAGAGTGAGAGCCCGAGGAGGAATGGGGTAAAGCTGGTCATCAGCTTGCTGGCCATATGCAATCTTCAGCCGGTCGATAGAGACAGAGTCATGGCGGCCATTCACGTCGAGGACGTAGTACTTATCATGAGTCTCGATGATCTTGAATGGGCCGTCATAGGGGCAATGCAATGGGCCTTGATGAGCATCATGGCGAACATACACGTAGCCTGTGGATGCCAGGCTGGCAGGCTGGTAGGTGGAATGGCTGCCGTGGAACTCATGGACGGGTGGAAGGACATTGCGCACGGTGTCCTGGAGCTGACGGAGGAACTTGGAGGATGCGTGCGAGCCCCATGGCTCGTGAGGAAGAAATTCCCCGGGGATGCAGAGGGAAGTACCGTAGACGAGATCAGCGGCAGAGCAGCCTGGGTCTTCCCGCCAGGCTGTCCTGATGCCGAGGAGCACAAGCGGCAGTTCATCCATCCAGTGGGGGCCTTGGAGCCGGGCCTTAAGGGATCCCTTCAACTGGCGGTAAAAATGTTCAACAAGCCCATTGGCTTGTGGGCGATAGGCTGAGCTGTGACCACAAGTGGCTGGTGAACTGAGGGCCACGATCAGAGGTGATGTCATCAGGCACTCCGAAGTGAGAGATCCAGTGACGGATAAGTGCCCTTGCGCAGGTCTCGCTGGTGGAATCCGGCAGTGGGATGGCTTCGGGCCACCGGGTGAAATGATCAGTGGCCAGCAGATGGTAGTCAATGGTGGGTAGGGAGACCGCAGAAATATCGGGCCGAGAGAGGGCGTCAGCGACCACGTTGTCTTTTCCACTGACATGTCACACATCGGTAGAGAACTCGCTGATGAAGGACATGTGGCGAGTCTGACGAGGTGACCGTTCGGTGGCACTGGTGAAGGCAAAGGTGAGTGGTTTATGGTCTGTGAAGATGTTGATATGGCGGCCTTCAATGTGGTGGCAAAAATGCTTCACTGCGAGGAAGATGGCCAATAGTTCGCGGTCGAAGGCACTGTATTTCCTCTCGGCGTTGGAGAGCTTCCTGGAGAAGAAATCTACCGGACACCAGATGCCATTGAGCAGTTGTTCGAGCTGACCACCGACTGCCCTGTCTGAAGCATCCACAGTGATGCTTGTCTTAGCACTCACGTGGCAGTCGCCAGAGCAGATTTGGCGGTGAGAAAAGCGGCCTGACACTCCGGTGTCCACTCGATTGTCTGTCCCTTTACTTTGGTGGCGTCGTGGAGGGGGTGAAGCTTGTCTGCCAACCTCGGCATGAAGCGGTGGTAGTAATTGATCATGCCGAGGAAGCGTTGAAGGCTGACCTTGCTGGTGGGAATGGGAAAGTCATTCACTGCATCAACCCTGGACTCAAGGGGTATGATGCCGGAGGCGGTAACATAGTGCCCGAGGTAGGTGAGTTTGCTTATGCCAAAAACACTCTTCTTCCGATTGATGACCATCCCATTGTCGGAGAGGAGGCGGAAGGCCTGCTGGAGGTGCGCTTCGTGCTCCCGTTTAGTGGTGCTGGCGATGAGGATGTCGTCCAGGTAGACGAAGACGAAGGGAATGCCGCGGAAGATGCCATCCATCAGCCTCTGGAATGCCTGAGCGGCATTCTTGAGACCAAAGGGCATGCGGAGGAACTCCCAGAGCCCGAAGGGAGTAATGATGGCCGTCTTGGGGATATCCGCCAACGCGACGGGAATCTGGTGGTAGCCTCGCACCAGGTCTATCTTGGAGAAGAGCGTCATCCCTGCCAGACCGCCATTGAAATCCTGTATGTGCGGCAAGGGGTACCTGTCGTCCACAGTGGCATTGTTTAGACGTTGAAAGTCGCCGCAAGGCCTCCAACCCCCGCCTGGTTTCGGAACGATGTGAAGTGGCGATGCCCAGGGAGAGTTGGAGCGCCTGATAATGCCCATCCTTTCCATCTCTGCGAACTCTGCTTTAGCAACCATCAGCTTCTCATGCTCGAGATGACGAGCACGAGGTGGACACTCGGTGATGAGGTGGTGTTCCACCCCATGCTTATGAGAGTCCGTGGACTTGAAACGGGGCACGAGCAGTTCAGGGAACCCATCGATGATGGTGTCGAAGGAGCTTATGCGGGCGAGGTGGAGACCGGTGTTGGGAGAGGAGATGCTGGCGACACACCACCACATTGAGGTCGTCGAGGCTGATGAGGCGTTTGTTGGCCATGTCGATGGCCAACCGGTTTGAGGCGAAGAAGTCAGCGCCGAGAATGGGGCCTGTGACGTCTGCCATGTGAAAGTCCTGGTTGAAGGCGTGTCCCTTACCGAGAAAAAGGGAAGTTTGGCGTTTCCCCCATGTCTTAATGAGGGTGCCATTGGCAGCAATCAGAGGAGGCACGGTCCCTCATGTCGGCGGCCGAGGCAGGGAACACAGATTCGTCTGCTCCGCAATCGACGAAGAAGAAGCGGCCTGAGCGGCGGTCCCACACTGACATAAATTTTTTCTCCCCTCGGCCGACCGCGGAGGTTTTTAGCGGCCGGCCTGTCCGTTTTCCGAGGCCGGAGACAGGTTGGAGGTGGGAGTGGAAGGTAAAATAAGGTGGTTCATCCTGCACCCCTGCTGGTTGCACTTTCTGGCCTCCTTGCCAAATTTGGCATGGTAAAAACATAGCTGTCTCTGTGGCGTGGTGGATGGGGGAGTCGATCTCTGCACGCCAGAAATGCCAGTGGCACTGAAACATGTGGAGCCCACCTCCATGATGGCATCCGCCTCCTTGGCCAGCTCCTTAAGGTCAGTCGTGGAAGATCCAGCGAGGACTCGACGAACTTCCGTGTGCAACTGGGTGAGGAAGAGTGCGCGAAGGAGGGTCTTGGGGTCCGTGTTGAGGGACTCCATATGGCGTAGAAAGCTGGAAGGCTTCCTGTCCCCAAGACCCGACAAGGAGAGGAGCTGCATGTCCTTGGCAGCCTGGGTCTTGCCAAATGCGTCGATGAGGGCAGCCTTCAGCGCTGGGTACTTGTCGGTAGGGGGGGGGAGACAGGATGATGGCCTCAACTTCCCCTGCTGTGGCATTGTCGAGAGATGCAATCACATGGCTGAACTTGGTTAAGTCCATTGTGATGGGTGGATGGCGGGTTTCGAATTGGGCCTCAACCTGGCGGAACCACACCTCTGGCCGGGTGGCCCAAAATGGAGGCAGTTTGAGGGAGACAGACGAAATGGAGGAGGGGGCAGCAACGGGAGCAGCGGGGAGAAGAGCTTGCAGAGCCTGGGCGATAGCCTGAACGTCTTCGTTTTGGAGAGGCATCGCGCGGACCAGACGAGAGGCGAGGATTTGCAGCACGCTTCTAGAACACCGAAGTCTTCGGTTGTTTCTCCGACGCTGTGAGTCTTTGAGTTATTGAAGGGATGACGATTGCGTGTTCAAATCCCATCGGGGTCACCAATGTAGCGAGCTTAGCTACTAATAAATCAAGACAATTGCATCTCTAGATTCTTAATCAAGCACATCATCAATATCTCTGTGTGTGTGTGTCAGTTCATACAGTTCATTCCTGTGGTTAGGACAACCAGTGCCAAGTCGCTACGCACGTGACCACACTCTCAGCCTTTGCTCCCGCTGGTTTGGGCTTTCCCTGCGCCCACTTTCACATTTTGCTCTCACTGGTCTGGACTGAACTCTTGCTTCCTCCTCAAATTTCTCTGGGAAGTTGCCCCAGCGAGATGACTCCTGTGAGTCCACTCAGACCATCAGCAGGTGCACCTGTGATGAACATTACACTACATGGCTGATGCCTCCATAAATACCCAGTGATGCCGTGGGAAAAAGAGGCATGGCCTAAACATGTCCAAAGTTATTGCCAACCCAATACTCACTAGTATGACTACAAAAACAATTTCGAACTTGGCCCTTCCCACCATGCCACCACAGTTACTCCCACAGTGCCTTCAGCATTATGTCGTGTCACCCATATAAAAACCTAGACCGCATGTAAGCACCTCTTTTTAACCGATCGACCGACCGCTGTACGCATATATTCAGCACTTAGACATCATTCACAAAACATATCACCTGGCATTGCCTGGACACTTCCTAATTGGCTGCTAGTTCTGTGGCAATGACCGTTTTGATTAGGCGTTAAAATGTAAGTACGTGGTCACTGGTTGGTCGCTGGTTGGGAAATGAATTGCATTAAAATTCCATAAAATTCATTTCCCCACGCGTTCGTGACCACTTACTAGGTTTTGGCGCCTAATTAAACCACTCGTTGCATAGAGTAGGCTTCCTAGCCACTGGTGCTAATTTCAACTCTCTAGCACTTGCAATCTGGGGATATTTATGCGGCAAAATCAGGCATTCAGTTTTTTGAGGTTCCCTCCACTTGTAGCTCCAGTAACTTGGCTATAGTTAAACCTACAAAAAATTATTTTAGTATCAAAAGAGAGCACACAGAGAGACCTATCTTTTGAGCTATATATCAAGTCCATACCATGAAGTTTACAGAATTTATGGAGCTATAAAGTGGAATCACAAGTTTATAAAAAAATGTATTGGTATAGTCCTCTTCTCTAAAATGGTTTTGTCCCCCCTTAAGCAGTGTACAAGGTATTGCAAATTTAATTTGCTTACCCACTACAATACTTGTGCCTGCACACCACAAACAACTTTGGAACCTATTCTGCTGGGCACTGGCAATCCTACCAGAGCTAATTAATCACCATTGGATTTGGATTAGCCCAACTGTACTTCTATAATAATGGCAACTACCAACTGAACTGTCTCTGCCAGTTCTGGAAGTCCTTCTGCTGCTGGGAGAGCTTCCCAGGCACCTATGCTGACCTGGAATCCCTTTGGATCTCTTCTTCACTGTTGATAAAGGGGTGGGTTTCTTTGCCATAAGTTCTGTTGTAGACATAGCAAGGCAGGCACTAATAGCTTACCTAAATGTAGCTGATTCTTACACCAAACTGCAGCTCATTCCTGAAGAGAAGTTACAGCTAATACTTAATATTTTTAATTATTATTATTGTTTATTGTTATTATTATAATTAATTTATTTACTTTAGTATAACTATTATTATTTAATTACTATTATTATTTATTATTTATATATACATATTTTATTTGTTTATTATTATATGTATTTGTTTATTTTTTATTTTGTTTTGATTGTTATTTATTTATTTACTTTTGTCAATTTATGTATTACTATTATTAATTATTTATTTATTATTTATATATAAATTTTTTATTTATTTATTATTATTATTAATTTTTGCTATTTTATTTATTTATCCTTATCATTATTATTATTATTTTAATTTTTTTCTTTTACCGCTGGACAAGTGTGCCGGCAGTACATGGTGGATAACTAGCTACTGGTATATAGCACTCACACGAGTCTTAGCATCTCATTATTCTTGATGAAGGCTAGAGCATCTAGTTGAAACATCGAGAGAATACAATTTCAAGTGATTACTGAGAAGGTTATTGTAATGAATATCATAGTTACAAAAGATTTATTTTTAATTTTTATAACACACAGAAACAAGTTGGTTTTCAATCAGATATAAAAAGCTTATTTGTTGGCACACCACACGCCCTGCACTACTGAGCAGTCTGAAGTAACTCATCTCTTTCATCTCCAGCATGTGTGCGGAACTCCAGCATTGCCTGGGACTCCAAGGACCAAGACAAAAAATGTCAGCAGCATGTTTGGTTTTCCTACATGGGGAACAAACAACCTACATACTGAAAGGAGGGGGTGAATGCCCCATCCCCTTCCTAGATGTGGTTTGTACCGCTTTGGAAATGATTCAAGAATGTGATAATTGGCGAGCAAAGCAAGCCTCCTTGGTGAATAGTTGGATGGGAAACTTGATGTTGCCAAGCATGCATGGCACATGTAAGGCCGTGCAGAGATAGCACAGCTAGTCCATTTCAATCTTCAGGCGTTCACTCGACCAATCACTTAATGATGACGACCATTCCAGATTTATGTAAGCCTGCATTATTTACAGCAGGCGACCCAGTTGGATTTTCTACGGGTGGTGAACACCTGTTGCATAGATACATACGCCATGCCGGCAACACCAAGTCTTCCATCCAGCTCGCCACTGAGGTGGGCAGTGCAAACAATAGCGTCCCTGAAACGAGTGATCTTGGTGGTGTTGATTGTCTCACCTGCAGCTTCCTGAATGTCGGCACTGGAGTCTAACAGTTCCAAGACCCTCTGCAGCAGGTAAAATGGCATCCTCCAATGATTTGGGAGTAGCACAACGACAGTGGAAATCATAGGTAAATCAAGCTGTTTCATCTGGAGTTCTTTACTGAGCTTGGCTGTATTCAATAAGGTGTAGTCAAGAAGAAAAATGGTTGCAGTTGTAGAGAAAGATTCCCAGAGCTTCTGGCTCGTGGAAATTCTTGTAGCTGTTGTCAAGGGTAACAACAAGTGCAGCATAGCGTCCGAGACGCACAAAAAAAGGATGAAGTTTTTTTTTACTAAGAGACCGTGTTTCACACCAAAAATGTGTCATGTAGCCAGACAAACAGTGTTTGCAGTTTGCATCAGGTCATTGTTGTGACAACCATTGACCACAAGCCTAAGGTGTTAATTACCTTCAAGTTCACTAATTTTGTTATGCATGCTCAAATATGTGTGAACTACTAGCAATTTTGTGTATAGGAACGCCGGTATAACCTCACAGTTGCGAACACCCTGGTCAATCGAACTATCAAGTTAACATCTAATGGGTAAAGTATTGCCTCGCCGAACCGCCTTAATATTTACTGCACAAACCCGTTGAAATTTCAGCTTCTGCAGCAAACTTTTCTTCATCACAGCCTCAAGCTCTCCAATGAAACGTAAGCAAGTAACGCTACCCATCAAAGAGAAGCTGAAGATTTTGAAGAATGTGGACCAGTCAGCCATAGGCAGGGGGAAGGGGAACTTGGGAAGTGATAAAACAACCGTGACAGACATTAAGAAAGCCAGAGAGAAGACTGTGGGTAGCCAAGAGGAAGAATCTCCAGGGTTGTCTGAGAATGTAACCAGTTAGGTGGCCCTGATGCTGAGATGGAAGAGTGGCTTATCATGGAGGAAGGTGAGACTGGAGTTCAGGAGGAGATGACTGACGAGGATAGCTTTAGTAGACAATGTTCAAGCATCATCAGTACTTGACGAAAGTAAGGAGGAAGAGGAAGAACAACCTGGTTGCCACCATCACTCACAGTGAGGCTGAAGAACTTTCAGCACTCATTGGACATGGCTGGAACAGCAAGACTGCACTGATGAACTTGGTACTTTTACATAAACTACATTCTTTAGCAGCAAAGAAGAGACACAACAAAAGCTCTCTGACATCACACACAGCTGTACAGAAGGAATGGGGTTGATTTTGTGTGAACTCTCACCATTGTGCAAACAAACTTACGGCCCTGCAGGTCATCGGCATGCCAGCTTGGTCCTTCTCATCAGGATCCACCATGCCCAGAAATGTGGCAATATCTCTCTTAGGGTCCGAGATGATGGGGTATGGAAACTTGATGTCACACTCGGAATAGGACTGCGAGCAACAACCAGAGGGAGCAAAAACAACCGGATGAAGGCTAGAGCATTTAGTCGAAATGTCGAGAGAACTCAATTACAAGTTTATTATTGAGAAGATTATTGTAAAAACAGAAGACTAGTTTGAAGAGAGTCTAATGTCAGTAACGTTTCTCTTTCAAGTTGGTCAGTGCAGAGACATTTACATCATCACTAGACACATTAACAGACATTGCTGCAACAAGTCCGAAAAATGGCACTACCCATTATGTGGACCACGGAGAGGTGGGTATAGCCACCACAATCAACGTCGGAACAAACCCAGTCTCTATCATTTGACATTTTTCTCTCCTGACATTGCCAATGGACAATACTACTGGTTGATGGAGATTATTGGGAAAGTGGAATTGGGGTGCCTAGGCCCTGCTTTATAGTAACTCAACTTCGTAACTCAACTCATGGGCCCAGGCCCAGATTCATGGGGAGCCAAGCTACCGAGTGCCTAAGGCCTCCTGAGGGTATGTTAGTGGGGAGGCAGGGTTTCATTCAGGATTTTTCTGTAGGGGGGGGGGGGGACCACAACTATACCGGGACACGCCCTTTTCATGACCACACCCACTTTCATGCCATGTGCTGTCTTCGAAGTGAATTACCATTGTAATGACTTCTGTAGCTAAAGATAATGTAGCATATTCTTAAAATATTTCATTTTGGAAGTTGTACTATGATAACATTTAGATCATTTCCCTCTACTGAATGGGTAGTATCTATTGATGTCGTTCCTATTTATTTAAGATAGACTAATTTTTACCTCGTTAGGAAATCTTAATTATGCTCTGTTAGATCATTGTGTTTTTGTGATCATAAATACATGTGAATTATGTGTACTAATCAGAATTAAAATTTGCGATTTCTACTATACTACACAACATGGATATCAGAAAGTTTTTATCTTAGAAGAGACCAAATGAGGATTTAGATGAATCTAATGATGAGCTACTGTAGCTACTCCTCAGTCTGATGATGAACCTATGAGGCTATGACTCTAGCTACTCCTCAGTCTAGTGAATCTACCAAAGGTAAGGAAAAAAAGGTCTACAGATCTCAATGGGAGTCTCAATAGCCTTGGATCTATTATGATAAGGTAGAGAAAGGTAGTTTTGCCGAATTTATCAAAGCTATGGAAAACCACCATCAAATGCCTGTGGAGCTTGGACATCACGAGAAGTACTGGACTGGAACCACGCCACTGAGTTACTAAGCTACATAATTATTCCAAACGGCTCAAAGATGCAGCTATGACTGCAAGGATGGCAGAACAGCCAAGTGTTGTTGATCTCCAATGTGCTGCAGCTGTAAGGAGTGCCAATGAAAAGCAAGCAAACAACAGGGCAATACTTCTAAAATTGCTGCGCTCAGTCTACTTGCTCAAACAGAGAATTCCACATACTACCACCTTTCAGGATCTCCCAGCTCTTCAAGTTGCTAATGGTGACTAACTTCTTCAGCAGCACATTAATGGGGCTCGTGCAAATGCACAGTACAATTTTCTGTGACATCCCTCATAGAAGCTATTGCCACCTGGATCGATAGAAAGCTTTTGGTTAGCTTATAAAGGAGAGCCTGTACGTTTCGAACCTTGCTGATGAGTGTGAGGATATTAGCACACAAGAAGAACTTTCTGTGTGTTGCCGATGGATTGTAAATGGCCAGCCAGAGGAACAATCCTTACACATTCTCGCTTGGTGTTTTGATTGACAACATCAAAGGGCGATTTTTTGATAAAGCAGTTCAATTACTAGTTGCCACATCAATCGTGCCTTGCTACCCACAGAAGAGTCCTATCTTCCTATGGCCATGAAGCGATTCAGAATTTGGCTGGGTTCTATGGTAATAAAGCCTTAGTGAAGTACAATGGTTTAACTTACACATCACCTCCGCTACTAGATCCAGAAGAACTTATGTCTGAATGGAAATTTTTCAGGAGGGCACTTTGCAAAGAAAAGGTAATGCATTCAAAGAAGAAAGAAGATAGCAAAATCTCCTGGAAATGCAAGATGTAATTCAGTCAATGGAAGCTACTGAAGCATTTGAAGGCATATTTCGACAAACCTTTGCCATCCTTCATATCATTTTGGTCTTGCCAATCGAGACTGCAACAGTGAGCAATCTTTCAGTGACATGAAAATGATCAAGACCAGATTAGAAATCGCCTATCTGATTGTAACCTGTCTAGGTTAATGAAGATTGCCATAGAGGGACCAGAACTGATGAATGTGAAACTTGAAGAAATTCTTGACTTTTTTAAAGAAACTAATAGAAGAATTGATCTTTAATTAGCAGCACTGAGTATATACTGTTATAATACACATATATACATGCACAAGCAATATTTTGTTTTCCTCTCCATGGCATTTAATTATAAATTTGATCTAAACTAGGGGGGGTGGTAAACTTGGGTTAGCGGGGAAACTTGGGTTAGGGGGATGTCCCCCTCCCCCCTTCTCCACCCACCATGGGGGGGGGGGGGGGGGGGGGGGGGTATGGTTCCAAATTAATTGTAGTGGCTAGACTAAGCAAATAGTGTTATCTTTCGTGCAATAGTATTACTAACCATGATATCGCCAAGCCACTTTGTGTGAGATTCCACTGGGTCGCACGACAGCGCTAACACCTTGGTATTCCTCGACTCGAAGTTTGACATCATAGTAATTATTTTAGCCAGCTCAGACGTGCACACTGGAGTGAAGTTTGCAGGGTGAGAGAACAACACACCCCAACTGCAAAAGAGAAAAGAGTTTACCACCTAGCCATTTACATCAAAAACGTTGCAGGCTGGAGTATATATATATATACCCGTCTCCAAAATAGTCGTAGACTTTCATATTTCCTTCTGTAGTTTCCACTTCCAGGTTCGGAAAAACGTCTCCCAAGTTCAGTGGCATCTTGATCCCAGTTGCTGATTCACCTTTTTACAGAGAAAGAATTGAAGCAAGGAAGCTGCAACGTCGAGCTTTAGCAGAAGTGGGGGGATAAACAGTAACCGCGTCCAGCAAATGCACGTTTTTGCACATGCGCGTACTAGTCCAGTGCTCGCGTGTATTTGTCTTCTGCCCTGATTCAGCAGGATTTGGGTCCTGGGAGAATATACCACCAAGAAGAATTAGAAGAGTATGGCAATGATATAAGAGCAGAGACATCTCAATTAAAAAATGGAGGCGTTTATAGTTCACACTGATAATTAATGGTGAAGTTAATTACTAAGCTGTAATTATAGTTTGGGACATGTAAGATAAAGAAGTTGGTCACTTCATTATAAACTTTGAAGTGGTTATTTTCAATTCAATTCTGGAAACCCCACTGTGCCTATTTTACACTAGTTATTGTCAGATGGGTGGGATGGGTGTCTGCCATTATATGTATGTATATCTACCACATTGTTTTACTTCCAACCATCACTCCTCTGCCATGATAGCGTTCAAACCTTTAAACAAAGTTTCCATCGGTTTCGGTCATCTATGTTGCCTTGCGTCAGGCAAAATGACATTATTTCTCCCTGGTGATGCGTCAGGGGTGTACGCAGACTTTTTAAAAGGGGGGTTATGCATATATGTCGGATGTGGATCATGTGGCCGAAAGCCATGGTGAGGATAGTGCAAGAGGGAAATATATATGCCCCATCCAGCACAAATCGCAGAAACTCCAAAAATATATACAGAGATGATTTTTATTAAGCAACCTTCATATATACTTCATATATACAAAATTACTGAAATAATAACGTGGATGTTGTTCTATGTAAAGTTTGCAAACTGTATCGATATTATTATCCATTCCATAATTAATGTGTATTAATACTAAGGCACTGAGTCTTTCCTCACTCTGTATGGATCTCTAGTAGTTGTTTAAACGTCGAAGTGCGGAAGCAGATTGTTCACAAGTACAGGAACTGAGTGGGAGTGTAGCAAAAAGCTTCAAAAGGGTATAAACATTTGGAAGGGTTTTGGGACAGCCGATTCACTCAGAGTTTGAGGACGCTCATCTGGTAAAATTTGTAGTCACCTTAACTTCCAGCGATGTAACTCTTCATCAAGTATACTTCAGAATAGAAAGTAACAGCAGGTTCAATATTAACAAAGGACTTGGCAAGAGGTATATCAATGAAGTTACCTTGCTTGGTAAATCTTGATGTAATATCATTAATAATGTGGTCAAGAAAAGGGATGACTACAGGTCAGCCCATTTAAAGTAATCCTCAACTGAATTAGTTTGTGGATTCAGACGATGCTGCTGTCGCTGAGTTGTGTGTGGCATCGAAATAGTTATATTGGACTGAACTGCCAATCTAGAACTATGCCGAAAGATATGCTGTGAAAAAGTATCAACATCTGCTCTCTCTCTTTTCAATTCATTGCAACAGTCTTGTACTATTGTCACTCCAGAGATAAGGTCTTGGCACTTTCCTTGTAATAACAACAGCTTCTATAATATAAATAGAGACCTAAAGAGAGTGACTAGGGAATACAAAAATGCAAAGGACTCCAATGTTTTCATGTATGCAAGAGCATTTTTCTTATCATCAGCAGTTCAGCCATCATTAAAGTTCAGAAATTCAACATTTCCATACAGAACTATCTCACACATTTCAATTAGAAAAGGATGATATAGACAGAAACACTCCCAGCCATTGATATTCTCTTCCCATCGAGTAATGCAAACGTTGACTGCTTTGCACCAATCTGAGACCTCTTCTGAATGATTGCTTTAAGGTTTAGCTGAATACTTAATCCATAATGTGAAACCTTTTATCTGATCTAAACAGTTCCTTATAGGTGGAACAGAACAGGAACTTAAGATAGCCAGATTAATGGAATAACTTGCACAATGGGTATACAATGCCTTGGGCTGCTTCTCTCGAAGTAATGCCTGCACACCAGCTATCTCCCCACTCATCGTTGGGCCCCATCATACCCTTATCCTCGCAATTCACTCAGTGATAAGCCAAGCCCCTCCAAGGTCTGTATAATGGCATTTGCTATATCAGCTGCTCAGACTCTCTCAAGTTTTACAAATGAAACAAACTCTTCTTGAATGTCACCATGGCCATCAACAAAATGAAGGCATATGGGCAAATGGTCTACATTGTGACATGAAACCTCATCAGCTAGAATGGAAAAATATTTTGCTTTTTTATCTCAGATATTGTTTTGGCAAGAATCTTTTGAGTCCTTGGTGATAAGTGTTTGCCTTGGTACAATAAATATGCTCATATAAAATACTGTCTGTCTCAGCAAAATATTTTAGCAGTGCTAAAAAGTTGCCAGGATTCTTTGACGATGCAACATCCTCTAACTTTCCACCCACGAAATGCAATACCCTGTTTGCCTAAGAAAACAATTGCTCGTACAATTAGCCTCAGTATTGCCTGTTTTCACTTATTTTCTTTTGAACAGCATTACATCTACTCGTGATGCTGGATTTTCAATTGTACATTTAAATGCATCTGCTTGCTGCAAACAATCACGATGGTATTGAAGCTTTGCATGATTACTCAAAGTGCAACTCATCTTGATCCAGTTAGAAAAAGGCTTAATTACCAGATAAACTTTGTCTTTACATTGGCTAGATGGAAGAAACAGAGCACAAGGCGCACAAAAGACACCGTCTACCTTAGAACTGTAGACTAGCCAAGGATATTTACTGAGCCATGATACGTTAAACTTTCGGTGATAGCCAGTGATAAGGTGCCAGGAAGGACACTAGGTAATGGTACATCATGGTAACATAAGAAAGAGTATCTAGCACCACTAGAAAGCTCATTTATTAAACAAGCAGCATCATCAATAGACCTGTTGGGAGATAATAAATTAACGATTCTGGTCCTTCGGCACTTCCACTTGAGCGTTCATTAAGTACAGAAACTTCATCTTTATGAGAGGTTTCCAGAGTGGTACTGATTTCAGAATGATCCAGATCAGACTGAGGTTCACTAGAATCTGAATAAATGAGATTATATATAAGTGTACAGGCTTCAAGTTAACCGATTAAACGCCGTAAGCGCCATATGGCGCGAGACCTTACATCCTTCGCCACACAAAAATATATAAAATGAACCGTTACGAGCTAACAGCCCCGGTTGGGTTCTGCACATGCCTAGTAGACTAGAGAACGTCACAAAAATGATTATTTCCGGTTGATGCATCGTGCAACAAAAATCCTGCGGTTGAACGCCATTTTTGTTGGTCGAGTTTTTTTTTTAACTGCTCAAAGATGCTCTCCTGTGAGGACGTTATTTCTCAACTTTTAGCCGACGATTCTGGGTCAGATTCATTTGGGGAAGAAGGTGAAGACATCTATGCATACCGAGGAAACACTCTGGATCCAGTTGCTCTAAGAGAAGAGGCGCGCTTGGATGGACTTCTCGATTGTAAGTTTCTTCTAACCTTAGCGCTTCATAGCCTTTGTTTACCATAGTCAACTGAGAGTGTACTATTGCCAAATACTAGCTTATTCTGTTGGTATTCCAAATTCAGACGGGATAGTTATAGAAGAAAAAAAGTTATAGCTAAGAGTGTAGGTTGGAGTTGTTGATGTTGATTTGAATTTGAATTTTCAAATGTTGACCACAAACTTGATATATATATATCTTGTTTTTCCCACCCTCCCCACTACTTTTCCTACAGCATCAGGTGATGAGAGTGGAGATGAGGCATCTATGACTCCTTTTGTTACATTGGAGGATGAGGAAGCCTTGCCTGAAGTCTCTACAGGGCGTGGGAACACGACTGGTGCTGGAGTTGTGCGAGGGAGAGGAGGGAGAGGCGGGCGAGGGAGTACTGGCCGAGGGAGAGGCGGGCGAGGGAGTACTGGCCAAGGGGGAAGCAGCTCAAGTGGTAGTGGAGTCGTAAGTGTTGCTAGTGGTCCTCCAAAAGGTACTGGTAGTAGGCGGGCCAGAGGTTATAGGCGTGTGCGAGCATCTGGCACTGGTTCTGTCCGAGCATCTGGCACTGGTTCTGCCCAAGCATCTGGCACTGGTTCTAGGCTAACTGAGGTCACAGGTAAGTGGGAAATAAAGGAGCCAACTCCTTTGAAATTGGGCTATACAGCAACAGCTGGTCCAACTTCTTCATTGCTTGGTGCATCAAGTACATTTTTAGATGCATTTTACCTTTTTTTTACTCTTGAAGTGTGGGAACTCCTAGTAGCAGAGACGAACAGTTACGTTTCTAGGATGGCTAGTCTCTCCAGGCCATGGGTAGATACTAATATAGAGGAAATGAAAGCTTTTGTAGGAATGTTGATAATAATGGGAGTTTCCACACTTCCATACTTAGAATTGTACTGGTCCACTAATCACTCGGATTTGTCTGGATCTTTGGTTCGTAAAGTAATGCCTAGGACTCGGTTTTTGGAGCTAATGCGTTATGTACATGTAAATTCTATTGATGGTTTGTTGGTTACAAATTTGATAGAAGCTTGTTTATTGAATTCATTTATTTTGTTTTCTTCTGTCCGAGCTCCAATATCAGTAAGGAAGGGTAATTATCTAGAAGCTAGGATTGTTCTAGCTAAATCTTTGATTGGTTCTTTCTCTTCTCGGCAGCGTGCAGGTCAATGTTGTAGTCAGGCAAATAGTCCGCTAGATCGCCTCAATTTAAAACTAGGTCATTTCCCACAGTGCTGTGCAAAGAAGCGCTGTGTAGTTTGCATTAGTAAAGGTTACATGCATGAGGCAAGGTCCCAGTGTTGTTTTTGTAAGGTTCCTTTGTGTGGTGGATCAACAGGCCGTGACTGTTTTCGTAATACCATACCTTGGTGGACTATCAGTAATGTTTATGCACCCCCTGCTCCTTTCTGTGCTTCTCTCTTGTTCCCTGCTCCTTCGTCTACTTCTCTTGTTCCCTGCTCCTTCGTCTACTTCTCTCGTTCCCTGTCCCTTCGTCTACTTCTCTCGTCTCTCCAGTATTCAAGTGTTATTCTTATCCTGGTATCTCATGTTTGTGTAGAATAAAAACATGGTGAAATATCATGCCGGAGACCAAGCAAGCTATACCCAAGACTGAGCAAGTTCTACTCTACCCGTGACAGCAAGACCGGAGCTCTACCCAAGACACTCCCTTACATAATTGTGTTTTATATTATGGTTTTATTCTAGTATGTGTTAGCATTTTCACTCTCTTATAATTTGTTTTTTGTATTATTATGTGTTAGCATTTTGATGGGGAAAACAACCCACTGGCTTTGCAGCTGGTAGAGGGTTTGTAAATAGATGCTCCATCTTGTGTTGGCATTATAATGTGTGTATAATAGTGTGAAAATATCAAAATATTCACCCCCAAGAAGATGACAAGGTTTTATAATGCTGGTTAGTTCTGCCCAGTTGGTAAGGAAGGCTCGATTTTTTTACAGGAAGTAGAGCTATCATGTGGCTGAATATGACCCAAGTTTCATGGGTGGAGTCCCTGCAGAACGGAAGATATAAAAATAAGTAAAATGCCTCGTTAATTCATGAATAATTTGCCCGCGGGTGCTAGGAATACGGCGTGCAATCGGTTAAATAGCTAGCAATAATTTCTCTTATCTTCATCCTCAATGGCTGTTATTTCCTGATGTCGATAGATTATCGTTGCCTCTTCATGGTTGAGTCGTAGCTCACTAGTTCCACAACTACTACTAATGTGCATGTGCATCATGTGTAACTGTGCAATGACTGGCTCATTAAGTTATAGTAATTTTGTTTCCGCATTATTTAACACTATCAATGTAACCTGTGTATAATTAAAATTATATTAATGAAATGTGCCAGTGCCTGAAATGAAATCTGAGGGGCAAACACATTGCAATGAATATCATTAAAATGAAGGGGGGTTCTGCAGAACACCCCTGCATACGCCCATGAACACATGACTACTCCATTTCTTAATCCAGTGAAACACAAAGAAAAGATAACAAACGCACTTGTACATCATGTTTGTGTTGATGCTGCTTATATACCATAATTACTTGTCATTTTTAAGAAAGGAAACCACATACACAACCAATGTTTTAGAAGACCCTTTACCTTATAAAATAATGGCCAATATAATATAATACATATCACGTGTCCAGCTACTATTTTTAAAGGTAAAGGTGTCCACGGGTAACCACTCTTATTACCCTGGCACTACTCAAACACTAGTTGGTATGCTTAGAAGATAAGGGCAACCCCTATTTACTCATATGCGAAACTCAGTTAACAATCGATACATATATAACATTAATGTTGAGGCTAACTGGTGCATGTGGTAAGGGTCATCAAGTATATGCAATGTCATTATTCTAAATGTCCTCTATCTCCCCCCAAGTCTTTATGAAGTCCCTTGGAAGCATTGTAACGACTGATAAATCAAGTCATGTCGTAATCCCCTGTGGTTAGCCAACTTGGTGCCTTTCTAGTGCGGGTTGAGCGTCTTGGCATTGTAATAAGGGATGGTGGGGGTGGAGTAGAGATGGTAGGTGGAGGAATAGGATTTGAAGGAGAAGGCGAAATGGGGATGGCTTCAGGTGGTTCGATTAGAGACTCTGGGTCGTCCACTGTTAGTGCGAAGTTTGATGGGTGGGGTGGGGTCATGGATATGTTGGGCTTTGGTTCATCGGCGAGGGGTTTAAGATATTTCATGTCCTCTCGGATGGTTCTGGCTGGTGGGCGTGGGTATACTGGGGTGTATTTCCTGAGGAATTTCCTGTTTCTTAGTGTGATTCTCCCAGATCCATCAAGCTTGATGACATATTGATGGAACTGTTTGACCTCCACGACGATACCCGTCTTGTCCCATTTTCTTGGGTGATTTCCTGTTTGATTTTGTAAGCGAACATGATCTCCAATGACGAGAGGTGGTAGGGATTTAGTGTGCTCACTCCATCGTTCATGGTTTAACATAATTATGACGATTTCTGAGTGCCTCTTCTCTGGCTGATAGTGAACTGCGCCAGGTGTCATGAGGTTTATATTTGCCTGGTAAGATTTGGATGAAGTCCTTGACAGGTCGATTGAAGACACACATGGCAGGGGACATTTTGGTGTCTCTGTCTGGGGTGTTGCGATATTGAAGGATTGCTAGTTGGAAATTGTCTAGGTCAAGTTCGCCTTTTGGACCAGTGTTGTTCTGGATGAGGCGTTTGATTGTCTTGACCCCTATTTCAGCACGGCAGTTACTGTGTGGGAATGCAACAGAACTGAGGCGATGTTGTACGCCCCAGTTCAGCAGGAAGGATCTGGTCGAGTTGGCCGTGAATTCTGGTCCTCCATCAGATGACAGCTCGTCTGGAATTCCATAGGTAGCAAATGTCCGTCTTAGGGTGTTGATCAATCCTTTCGCGCCCTCCATTGATCTCTCTACTATTGGCCATCCAGAGTACCTGTCAATGATGACAACATAGCTGATTCCTTGGTGATGAAAATAGTCAGCACATAATTATGCACTGGAAAGGGTATACCGAAGGAATCGGTGGTGTAGGTGGCATGTTGGGTTGTGATGGTGCCATTCTGTTGCAGTGGTTGCAGTTGTTCCTGGTGGAGTAGATATCTGGGGTGATGCCTGGCCAGAAAATGGATGTCTCAGCTCTCGCGATCATAGATGATGTGCCCTGATGGGCTGCATAAAGGGCCCTGAGGCAATCTTGTCTTAGTGATGATGGGATGACAATTCTGTCTTTGTACATGACTACCCCATCGACAGTGTAAAGGTTATCACGGAACTGGTGGTACTCTTTTGTCGATGTTGGAAGTTCGTGGCGGTGATCAGGCATGCCATCTTCTATGGTGGACATTAGTAGCATCATGTTTTCGTCACTGCTTGTGGCTGTGCGGACTCTATCCCAGGTTATGGATTGCAGAGGGTGGAGGGAGCCAATTGCGTGGTCTCGTAGATTATTTTCGAGACTAGTCTGGGTGTCCTCTGTGATTTGTACTCCTGCTATGAGATGGTTAGGTATGTTGAGAGGAGGTTGGGTGGTTGAGTTGCTGATGTTGTAAATGTCATCCTGTAGATGCATTTTTGTGGGAAGCTGGTTGCCAGTGGGATGGCGAGAAATGGTGTCGGATGCCCTATTCTTCGCACCTGGGGTGTGTACCATTTTGAATTGGTATCGTAGTGTCTTTTCTTTTAGATTGCGGAGGCGTGAGTTGCTGATGTGTTCCAATGAGCGATTCCCAAATAGTTTGAGGAGTGGTTTGTGGTCCACAGATATGATGAGATTTGTACAGCCGAGGACGAAATGTCTGGCCTTGTCTAGGGCATCTGCTACAGCTAGGGCTTCACCTTCAACTGGAGCATATCTTGACTCTGCCATGTGCGTGAAGCGACTGCCTACAAGGGTAATCTTGCAGCCTGATTTGCGCAGAAGAGGTTGTTGTCTGGGCATGAGCAATGTTTCTGGAATAACCAAAAACCAATGCCATTCTTGGACCAATCAGTGGCCAAGCATGTGGGTTTAGTTTTGTCATAAATTTTCACACCATGGGATATTTCCTTAATGATCATAGACTTCGATTCTTTGAAAAGTGTATCGAGATTGTCATTCCATTGGAAGGGGGTGCTTGGTTTGAGGAGTTGGCGGAAAGGTAGCATTTTCTCTGTCATGCTGAATGTGTAGGCCACTTGATTGACAAGGCCGAACCAGGATCTGACGTCGGTTATGTTGTTTGGAGTGGGAAAGTCAGAGATGGCACGCATGTATTTTTGGCATGGTCGTACGGTATTTGCTGTAATCTCAAAGCCAGCAAATTCCACCTCATCCAGACCGAATCTGAACTTGCTGGGATTTAATGTGATGCTGTTTCTCCCGCAGATATCGAGCCATGCTGCAGCCTGATGAAAACATTCTTCAAGGTTGTCTGCCCAGAGTAGTGTGTCGTTGATGCACTTGGTTTTGTTGGGAATGTGCGCTACGATCTCATCATATCTTCTGGAATAGCCATCACCGGAGGCGATGTAACCTTGTGGGGCTGTACAGTAACCATATCTTCCCCAAGTTGTTATAAATGTGGCGAAATGATGGTCCTGTTGATGTAATGGCATGCTATGGTAGCCGTTCCATGCATCGAACACAGTCTTCTTTTTGTTGTGGGGTATACTGATCTGGCCTGATGAAATGGTGACTGTGTGTGATGCGTCTCTCTTGCCGCATGAGCATTGAGTGCCTGGAAATCAATCGTTCTGCGAGGTTTACCGGTCTTTTTTGCACATATTACCATTCTATGGCACCAGGTCACAGGTTCACCAACAGGTACTGGTTCCTCACGTCTCTGTCCAGCCCTGCTTTCACGTTTTCCTGCCAATGAAGGGGGACTGGTATGGGGGAGTGGTGGGCCACAGGGGTCGCATTGGGGTCAATCATGAGCCTCATCGGGGGACCCTCCATCATTGGTAGTGGTTGGTGTTCACAAGTGTTGAACGTACTGGACTTGTAGTGATCAAGCAGGTATTGCTCCAGTTGAATACGATTTGCTTCGGTGGTAGTTCTTTTGGTAATGGTGGTGGTAGTGTACGCTTTGGATGGCAGTCTGATGTAAGGCTGCTGTCGCTATGTACCAGGGTGTTGCATTTGGATGCAGGTGCTGTCTCGCCGATAGTTGGGAATTCGGGTGATACCACCCCTAGATCAATGCATGCCTCCCTGCTCAAGAAGATTTTGTTCGTACAGTCCGTGACATAAATGATCTGGCGGGTTTCCCTCTGGTTGCCTGATGCATCTTTGCCAGAAAGTCGCAATATTGTGGCACCTAGCACTTTAATGTCGTGATTGTCGGCGGCATGCATTCTCATCTCCACTGGAATGAGGTCATCTTTGGTCAATCCCAACTTTTTGATGACTCCGATGCCTGCCAGGCAACTTTGGCAACCTGTATCAGCCATGGCACTGATGAAGGTAACCTTCTGAGCAGTATGTAGCATGAATCTAAAGTGTTTGTAGTCTTCCAGCGACACCGTTGCTGATACCCTCACGAATGGTTGAGGCTTGGATGAGCGTCTTATCCATCTTCTGGATGGACCACTGTACAGATGGTGGTCCAAGGTGATGTGTTTTTCCCCTGAAAGGGTAGTAATCCCACATAGGGCATCGGATACTGCGTCTCCATGTTCTTCTGATTTCTGCGATCTGTTTTGTCTAGTGCTGTTTCTGCTTCTGCACACACTCTTAAAGTGGTGGTCACGACCACAGTGATTGCAAATCATGTCATAAGCTGGACATTCTTTCTTGCGTATTCGAGTCGGAGCACTTTTCCCATGCCCTTTTCTCCCACAGTACGAGCAAATTTCCTGGTCTCTTAAATGCGTCGATTGACTCTGACGACGTCCTTTCAATGTGTCCTTCCCTTGTTGCTTGTACGCACTTCCTGCCAGCGCATCTGCACTGTGGGGGATCAGGAGTTGAGCAGCCGAGTGCTTGCCAGCTTCTTTGACCTCCACAAATCGAAGCATTTGTTCCAATGTCATGTTCTGGTTTAAATCACCTAATAGGTCCATTTGTATCTCAGAGTCATCCAATCCACGACATAGTACATCCCGTAAAATGGCTTCAGTATAGCTCACCCCTGCCTCACAGTTCTTGCATTGAACTGTAAATTTGCACACTCCCGCCTGGCCACGGAGTCGAGCCCCATATGCACGGACTGGTTCATCTCGGTCCTGTCGCATGCTGTGAAGAGTTACTTGAGCAACCATAGTGTTTTCTTCTCTCATTGCAAAGTTCTTAATTGCAGCGAGGACTTCGTCCTCGGTTTTTCCCGTAAGTGTGCCGCCAGCATTGCGTGTGAGGTATTTGCGTAACTGCTCATCGCAACATTCCAGCAACTGGATCACTTTGTCAGCGCCAGTCAGTTTCGTTGCTTTGACATAGTCACCCCATCGAGATCTAAAATATTGCCAGTCCTCGGACGTCCCAGCCGGCGAGATGCTTAGGCGCTTGACTTTCTCTACCCTGGCGGTAGTTGCGCTTGAGCTGGCTGGATTGTGAGCGGTAGCATGGGTCGTGATGAGGGCTGCTGCGACTATAGGGTCCACATCTGGTGTTTCATATAGGCAGTCAGTTATCGGGCACCTACGATAGGCATCTCTTAGCACACGGTGGTGTTCCTTAAATGGAATGCTTCTTCCCGCTGCTTGGTCTACTGTCTTTGCTAACGACGATTCTTGCAGGCTAGTTTCTCTTGTTCAGAGTTAGCCTCAACATAGAAGATAAGGGCAACCCCTATTTACTCATATGCGAAACTCAGTTAACAATCGATACACATATAACATTAATGTTGAGGCTAACTGGTGCATGTGGTAAGGGTCATCAAGTATATGCAATGTCATTATTCTAAATGTCCTCTAATGCTGCCACCATGAAGTATGGTTATAATTAAAGTCTTATGCTCAACAACAAAAGTCAACTATATACTCAAAGTTAAAGGCAGAGTGCTGGTCATATAAACCAGTACCAAAGCCTAATTATTGGAGTTCTTTGTGAATATAGTGCTGAAATGAACGTTGTTGTGCCTTCCTGTCGTAACGCTCTTTCTGTTCCGCTTTCTTTTCTTCCTCATTTTCTCTGGCTACTTCTCGCATTTGTTCCAATCGGTCTTGGATCGTTGTGACATAAGTAACTACGTCCACTGTGTCTTCATCGTTTGTAGAGGGCCCGCAATTTGTCTGCCATACAGCAACTCAGATGGGGTGAATCTGGTGCTGTCGTTTGGTGCTCTCCTATACTCCCCGAGCAAGTGAGGTATTGCAAGTCCCACTGACCATGCCATGCTTTTAATGTCTTTCTCATCATAGATTTAAGGGTGGAGTTGAATCTTTCTACCAGACCATCGCACTGGGGATGGTAGGGAGTTGTCTGGATACCTTTTACTCCGAGTAGATTGTACAGCTCTTTCATGAGGCGACTGGTGAAATTCGACCCACAATCTGCTAAAATTTCGTGTGGTACACCAGTCCTAGCAAACATGACCATGAGTTGGTCGGCCACGGTTTGACTATCTGTAACGCTGAGTGGGAAAGCTTCAGGCCAACGGGTGGCATAGTCCATTATTACTAGCATAAACTGGTTGCCTACATTTGTCCTAGGGAGTGGGCCAATCATATCCATGCCTACCCTCTGGAATGGAACATCTATCACTGGAAGAGGACGCAGTGGTGCCGGTTGTTGTGACTGTCGGCCTGCTCTTTGTCAATCTGGGCAAGCTTGACATAGTTTACGAATGTCAGCATAGACTCCTGGCCAGAAGTAGTCGTCGAGCACTCTCTGAGTGGTTCGGTCTCGTCCTAGGTGCCCTGGCCGATGTGCCAGTGACAACACCAGGGAACGGTATTTCTTAGGTACACAGAGCTGAGTTGTCTCCTCTCCCAGTCGGTCTGTAATGAGTCTCCATAACAGATCGTCCCGTTTGACAAATTCGCTGTCATCATTCTCTGTCTTCTCCCAACATGTCTGTAGCGTTTCATCTTGTTCTTGATCTTTTCTGAATATACTGTCATGTCTACGTCCAACGGGTGACTTGCCATGCTACTGACATACTTTGCTCGTGCCTTTCTTTTCATGGCTCGGCTGTCCTTCTGTGATTGCTCGTTGTCAGACGATGCTGAGTCAGAGTTGTAGGTCTCGATGCAAGCACCTTCCCAAATGTCTTCCTTGAGTTGCACTTGGCCTGCTGGTTCACATCATCTTCTTCCTCCTCTCCTGATGAATCTGTCACATCAGAGTCAGCTTCCTTGTAATTGACAGGTGAGATGGGGTGCTCCACGTCTGCATCTTGTGACCGTGTGGTGACGATATTGATGAGGTTGTCGTACAGCATCTTCTTCCCAATGTTTCAGATCTCTGGAAAGTCCATGCCTACACATGCGTCAAAACCCAATTGTTCTTGCACTGCTACTGTTAGCTGTTCATCGACTCCATCCACTTCTAGTGTGATTTGAGCTAGAGGCAAGGTTGAGACTGTGCCATTGAAAGCTCGTACATGGACTTTCTCTCCAGTGTAGTCAGTCTGTTTGATGAGACGGTTATCCATGACTGACCTCTCAGCTCCAGTGTCGAGTAGCAGTCTACTGCAGCTGGATCCATTGATTATTCCATCCACCATTCGGTGTCTGTCTCTGGTCATTAGTAGCGAAGCTAAGTTGACAAACTCTAACTTTGGTTTATCTGAGATATTTCTGCTGTCGTGACACACGGCTGCGATGTGTCCATAATTCTGGCATTTAAAACATCTTGGTCGGTTGTGTTTATCATATTTTGGCAGAAGTTTCTTAACAGTCTGGTCCACAGGTTTGTCCGATGCCTGTCTGTGCAGAGATCCCCTCCTTTGGTCTCCTCTCTCATCGTGTCACTGGGGTTTGTCGATTTGTGGGCGATTTCGGTCATCCCGCCTACGTATATTGCGAGGAGGTGATCTGTCTCGTTCTGTGACAGTATCATAGCTCCAACCCCTGTTGTTGATGAAGTCATCGGCCCACCTGGCTGCTTCCTCTCTGGTGTCCGGTTCCTTGTCCCTGACGTGATGTGCTATCTGTCGAGGTAATAGCCTGATCACAGCGTCCATAGATACCAAATCAGCGGCATTCTCCACAGTCTCACAGTTAACCATCCATTTGTTGGTCAGATTCTTGTGACGTTTGTAACATGTCATCCAAGTTTCTCCTTTCTTTCGTCTTAGCTGGTCCATCTTGGTTCTGTACGTCATTGTGGAAACTCGATAGTGGGTAAAAAGGGCTTTCTTCAGTGTGTTGTAGTCTTTCCTGTCTGCAGGTGTTAGTGCTACGTACACTCCAGTTGCTTCTGCACTCAGTATGAGAGCCAGGTGTTTAGTCCACTGTGTCGGGTTCACCTCGTAACACCCCATGTGTGCTTCAAACGCAGTGAAGTAGTCTTTCACGTCTTCTCCTGGATCAAGTCGTCTGAACTTAGCGATCTTCTCCTTGTGGGTTACCTCGTGGCTGTATGTCAACCTGGGGATCTCTCCAGACCTTTCTCTTCTGGTGTGGTTGGACAGAAGTAATTCCCAGCGTTTTTCTCTCTCCTCCTCTGCCTTTTCTCGTCTCTCATCCATCCTCAACATCATTGCCATCAAATCGCTGATGGGTGCTGCTGCATCTTTCTCGTCTATCTCTTCTTCGTGCTCATTTCTTTGCTTCCTCTTGGCCATGTCAACTACTTTAACTCAGACACTTGTACGCGATGGTTCAACTTCTTTATTAGCTCAATTCACCAGAAAAATTCAGCAAGTTCAAATCGACAAGGTTCTAGATAGCAAGGCTTCTTCTAGTAGAACTGACTCTATCAGAATTCTAAAGCTAACAGGTCTTATAGCAAATTCAAAGGCAAACTGACTCTATCAGAATCCTAAGGCTAACTGTTTGTAACAAGTCCAAAGGCAAACTGAATCTATCAGAATCCTATTAAGGCTGACTATCAGAATCCTAAGGCTAACTGGTTTTGTAGCAGAATCCCACCGCTGCCACCATTTGTCCACGGCTAACCACTCTTATTATTACACTGGCACTACTCAAACACTAGTTGGTATGCTGCCACCAGGTAGCTAATGCTTAGCTACCTGGCTAATGCTTAGCTACCAAGAATCACTGTTCCATGAAGTATGGTTATAATTAAAGTCTTATGCTCAACAACAAAAGTCAACTATATACTCAACTATATTCGCAATGAACTACAATGATTAGGCTTTGGGTACTGGTTTATATGACCAGCACTCTGCCTTTACATGTAGTGGGTTGTGATGAATATAATTTACACATGATAAGTGTTAACTACAGTTATTGTTTAATGAGTTTGGAGGTCACCCTGTGACAAAAGGATCCTCTAAACATTTGATGTCTGTACTGATTAATGTTTAACATATATTATATTACGTACTCATAGTAATGGTTGCAGCTGATCGGTACTTGTTAGTGCCCAAGTTACGAAGGAGGAAATTGAGAGAGGAAGTCTTCACTATTCAAAAGAAAGTCAAAGATTGGTGCTTCCAATACTCCTAAATGTGTTGGGAAGCATAAGTTTGTGTGCTTGGCCTAACATGACCAACCAAAGATACCAACAACAGATGAAAAAGATGACCTACTTCAGGCTGGTATTGGGGAAAATTAAATCATTTTTTATGACTTGCCAATCAATTCTGACAGTTTTAGGGATCTACTCTACGAAGATTTTGTAATTTTAAGAGAGGGTGGAAGATTTGAGTTTTTTAAAGTGTGCTCCTAATTCATGGAATTCGTTGAAATGTGGAATGATGTTCAGTATAGAGAAGTTGGCTGTTCATGTTACTTCATGTTCCAGGTATATAACATACTAGTTATATGTATATCAATATAAATAATGATGAGTGTCTCATAGGAATGAAGTTGTTGATTGACAAGTGGTAGCAGTTGTTCTCCAACATTCAGGTGAGAAATTCTTTAAGTCTTAAGTTACATGGAAGTGGAAAAATGTTTGGAAAAGTTTCTTTTGGGGAGGGGGATTGTTTAAAGATCATATGTGCAGGAATAATTTATCAGAAAAATCATCACACAATTTTTGCATAAATCTGCTATATATGAAAGATGAAGAAAGAAAATTGCTTTAAAGCTATACAAATTCATTTATTTCTTTGTTAATTGTTTATGGATTTATATATCGTATTTCCTCTATTCATTTCAAGAGCTGCACAAAATTACTAGATCTAAACAGGTGGCAATTATTGATAATAGCAGTGTCTGTGCTCTAGCCATCGAAGGTTCGTCTTATTCAAGGTCAGCTTCATCACTTGTCGATCATAGTCTCTCCACCTTTTCCGTGTAGTTTGTCCATCTCGCTGGCTATATTTCCTGCAGCAATTTCTGCTATTTGCCCGGGCTTTAAACAGTGCATGCTATCATCATGTGACCATCGGTCTGGACTGCAACTTTTGAAGGATTTGATTACGCTTCAGTGGTGACAGGTTGTTGCCAAGCTTTTTTCACCAACTCCAGGCAGCATTTTCTTTGGAGCTTTCAGACTTCCTGCTGGGTGCGCAGTTTAATCAAGGAAATAGGTATATTGTCACTTGTTTGGATTAATATATATATACATTATGTTATTGATTTACAAAATCAGACATAAACTGCAGGAAGAAGACATAAGAGTAGAAGTTGGGACTGAACAGAGCTACAACCACATGTTATACATAATTACACCATTATTGTCCATACAGTCAGATGCTGCCACTTCATTACAGTTGTCCAGTAGAACTCGCAAACCAAACCACAGATATTTTGGAGGAGAATCAGCACAGCCTCCTTGAGGTGTTGGTGCTGCCACTTCATTACAGTTGTCCAGTAGAACTCACAAACCAAACCACAGATATTTTGGAGGAGAATCAGCACAGCCTCCTTGAGGTGTTGGTGCTGCCACTTCATTACAGTTGTCCAGTAGAACTCACAAACCAAACCACAGATATTTTGGAGCACAGCCTCCTTGAGGTGTTGGGCCACAGTTGCCTGCACAGGAAACGAAATAGCTGAACTGAATGCAGCTGTTCTTACCACTCGGTTCTGCTGCATAGAACATGAATAAGCTGGGATGTCAGCTTTGTCACGACACAAACGGTTTCAACCAATTTTCGCTGGTTTTTGTGTTTCACTGCATGCATCGAGAAATGGAGCAGTCGTGGATCTGCATTGGAGCAATTAGACTCTTCTGGCGCTGAAATTATGACTTATGCAAGTTGTGTGTGGGAGAATCAGGAGATATAAAAATAAATAATTAAAATAAATATTAAGATCAATTTCATGTTCCTGTTTTTTCACACTCAATATCTTTAGGTCCATTTGTTTGCTACCTTAGCGAAGGATTCAAGGCATGCTCAAAGTGCTTTCTGTGCTAGCAAAGGCCGAGACCATTGTCTAGGGGTCTAAGAAGCTGCCTAGACAAGTTGTAGCTGAGATACGAGCTGTGGTTTTTGGGTCAAACGAATATAGGGAGTACATGTGTATGCCCTGATTATGCATAGCAAACTGCTACGCAATGCCAGTTGAATTATTCCCTGTATATATGTAGGACTGAGCAGGATCATTCTGAGGATAGTAGTGATCCTGATATTCCAATGATCTCTATTAAAAGAAGTGCAAGAACGAGGTATGTGTCAGGATTGTGAGTGATGTTAGACTTCTACCAACATTTTATTGAATGTTGCATATATACAGTCTAGTGAGATAGAGAATGAGATGGTGGAGACTGCTATCATCCAGAGCATGGAAACTGTTGCGTCGGGAGAAACTGTAGCCATGGAAAAAAGGATACAACGATAAGAAGTTAAGCTATAAGTAATTTCCAACCTATATATCTACATCTAATATGTTGTAACTTTAATATATTTATTCTCACATTTGTTCTATTAAAAATCTCTGAGTTCTGCAATATTGTTGTTGCAGGGACAATCCTTTAGCCACTACTATAAAGAGGTTGAGAAGCAATATGGTTGAGTCTACATTTCAAGTGGATGTGTGAATGGAATTCCTTCTTAAGGATACCTTGAGAGAGTTGAAGAAGAAATGAATTCGTGCATGACCATGGAATATTTGCATTATCGAGTTTCACTGCCAGTAAATGAGATAGTTCACTCAAGTGTTGCCTTTACTTTTTTTCTATCTGAGCTCTTAACTTCTAAGTATAATTTATTTGAACATTATAGGTTACTTTTGTTGGAGAAGGAGCAGTTGATCAAGGTGGACCCAAAAGGGAGTTTTTCAGACTGTTAGCACAAGCACATTTCAGAGGGGATGATCAAAACCCTAAATTTATGGATAACAATAATAATGTGCAGGTACACAAACAGCATTAGCAATTTAGCTTATTATATATTTTAGCAATAGTCAACCCCATTTGATACATTTTGAATGGTGCACTCTGGACTTTACAAACTTGAGAGTAACTATTCCTGATTAATTGCTGCATGCATTTTTGATAAATATATTGTCAGTTGTAACTGGTAAGTTTAGGGTGTTGCCTATCCAAAGTAAGGTTGTACACAAACTTTGAATCTAAAATGAACAAGTTGATATAGTGCTAGTGCTGTATACATGATTATTATAGTCTTGATAACCTAAGAAAATAATAAATTTCATACCAGTTTTTTTTGGGGGGGGGGGGGGGGGAAGCTAATCAACCAAAAAAATATTTTTTTAATGACAACAAGATATAGGCACAAGTTGTGATGATAGAAGCTACCAATGATGCAGATGTTGCTTTGTGATATATATGATAACAATAAGAGTTCCATGATTGTGGCCATTATCAATAAGTCATGCATTCTGAATAACTAGGGTTTTGTTATACATGTAAACACATTGTGACCTGCAATGGTGCTGACTATTTTATGACATCTTTTTTCTTTGCTCTTGTGTAATTAGAAGCAAGATCTCTTCTTTATGACAGTTCACTTGTTTTGTCTATTATTCATGAAGGGAGGGAGTGGCTATCCGTTTATGTCGAAAGCAAATATTTCATGAGTGGAAGAAGAAATTCCTTGGATGCTCCTTCGATTTGTGGTGGAAAAGGTATAAGTCAATGCATGCAGGAGGCCAATTGAACTTGAATCGGATTAATGCAGCAGAAAATGATGAAGAACTTCAAATGATGTTTAACATGGATGAAGCTCTTGACCTAATCACTTTTCGTAAGGCTATTTCTTTTGTTTCACTCTAGACCTTCATTCGGACATTGTGGGAGCTCTACTTGACTACCACTTGATGGCTAAAGTGAAAGCAGAAATGGACCAATTTCAGGAAGGACTAAATCCATTTGAGTTCCTGGACATGGTAAAGGTTATCCTAGATCTTTATAGCAATTTTTCGTGTCAAGTTACTGTGCTCTAACACCAGGTTTGCCATGTTGTTTTGGTAGGTTGACTAGTTATCATGTAATATATGTGTGTGTATACATTTTTTGTCTTATAGATATGATCTATGTGTTACATTCTCAGTCAAAGCAAGTTACTATCGACCTGCAGAAGAGCAAACATACATTTATTTTGCTGATCTTCTGGATGAATGTGTTGGTGAGTTCTGCAATATTTAGTTTTTTTCTCAGTTAAAATGAACCTTAACCACATAGCAAACCTTCATTCTCAGCTACTAATCTTGCTTGACTTATAATTTTAATTTAGATATTTTTATGCTTGGTGTTTATATTAGTGACATGGATGTTTGCTGGAGGATCTGTTTGTCTTTTTTGGGGGGAGCTGATCGCATTTCTCCCTTTGGATTTAGCCATTCTCCTACACTAGTTTTCATGCATAATCCTCAGTGTTGGCATCATCATCAACATGCGGCTTGATCTTTCGGATTCCAACTATATACTCAGACTACAATGAGTTCAAGGGAGGGATTTTTCTTGCCCTCAAGGGTAGCAATGGCTTTGGTGGTGTGTGACTCCATAGCTATACTAGCTACAAACCAAATTGTTGCTGAGAGTTGAACACTACATTTGATGATGATGATTGCATTTGAAACTTAATTAAGAATTGTGTCTGGCTTGGGCTGTAGCAGCTACAGTATGCATCTATGTACTATACAAAATTTATAAACAAAGATGGTGTATATTTATGTGTACACACACCCACTCACTCACACATGCAGCACAAGTTGACTGAAAAAAATGTTAGATGACCTATTACCATCAAAAGTCCGTGCTCTTCGACTGCACCAGCACAGAGGGAGGGTGGTACGAAATAGTATATACTTCGGATGAAAACTTGATAGATTAGGACTACACTGCTAGCAGATTCAATATGCATGTTTTATCATTGGTAAATGTGGTTTAACAATATGCTGTGAGTGGTATGAATTGGCAGCACAATAAATGCACACTATTTTTCAACCATGCACTTGACCATGTACTTGCCTAACGGGGAAAAGTCATTGCAGCTTCCTCTAGCCACATGTCTTAATTTCAGCTCTCGAGCATTTGACAAACAGGAGATATATATGCAGAGAAATCAGGCACTCAGGTTTTGAGGTACTCCCACTTTAGCTGAGTATAGTTATACATATGAAAAATGTTTTAATATAAAAAAAGAGCACACATAGAGATATATCTTTTGAGCTATATATCAAGTCCATATGGAGCTATGAAGTGGTATATAATCAGACTTTTTTTTTGCGCTTACTGGTTTGTATATAGTATCCCTTAAATTTGCTCACTCGACATTTTGGCTAGGTGAGCCTTTCATCAGGAATAAGTTATGCTCTAGCTGAAACATCGAGTGAGTTTATTTAAGTTGATTATCGAGAAAGCCATTGTGTATCTTTTACTATAAGTTCTTTTAGAGTATATATATATATATGAGAATGGGGTAGGCATAGTATACGAATTATGAGCAGGCTCTCCTCCAGACCTAGATTGCTGGATTAAGATAGCTAATTTACTTCTCTCAAGTCTCTCAGATAGATGGAGTTTAGGACATTTGCTTGGTTGAGGGGGAAAGTGTCAAGCTTGGAATTTTTCCACACCTAGTTTTAGTATCCTATTTTGTAGGACTGCAGTGACTACATGGACACCTAGGTTCAGAAATGAATCATTATTGGATGCAACAATGGACTGAAGATGTAGGTATGCCATGACAAGTCACTTAACCTGTCCCGTGAATCATACTCTTCACTGGAAGAAGAGATGGAACTGTCTGAGGTTGTAACATCAGGCTCTATGGAGAAGGGGTTGGCACTACTGCCAATTCATTTTCAGGATCAGCTATACTGTCAGAGTTTTCCTCTTCTGATCCAGATGATAGATAGGTACCAGAGCTTTTTTTCTTCATGGGGTGGTGGGGGTGGTCTACCACAAGTAGGCAGGTGACACTTTCTTTTTTCCACCCTTTTTTCCCCCTTCTTTTTTTTCTTCTCCCCCCTTTTTTCCCCCCTTTTTTCCCCCCTTTCTCCCTTCTTTTGTTCCCCTTCTTTCCCCAACAATTATAGTAATTAAAAATTTGTCACGTATATTACACAGGACACCTTATATAAATATAATATCTGCTGAACTACTAGAAAATGCACTGGGAGTGCATGCCAAAGTGGAAGGACTCCAACAACACTCCCTATAGACAGCAATATATCTTTTACAGGGTGTTATTATAGATTACAGATAGAACTATCCAAACATGGGGGAACAACAGGAGGGGGGGAGGGGGGGGGGGATTTACTGCACTTGCCCCTTAATTGCCAAGTTTATATCTTACCTGATATATAAACAGCAGCAAAGTTATTAAATCTTGGGGGAGGGGAAAATTCCAGCCCCGCCCCATACATATATATTATGTTTATTATAATATATATATAAATAAAGCAAGTTTTGACTTTTTTCATTTGTTACCTCTCTATAAATGTGGTCAAGCCGTCTCCAACAAACTTTCTCAGGGTAATTCCCAAAGTTTGATGAAGACAAGGATGTATATAGGACATGGCAGTTCAGTTGGATACAAGCACAATCATGGCAAGTTGAGATACTTACCCATCATGGCAAGCGATGAAGAGAAGGACAGTCCTGAGTTTGGATGGCCGAAATGTAGCATGTAAATAATATAGTTACGTTTGTGCTAAGTTCATCTGTAACTACAGCTATTCATCACCTGTTTTGTTATTGTTAAATGCATTTTGTTTGTTCTCAAATGAATGAAATTAATTATTTGAGTAATATTTAATCATTTCACAAGGGAGGCTCTGGCAAATTCTTCCGGGAATAATTTGAGAATAATAGTCCAAGGGCTGCCGAAACCCCCCCTCCCCCCCCAGTCTATATAACTGCCACTGTGATTTTATGTTAGTTTAAACCCAGGTGTTTACAAAAATGCTTGATATACATGCAATTTTTGGTTGCAAGTATGGTAAATGAGCAATCCAAGATGGCCGTTGTGCACTGCTGGATACAAAATACTTTTTTTTTTATCGAATTGATGTAAAATATGTGTAAGGGATTGGAGAAATTCATTGGAGACATAATTTGTCCATTTTGGGAAAAAATATGGCCACTGGTGATGTTAAAAATAGCAGTTGATTAAGTTTGCATAGATTCGTAATTAATTAGGCAGTGTCAATTGGATAGTATCAACTTGCATCTTCTGATTTATGTTTTTTTCCGTGTACTTTTCTTTTTATTGGCCTTTGTTAGGCTAGTATAACCTGTTCATTGTTAGCTAGCTTATTGTGTTACCAGGGCCCTTCTCTGTGGACTAGTTGTATATAAAGGTTCAAATAGATAATTTGTATAACTGTTGTTGCACTTATAACCTTCAGAATTAATTGCAACTTGAAAGCAAGGTGAGGCAGCCATTAGTTAGCTGTTGTAGACTAGCTACTAGAGTTTGTATAATTTTTAATTGCTCTTATCTGTTCCAAGTGGGTAATAATGGCTGATGAGAAACCACTGCAATTGAAGAAGGATGTCAAGAAAAGGGGAACACTTGATTGTATTGTCTGTTATACACCAGGATGCAAGGATAAGATATATTCAGTTAGCAAAGCAATCTTTGAATCAATACAAAAAGCTGCAAGGACCCGTCAGTTAATTGGCAAAACAGACTCTGAGCAGTGTGGCAGTATATGTGAAGGCATCCCTGATAGCATTGTAAATGGCTACCATCGTAAGTGTTATCAGCGTTTCATATCAACTTCAAGAATTACTAAACGAAAACATAGTGAGATTAAAGATCAATGTGGTGAGGTTAAAAATCCTCGCAAAAAAAGCAAATCCAACACATCAACTCTACTTCCTCAGGATCATTGCTTCTTGTGTTGAGAGGGTGAAAAAGCATAATGATAAACTGATCAAGTTAGCTTCTAAGTCACGTGAGTCTGAAATTAAAGAGAAAATTATCTTAAATCAAGACCCTAAACTGATGTCTTTACATTTGGATCTGATTGCCAAGGAAGCAAAATATCACAAATCATGCTTCAAGTCGTATATCCCACCCGAAAAAGGATTATCTGCCACAACCAGCGATTCCAAAGAATCCTTGGCTGCACATAAAGCTGCATTTCACCATGTATGTGAACATGTGGATAATCAAATCATCAAGGGAGCACATGTAGAACGTATCACAATGTTGAGGGAGAGATACCTTGAATATTTGCTATGTTATCATCCCCTAGATTCTATAATCAGGACTACAAAACATACAAACTCAAGGCTAAACTAATGAAACACTTCGGCCATACATCAAATTCTGGCAACCAAACTACCGCAGTGAATTAGTATATTCCAGTCATGTTCCACAAGGTGCTGCAATTGAAGTCACATTTGAAGCTGCTCCCATTCAAGGATTCTTGACATTGTTGGAGATTGCTGGAATGCATGGAAAAGAAGAGTCTAAGCATCTCCACAAAGATGTTGGGCAGCACAAATTAGGAAGTCTGAAGAGGCAGTGATAAGGACTATATATGAACACGATCAAGAGCTATATCAATCTATTAATTTTGACTCTGGACAAAACGTTATTGTATGCCTTTCCTCTGGAATTCCTGCATCTCAAGAACTAGTCGTTGACCTCCTTGATGATACACCTGGAGAAAGAGCATTGAAAGACTTCCTGGAACTACGAGTATCTGGAGGCTTTGTAAAATTTCATGAGCCAATCAAGAAGAGGAACCATCTGACATTCCAAAAGCAAGCGGAGAAAAAGACTATCAAGACCAGGAACAAATGTATTTCTATACAAGCTCAGCACAATTTGTTTGGGAAGCTCATCCTTTTATCTGCTCAACATAACATCAGTTTGGAGAAAGCATTGTCATTTGAACTTGGAGTGATTCCTTGGAGTGATTCCTTGGAGTATGGCAACTGCAGATGGATGCCCACTGAAAACAGACAAATCAACACTCCTGCATCATCTTGAAGGGGACTTCCAGATAAGTGAGTGGCCACATAATGCTGCTACCATCATTGATGCTGCAGCACACATCCAGGCTCAATCAATCACAAGAACCTTTGGGGAACTAGCAGAGCAATTGTGGAATACCTTGCCTAAAACTCACCGTGTCGATTTTGTAAATGACACCTACATTCAGGCATCAATTAAGTCCGTTGAGATTTCAAAGGCTTCTTGTCGAACAATCAAACCAAGAGCCATCTCTCAAAGTTTATCTTGAAGGAATGGCAGTCTCCAAAATATGCCTCTAGGCTAGAGGGTCGCCAGATCATGTTCACTCTAGGTAAAGAGTGCTGGGAATTGACGAGTGATGGTGTTGAGTTGTACTCACTGACCTACGATGATCTTATCAGCAATCAGGTAAACAAAAGGAGGAGGATCTATATCAATGCAGTGCGACATCACATTGGTGCCAGTGTTAGTGAAACAGTCCTAGGCTTTCATGCGTTCACCAGGTGTGACACTCTACCAGTGCATTTCTGAGAAAGGGGAAGGTCAAGCCTTACAAGAAAATGCTGAGTGATCCTGCATTCATTAACACTTTTGGCCAGCTGGACATGATGAAATTGTCACTGAAGAGGATCATAAGGTGTTAGAGAAATTTACATGTTATATAATTATATGGCTCGAAGACCACATCTTTTATCAATAGCTGCTGGTTTGATGTTTTCTTCCAACGCTTTTCAACAATGAAATCTAAAGGACTACTGAGCACTGACATTGGCATAGATATCAGCCTACTCCCACCTTGCCAGTCTAGTCTCAAAATACACATTCAAAGAGCAAACTTCCAATCATACATTTGGTGGACAGCACTGATCAAATCTCCACAAATTCCATCTCCATTGAAACATGGTTGGGTCTTAGAGCAAGGCTCACTGCGTTTCCAGTGAACTCACAATGAGATGATGCCAACTGACCAGCAGTCAAACCAAAATGAAGATGAAGAGTCACCAATATGTAGCTATGAGGATACTTACTACGAATCAGACTAAGTTTGAATGCATCCATGACCACATCATATAATTTTACAATGAAGATGACCTTAAAATGGATAAATTGTTTTCTAATGAATTCCTTGACCCAAAATTAGTTAAAAGTGATATGCACATGGTTTTTTAATCAATTTGATCAAAAGAAAACATTTTGCCCAAATTTAGCCAATGGCGCACAGTGGCCATTTTGAATTGCTGATATATCATACATGCAACCGGATAATGCATGTATATCAAGTCATTTTGTAAATAACTATGTTTGAACTAACAGAAAATCAGAGTGCAGGTTATATAGACTGGGGGGGGGACCTTTTCAGTATCTAGCCACTGGTCTATAATAGGTGTCCTTTAGTTTTGGGAGAATAGTAGGCCAGGAATAATCATTGTGACACCTCCTTTGTTGGCAAAATACAATCTGGAGTGGTATCAAAGGGCACTACAAATGCTAAGAGCCGTAAGAGGACAGTTCTAACCTCTAGTACACTGTGTTATCACTCATCAGTCATCAGGTAGCTAAAGCTGCATTAGCAAGTACAGTGCTACAGCCTTCAGGTCTATAGAGACTAGACTTTTTTGGTACATTTTTGTTGTCTAAAGATGGTATTCCATCACTGACAGGCCAATATAATATATTTTGCATTTAAAATTTGTCAAACATACCCAGCTGACAAACTACATCTATTCAAGTCCAACCCATGACCACACCCCTAAACATGCCCACAATAATCATCGATAAAGGTATAAGAGGACCTTTGAAAAGCTTCACACAGGAAGAAAACCTTTATGATAACAAAATGTTTTGTATGATATAAGTAAAATAGATATGCTTGAACACCTGCAGAACAAGTTTGGATTTTTAACTCCCATTAGTTTGTAAATTTCAGCTTAAAGCGTTTCCAACATATAATTCTGGCAAAATTTACCTCATTAATCGTCATTATTCAAAAACTACAGGCATTAAATACTTATAACTTGGTAGAGGTAGAGAACATGTATCCCGATATTCTTGCAAAATTTGATCTCTTAACTCTTGCTTTACGAGCTAAACTCTAATTATCTAGTCTTTAGATTTGTAGCACTGTACACATCTCTATTTACAGGAAGTTTAGTTCAAAATTACAGCTCACAAAACTGTTGACCACATGGTTTCAATGGATACCAGTAACTCAAGTGCTAGACTTAGTGGTAGTAGCAGTAGCTGCATTCCTCAGAGTGACACTAGATGTAGTGTTCCTGAACTGGCTGATGGCAACTCTATCCAAGTGCTTTCTAGCAATGACTCTGAAGATCAGCTGTCTGATCACAATGAAGATGAAGCTCAATCAGAAGTTGTATCTCTGCTGGACAGGCTCAAAGCACCAAAAGCTTCAGATTTGGCAAGAAAACGAAAAGTCCAGTCAAACCCTCCTGTGGGTATGAAGCAGAGTAAGAAAGGCAGGAATTCTGCATTTGCTCCAAAATCTATTACTCCATATGACCGTGTGAAGGAGCACCCTGGAGAGCCTCTAACTGTGACCACTGGAACACTGTTTTGTTCAGCTTGCAGAGAGCAGCTTTCGGTCAAGTCACAAGTCATCAAGCTTCACATAAAATTCTGTTAAGCATTAGAAGGGGAAAGAATGCTTGAAGACTAATGAAAAGCAACAAATGGACATATCCAAAGCTCTCCAAGCATACAGCTCAAAACACCACCCAGTAGGTGAGAATTTGCCTGAAAGTACACGAATTTATAGAGTAAAGGTAGTAACAGCTTTTTTGAAAACTGGGATTCCACTTTCGAAAGTTGACAGTTTCTGAGATATCTTCGAGGAGCATGCATTCTCTCTGTGTGATTCGTCCAAGTTAAGGCAGTTAATACCTTTCTTCTGGACAAAGAAGTATACAGGATATCAAATGAGAAAGTCGGTGGCTGTGATTTTCGATACACACGTCTGTGAAGCAATGGTGGTTGTGCTGAGGTATGTAGATGATGACTGGCAAATTAAACAACAGGTTTGCCGCCTAATGTTGGTTGCAAAATCGATGACAGGCGAGGAGGTTGCACGCCAACTCATAGCTACTCTTTCTACTGAGCTTTCTATTCCAGCAAACCATGTGGTAGCATTCATGTGAGATCGGACTTCAGTCAACAATGTGGCTATGAGGACTGTTTCCGTTCTCTACAACTCCATGATCGATATTGGATGTTACTCTCATACACTTGATCGTGTTGGGGAAAACATGAACACACCCATCTTGGATGAGTTCACGAAGCACTGAATAAGCTTGTTTTCCCACAGTCCGAAGGTGAGATTGGCTTGGAGGTCTAGGACGGGTTTTTCCTCTTCTTCGTATTCCGCAACAAGATGGTGGAGTCGCTTCGAAGTGATTCATCAGATGCACAACAGATTTGGTGATGTGTCTGAATTTTTGAGAGTGAATACAGAATTACCTGCTGCTATGACCAAGAAGATGGTTGATGTACTCAACAATCCTTCCCAGTGCTGAAAGCTGAAAATGGAGTTAGCAATGATAGTCGATGGCATGGAGCCATTTCTCAAGGTCACATATGCTCTTTAAGGTGACAGAGTGCTCTCCTTGGTGGCTTATGAGAGAATCAGTGCATTACACAGCCACATAGTTACAAGTCATCATCCAAATGTAACAGCAGTCGCTAAGCATCTAGTGAATGGGAACACTACCAATGAGCAAATGCTTCTAAACTACGCAAACAATTGCGTGAAACCAGCCTACGATTACTTCAAAGAGAAGTTCTGCGAAGCACTGTGGAACTATTCAAGATAGCAAGATACTTTTCCCCATCCAAAGTGTCAGAACTTAAGCCTACAAGCAGTGACCTAAGTTTGCTATCTGCCTTCCCATGTTTTGATTCTGAGGCCATTGAAGGAATGAAGTCTGAGTTGCCTACATACTTGGCAGGTGTAGCACCACAGTTTGACCCCTGTGAATGGTGGATATACCACAGTGCAGACATACCAATGTGGGCAAGATCGTTCAGAAAAAGAGCCCTTATTCAACCATCCTCTGCAGCAGCAGAGAGGGTATTTTCACTTCTCCAAAGTTCATTCGGAAAACAGCAAGAACAGTCATTAGAAGACTACATTCAACTATCTGTAATGATGCCGTACAATTATAGAAATGATCATTAGTCATTTCAACAAAGTTGAGAATAATTTAGGCTACCTTTAAAAGAATAATAGGCTCAATACCTGAGAATAAAAGAATAGAATAATAGGTGACCTTTTGGGAATAATTTGCCAGACACCTACTTTTATTATCATAATTATGTTTTTACTACAAACATTTTACGGAATAAACTTAGTAATCATGATCGTGGCTGCAATCTTTTGCCTCACATCTGCCTCCCTTGTCACTTCACTAGCACTTCAAGTCTAGGTGTGGACCTGCAGTCCTGCCTCACTTCTGCCTACCTTGTCACTTCACTAGCACTTCAAGCCTAGGTGTGGACCTGCAGTCCTGCCTCACTTCTGTCTCTCTTGTCACTTCACTAGCACTTCAAGCCTAGGTGTGGACCTGCAGTCCTGCCTCACTTCTGGCTCTCTTGTCACTTCACTAGCACTTCAAGCCTAGGTGTGGACCTGCAGTCCTGCCTCACTTCTGCCTACCTTGTCACTTTACTAGCACTTCAAGCCTAGGTGTGGACCTGCAGTCCTGCCTCACTTCTGCCTACCTTGTCACTTCACTAGCACTTCAAGCCAAGTGTGGACTTCTGGATATCAAGGGGTCATAGTTAGCTGATTCAGTGCCTGGGGCTGTTTTCAGCAAGCATGGAAGTGGAGAGAGCATCAAGTCCAAGAAAGCTAAGATGCAGGTCCATAAAAGGATTAAGTGATTCACTATCACCACTACCAGCATCGCTGTCTCTATCATTGTCAGGCTGATTATTCCAACCAACTTCTCTCCAACTGCTGCTGCCCATATAGCATTGTATATGTCACAATCTCTCACTAAGTAGGGCCTGATATATGTGCCCATCCCTTTTAGCCTCTTCTCAACGACTGTGAGCTCCATTTATACATGATAGGATTTTTTTGTTGTGAAATATACTCCTTCAAAATCAAAACACAGGCTTTTCCTAAACGCGATGCCCTCAAATTAGGTCTGGAAAGGGATTGCAATGACTTAAAAAAATAATTCTGCGAAACAATAAACCTCAGCTCTTCAACACGCTTACTGAAGTAAAAGGCCACAGGGTGTAGTAGTCCGGTGCCACCTGGAATAAATTTGTATCAAGCTAGATTTTTTGACTGCAAGTAGCTAAAAGTGTCCTTTATAAGATATCAAAAGTCAGAAAAATCCAAGGATAGTGTTTTTCGCAATTTTGATTTTTTTTGGAACACCCCATTTCCCAGGGCTATTAGTGATTATTGTCCCTACCCCCACATTTTCACCTGCCAAGTACTTTCTTTAGCACTTTTAAGCTCCTACAATCATTGATTGTTTTCTCTATGGGCTCCCCTCAAGTACTAAAAAAACAAAAAACTTTTGATCTTAGACACCTACAATAAAAGTTATGGTGACTTACTATACCATGTTCTGGATGTTGCCAAACTCATTTTAAATCCTCTCCAGCACAGTTCCTGATCTGAGTGAAGGATTGTAAGTTGTGTGTATTTTCTTATGAAGAAGGGCTGCCCTGTCTGGAGCAAAGAATTGGGCTATTTAATCAGTTAATCAATCATCCTTTACAATCTGCAATCAGAAATTTACACTTTTATACTTGCCAGTATAATTTAGCTACTCAGTTGATCAACACACAAGAATCATCTCTATAATTATAAGCTGCAATCAGAATTAAAATTTTCACTTGTTGCAAATAATAATAATGACTGATCCATTCTTCAAGTGCATCCTTTGCCCATACAGTGAAATTACAGAAGCTGAAGGAGTGAGGCAGCAAATATAAAGAAGTGAATCAAGAGGATCATTGACTCGAGTATGGAACATGGAGATGGCTTGCATGTTGAGCTGGAGATGGCCACCTTGCCCTTGAAAGTTCATATTAAGTGCAGGCAATATTACACAGAGAAGAACCGGATTGATGCTGTTAAGCGCAAAGCCTCAGAGCTTTCTCCACACCCTCTGGAAGCTCCAGCTGTTAGGCTTCGCCCTACTGATGCTGACTTCAATGTCAGAGGAGACTGTGTGCTGTGTGGTCAGATGCAATCTAAGTTCCTCACTCCACTGGGGATACTGATTGACAAGAAGTGGAAGCTTAAAGAGGTGATGTCTATTGAGTGGAAAAGGAACATAGAAAGCATAGCGCTGAACAGGAGAGATGAGTACATGTCAGAGTTGCTGCCTGGAGTGACTTGGTTGCTGCTGAAGTCAAGTATCACAGGGACTGTCATTCACTTTTCGAGAGAGGAGATCCTAGTCCTGCTGATAAGTATCGCAAGAAGCTCACTGCTGGGAGGAAACCTGAGAAAAAGAAGCAGCATGCATTTCAGGAGCTCTGCAGCTACCTAGAGGAGACTGATGAGTGCCAGTACTCTGTGGGGAAACTGCACGATATCATGAAGGGATTAGTGGAGGAGGGGGAGGAGGTGTATGACCGAAAGTGGTTAAAACGGAATCTACAGGAACATTATAAAGACCAGATCATCATAGCAGATGCTCATGGGCAAGCTGACATTGTTAGTTTTAAGTGCTTTGCTCACAAGGTGCTCCATGAGAGGTGGGCTGAGGACAAGGTTGATCCTAGGGACAATGAAGAGTGTATCATCTATATGGCTGGGGCTATATTGCGAGATGCTATCAGAGCCAAGGTGTATTACTCCAGCACCTACCCCTCATTCTCAAATCCTGATGACATCAGCTCTTTTGTTCCTGATTTGCTACTCCGTCTCCTCACAGCATAATCAAATCCAAAGCCAAAGATCAAGGGGCAGTTGATCGAAAATGCTCTTCAATAGCACACTCTATCATTTCAGCTGTAAGACCACACTCCTTTGTATCACCTTTCCTTCTCTCTATTTCAGCCTATATCCATCGCAAATGTCAGTATTCAAGTGTAGAATTTACCTTCAGTGCTTTATATTAGGTATGAATCCAAGGAATTAATTGATATCCTGATCAAATACTGCTTCGCAGATGGGTATAATGAAATCCAAAAGCTAAATGCAGCCTTCTTAGACCCTTCCTACAACTTCAAGAATTTCATGCAAGTTGCCTGGGATAATGCTGACAAGAACATAAGGACTACTACTGGGCATGGAACATTTCACTCCCTCAGTGGTATAGCGGTTGTTACACCTAAGAGTTGCCCTGAAGAGGAAATGATTAAAAGATCTACAAAGATTCCATCCTTAGAAGAGCAGGGAAGAGTTGGATCCATCAATGTTATGGATTACAAGAAGCCACCCAAACGAACCCTCTCCTTTAAGGTGTTTTCTCCTCTGCAGTTAACCAACTCTTCCCCTTCTACTCTTAGGATGGCTAAGACACTGGACTGTCTCTGGAGGGTTACCTTCAGCAGGGAGGTCTCACCAATACCCTTCTACAATGGCTTCATGCAGAGCGCAGTTTGTGGAGGCAACTATGAGCAGTCCCGTATTGTTATATTGCCTTTTATTGAGGAGAATCCCACAGATCCCAGCACGCTCTACACAGCACTCCGCTTCACAGAGCAGTGCAAGGATAATAATCTGAAGTGTTGCCATGTCAGATTTGATCAGCTGCTATACATGAAGGCAACGGAGATCCTAGCAGCCAAGAAGATGAGCTGAATTCTCTTTTCACCAAGCTAGAGTTTTTTCACACAGTCATGTCATTCATGGGTGCTATGGGCAATATCATGGCTGGATCTGGGTTGGAGTAGCTGTGGGAGACTCTGTATGCTCCTAACACTGTAGGACATATGCTGACAGGGCATGATTATGCTAGAGCACTCAGAGCTCACATCCTCACCTCTGCTGCTATAAGGAAGCATATACTGGAGCATGCTTCTGAAGCAGAGGGTATAGGTATAGAGTTGCAGATGAAGACAGTGCAGGACATATTGGAAGGACATGTTGAAGGTGAGAATTGTTTTAAGTCTCGCTGCTGTAAATGTTCATCTTAGGATGTATCATAACACATGTATTACTAAATTTTAGGGATGGCTGTGCACAATACAGCACATGTGAGGAGTATGGTGGATAAGCTCAGCAATCTCACTGAAGTTAAGACCACTGACAGCAGAACTCTTAAGCTCTGGAAATCCTACTTTTACTAGACCTACCTACTGCGCATGTTCATTTTTGCTGAAAGAGCAGGTGATTTTGATTTGCACCTATTCTTCCTGAGGAGGTCCAGGATGATACCTTACTTCCATGCTGCTGGGCATTTAGCATATGCTAATTTACGTGCAACAGATGGAAGAATTAAAGGAGAAGATGCCTATTGAGCATGAGATGTATATCACCAAGGGTTATTTCACCATCAGGATAAAAGATCTATTCTTCAGTGGGAACTTCAGTGGGAACTTCAGTGACCAGACCATTGAACAAGACCTTATGAGGCTCCTTAAATCAGCTGGGGGGTTAACATGTGGAAGGCACATAACAGACAGCAGCCTCTCCCACTTTGTGAACTCCCTGCCTCGCTTCATACCAATATGCAACTATCTGGAGAAGGTCTCTGGGGTCTACACAGTGAGCTCAACCCAGCACAAGGATATGCGGCCATCCAGACACAAGATGCAGAACATCTGGCTAGTTTCTCCAATTGGTTATCTGCTCACAGCTTTTTTGGGTTACAATGAAATGAATGGCTTAGTCTGCTAAGAAAATGGAGTTATGGCTGACCCATCTGTTAACTGTGAGGAAGCTTTTAGCTTCGGGAAAGCAGCAGCTGATGCCATCTCGGGAAAATAATTTACTGTGAGTCTCCACAGAAAAGATAAAGTGACAACTTTCAAGAGTGCTAAGAATAAAGTTCAGGTGAGGGGAGAGGTGGTGGATATCAATCCTAAACTCTTCTTCAACAGGATAACTTGTGTACTAAACAGCAGTGAGGAAATGGAGAAATTTCTTAAGTTTGAGTTCTGACCTGAGCCTGCATCTCTATTTAAAAGAGGAGTAATGCGGGAAGCCACAAAAAGCATCTTAGGGACCATACGAGCTGAAATCAGAGATGCCGCAGGGTGAGCCTCTCTATGTTATTGATGGTGGATATCTCCTACACAAAGTTCAGTGGCCTTCTCGTGCTACCTACCAGCAGATTATCTCTAATTATGTGCAGTATGTGATTCGGACGGAGCATTGGGAGAAATTTAATTGTGGTGTTTGATCATATGGGTATGAGAGCAGCACCTGCACAAAAAGCTCTACACGCCAGGTTCAAGCTGCTAAATCAGCATAAAGAACCATTTTCTTTGACTTGGAAATGATGGTTGTAACTAAGCAGGAGTCATTTTTGGGAAACAGCTTCAATAAAGCCAGGTTAATTCAGCAGTTAAAGGAACACTTTGATGATGAAGGAATTTCCGCAAAGCAGGCTGAAGGAGATGCTGATCATCTCATTGTAGCAACAGCAGTTCTAGCAGCTTCGGAGAACAATCAGCCTGTGGTAGTGGTAGGAAACGATACTGACACACTTGTGATGCTGGTGGAGAAGTGTCAGCCTGTGTGGGATGTATACTTGCAGGTAGATACTCATCCTGTTGTCTACAGCATTCAGGAGCTGCAGCGGAAGCTGACTGCTCCCCAGAGGGAGTTCCTCACGGTTATCCATGCTCTTAGTGGATGTGGCACTACTTCTGCACCCTATAGCAGAGGCAAGACAACTGCTTGGAATTTGGTCAAGAAACTGAAGCCTACAGAATTGCAAGAGCTTGAGGTCTTCATTTTGAAGGAAGCACTCACAAAGAAATTGAACAAGCTGGGGAGCGCTTCCTCCTGAGGCTTTACGACAACTGCGCTGAATCTACTCTGAACAGAGAAAGATTCCTTCACTACTACAAGATTATCTACAACTCAAAGCTATCTAGTTGTTTCTAAATGGAGTCTCTTCCCCTTACATCCTTGGCAGCGAAGCAGCACTCATATAGAACATAGCACACCATGCAACAGTGTATGGGAAGGGAACTGGAACCTACTGAATGGGGGTAGATGAAGGAGAATGGGATTCTGCAGCCATATATGACAGAGCAGACTGCAGCGCCAGATAAGCTGCTAAAGTTGATATCCTGCGGCTGCAAGACAGGATGTGGGAAAAGCTGAGGAGGAGGTTAGGAATGAAATGCAGCCCCATGTTCACCATCTGTGTTGGGCAGACTTGCACTAACATCGCTCAACAGCACACTGAGCAACAAGAGGAGGAAGACGAATAATTACATTTTAATGTAATACCCTTTACCTGCCCCCTCCCTTCCCCACCAACACGCTATGTGCAGTTCTACAGACCCAATTTGGAGTACAACATCTTTGAATATTTTTTTCTGCTAAAAAAAACAATAAAAAATTTGAACCAATACAATTCACGTTCTGTTTGATCGAAAAAAGGTGTTCCAAAAAAATGAAATTGCGGGAAAAAACTATCCTTGGACTTTTGATATGCTATAATTATACCTGTTAAAAAATCCAGCTTGATATGAATTTGTTCCAGGTTATAGTGGAATTTGAACTAATACTCCTCGACTAATAGGTTTGATATTTCAGTTATTTAACCGATCACACAAATAGCGGTTGAAATTCGTCGCTAACAAGCAAGCTCTAACCGCGTATATAGGTATAACAATAAATGTGGCAAAGTACGGAAACCAGTTATGTAGTAGCTCGCTTACTAAGGTGGAACAGATAACTGGTACAGGTATAGAAATGGCTGATTTCATTTTCTGACTCAGATTAAGCAAATAGCAAAAACGATACAATGTATGGTGATTGGTTAGTAAAATTTGGTATGAATTTCATAATGTAGAGCACATTTGGCTTCACTTCATGCATTTTTTACAACATTGCCCATGTATTTATAACAAATTTTACTAACCATGCTAAGTATTACTTTAAAAAGAAAGAACGACGTAAAATTGAATTTATCCATCTTCTATAATATGCACTTTGTACCATTTGTTTAGTAGTTGAAGGAGTAAAAAATAAACCCCATCCCACCCATCCCACCCATCTGACAATAACTAGTGTAAAATAGGCAGTTGAAAGCAGGCATTACGATTTTCTTTTGCATCCTTACAATTTTCATAATTATAGAAAACAGCCTGAAAATAATAAATAATATGTCAAAGTTTATGATGAAGTAACCAAATTCTTTATTTTACCAAATAGTTCTATGTCCAAACCAAACTATAATTATACACTCAATAAACTCTCAGTTGACATCATAATATTACAATAACCTTCTCAATAATCAACTTGAAATTGTATTCTCTCAACGTAGATGTAGAAATTAACTTCACACCGAACATCAGTATATGGACTTTGTAATTATAAACACACACGATTAGACCTCCTTTTTTTAAGCGCTGTCTCTTCTCTGCCATTATAGTCTACAGCAGCTTGAGCACTCTACCAGCGCGCGCATTCTGACTTGCCAGGATCCACGCGCATGTGTAAAAGCGTAGCTGGATGCGGTCACCCCATTTCTGCCATAGCTCCTGCTTGAAAATTTCTTTCTCTGTAAAACAGTGAACCAGCATTTGGAGTCAAGATGCCACTGAACTTGGGAGACATCTTTCCGAACCTGGAAGTGGAAACTACAGAAGGAAATTTAAAAATCCACGACTACTTTGGAGACGGGTACCTAACTTTGTGCCTGCTAGCAACGTTTTTGTTGTCTCTTCGTGTAAATGGCTAGTTGGCAAACTCTTTTCTCTTTTGCAGTTGGGGTGTGCTGTTCTCTCACCCTGCAGACTTCACTCCAGTGTGCACCACTGAGCTGGGTGAAGTAATTAATATGATGTCTGACTTTCAGAAGAGGAATACCAAGGTGATAGCGCTGTCGTGTGACCCAGTGGAATCTCACAAAAAGTGGATTAAGGATATCCAGGTTAGTAATGCCATTGCTATCCAGCAACCTTCTTTCACATGACACAATTTTTTTTTAATGTTTCCGTGTTATTATCGTCCAGTTGAGAAATGGTGTTATTACGTGCAAGGGGAGGGTGGGCCTAGTCACTACAATTAATGTGGAACCATACCTCTCCACTAACATACCGTTACGCGTACTCACCCATCAACTCGGCTCCCCACAAAGGAGGCCTTAGGCAATCAATAACTGGGGGCCTGGGCCCCATGAGTTGGGCTACTATGAACAGGGCCTAGGCACCCCAATTCCAATTTCCCAATAATCTCCGCCAACCAGTAGTATTGTCCATTGGCAATGTCAGGAGAGCAAAATGTCAAATGATAGAGACTGGGTTTGTTCCGACGTTGATTGTGGTGGCTATACCCACCTCTCCGTGGTCCACATAATGGGTAGTGCCATTTTTCTGACTTGTTGCAAGCAATGCCTGCACTGTTGATGTGTCCAGTGACGTCTCTGCACTGACCAACTTGAAAGAGAAACATTAGACTCTTCAAACTATTCTTCTATTCTGTTTGTTTTTGCGCTCTCCCTCTGTTGCTTGCAGGCCTATTGTAAGTGCACCTCAAACAATTTCCCCTACCCCATCATCTCTGACTCTAAAAGAGATATTGCCTCACTTTTGGGCATGGTGGATCCTGATGAGAAGGACAAAGCTGGCTTGCCAATGACCTGCAGGGCTGTAAGTTTATTTGCACAGCAGTTAAGAGTTCACACAGACTCAACCCCATATATCTCTTATTCTAGTTCTTCCTTCTGTATAGCTATGTGATGGCAGAGAGCTGTTGTTGTTGTTGTTTTTATTATTGTTGTCTTAAACATTGGGTATAAAGCAGGCATGGTGTGGCATAAAATGGCATAGAAGTACAATTTTGCATGCGATCATGGAGATGGAGTGAATGTCTGTGTTTATGCCATCTGTAGCCTCCCTCGCTATAACAGCATCATGGCTTGCTTGACTTGTATACTAGAGGTACGACTAAGTACCTCCAAGTACCTCCGGAAAAGCCATATAGCTGTGTCACAGAAAGAAAGGGGGGGGGGGAGAAAAAAATACCCATATCCTCCAAAAGCAGCTTGGTTGTTTGATGCTAGTTGGTAAGTTTCCCGCCTAAATGTAGTGTGGTTTCCCACCTAAATGTCGCCTGGTTTCCCACCTAAATGTAGCCTGGTTTCCCACCTAAATGTAGCCTGGTTTCCCACCTAAATGTAGCCTGCCTAAATGTTGTTTGGTGAAGCTACTGTGAAGACATCTCTATAGTACTGTACTGAAGCTGTAACTATGGCCCAGCCCCCCAAAAGATGACTGCTTGAATGTTTGAATCTTGCAGCTCTGGGAATCTCTGTGCCAAACATCCTAGGGAATATAAATAGGGGATGGGTTCGTGGGGGTAGTGACTTGGGATTAGGTGTGCATTAATCAGAATGTTATCAACTCTTGCCATCTGCTTTCCTGCCACCCTTGCCCCCTTTGAAATGCTGTGGGTACCTGTAGTGATTGCCCATGAAACCTTGACCACAGACCCTTGTAGTGAATGTGTTCTCCTGTGTGGGAGAATAGCATTTGATATGCTACATTCCATGCTTGGCATGTCAACCCTGCTGTTCCAATAGCTGCCTCGTCGTCTTTTCTATTGATGATTTTATGTATAAAAAGGGGGGTGGCTAGCAAATTGGTGGTGGTGGTGGTGGGAGGCTGTCAAATTATAGGCAGGGCTGCATTTATGATTTGGTTCAAGGGGGAGCAAAACAACTGTTCAGAACTCCAGGGTGGCGAAGTTCCAATGGTGTGCCTATAGCACACCTCAATCTGGGATGGTCTGGAGACGTGCTCCCCTAGGAATTTTTAACATCCTGAGATCACTTCTCATGCATTTTTAGACCAGAAATTATCCCGACAATTGCTCAATTGCTAAAAAGAAGGGGAGAAAAATGTCTGATTGTAAGGGGGCCATAACCATAACGTTTAACAGTATACGAGTATTTAAATTTTGTACATATCTACTCTTCTGCAGGTACTTACAATTGTTTCCCTGTTACAAATCTCTCTCACCTCTCTACTTAACTAAATCAATGCCACACACTATGCATGTATTTAATTCTAATGCCTTGTAATACCATCGTTTTATTCTATTTAAAGAAATCAGTATGTGTTTTTGAAGGAATCTTGTCTCTTCTTGGCTGCTGAAGAATGCAGTTCATATAGAAGTACCAAGTTCATCAGTGCAGCTTCAGCTTGCTGTTCCAGCCATGTCCAATGAGTGCTGAAAGTTCTTCAGCCTCACTGTGAGTGATGGTGGCACCAGGTTGTCTTCTTCTTCCTCCTCACTTTCGTCAAGTATTGATGATGCTTGAACATTGTCTACTACAGCTATCCTCGTCAGTCATCTCCTCCTGAACTAGTCTCACCTTACTCCATGATAAGCCACTCTTCCATCTCAGCATCAGGGCCACCTAACTGGTTACATTCTCAGACATCCCTGGAGATTCTTCCTCTTGGCTACCACTGTCTTCTCTCTGGCTTTCTTAATGTCTGTCACGGTTGTTTTACCAATTCCCAAATCCTTAACTTCGACTGACTGGTCCACTTTCCTCAAAATCTTCAGCTTCTCTTTGATGGATAGCGTAACTCGCTTACGTCATTGGAGAGATTGAGGCTGTGGTGAAGAAAAGAGCGTACAAAGGAAGGCATAGTTGGAGAAGCTAACATTTCAACGGGTTTGTGCACGTGCCGTATATACTAAGGCGATTCTGCGAGGCAATACTTTACCCATGTATGTTCACTTGCCATTCGGTGGACAGGGTTGCTTATATTGGTTGGTAACCCTGTAGTTCCTATACACAATATTGCTATAGTTTTTGTTCACTAGTAGTTCACACATATTTGAGCATAACAAAAAATGCTCATTAGTGAACTTCAAGGCAATTAACACCCTGCATTGCAAGGCTTATGTTAAGTGGTTGTCACAATACACAAGATTGCTATAATTGTCACTAAAGGCCTGTCCACACTGCACACTGAATGCGCGTTAGATCTCAACGAATGCGCGTTCGTTGCGTCCACACTGAATGCGAATTAGATTTCTTGGACCTAACGCACATTAGGTCCAGTCCACCTCGATAGGTGGTTTGAGTCGAGCCAGAGCAACAAATCCAAGCGTAAAATTAATTACGCGGGTGCGCGTTAAAAGATAAACCCCGCTGGCGCTATGGCTGCAGGCTGAAACTATGAAGAAACAAGAGCGCTGATCAGTGTGTGGAGCCATGCCAGTGTCCAGGAGCTACTCGACGGAGTACAAAGAAACAGAATCATTTATGAAGTTGTAGCTGATTCCCACCAGTGCTTACTGCATGGCTTGCACCAAACCTGGTGCACAGATGGATGCTGGTAGGCATGGCTTGCACCAAACCTGGCGCACAGATGGATGCTGGTAGCCAGCCATCATTGCCACAATCAAAGGACCAATAGCAGGCAAAGATCAAGCTACAGTAAATACTATTATAGCTAAAATAGACTTCGAAAATTTTACCTCCGCAGCCTTCTTTTATGGAGTTCATGGAGCGCCATCCGTCTACTGTATTGCCTTTTTCTATTTATAAATCCTTCTTCTCCTCTGCAGCGTATGCTTCCTTCGCGTCTGTAGGTATCTCGTCCATAACAGAAGAAATCCAACAACTAACACCGTATCCATTGTGACGTGGGTGCAGTTTTCTTGGAGGGGAGTGGTTTTTATGCGCGTTTAGTTTATTGTCATGTCAGTGTGGACGCGACGTCATGACTGGACGCGCATTGAGACTCTATTTGTAGCTAGTGTGTCTCAATGCGCATCCAGTTATTGTGCAGTGTGGACAAGCCTTTAGTAGTTCACACGCATTTGAGCATTCATAACAAAAAATGCTCATTAGTGAATTTCAAGGAAATTAACACCCTGCATTGCAAGGTTAAGTTGGTTGTCACAACAATGACCCATTGCAAACAGTGAACACTGTCTGCCTGGCTACATGACTGGCTACATGACACATTTTTGGTATGAAGCATGGTGGTCTCTTTAAAAACAACTTCAAGCTAGTATGCACCTTTTTCGTGTGTGTTTGTGTGTGCCTGGGATGCCATGCCACACTTGTTGTCACCCTTGACGGCAACTACACGAATCATCACGAGCCAGAAGCTCTGGGAATCAATAAGGTTCTTTCTAAGTTCTCTACAACTGCAGCCATTTTCCCCCTTGACTACACCTTATTGAATACAGCCAAGCTCAGTAAAGAACTCCAGATGAAACAGCTTGATTTACCTATGATTTCCACTGTCGTTGTGCTACTCCCAAATCATTGGAGGATGCCATTTTACCTGCTGCAGAGGGTCTTGGAACTGTTAGACTCCAGTGCCGACATTCAGGAAGCTGCAGGTGAGACAATCAACACCACCAAGATCACTCGTTTCAGGGACGCTATTGTTTGCACTGCCCACCTCAGTGGCGAGCTGGATGGAAGACTTGGTGTTGCCGGCATGGCGTATGTATCTATGCAACAGGTGTTCACCACCCGTAGAAAATCCAACTGGGTCGCCTGCTGTAAATAATGCAGGCTTACATAAATCTGGAATGGTCGTCATCATTAAGTGATTGGTCGAGTGAACGCCTGAAGATTGAAATGGACTAGCTGTGCTATCTCTGCACGGCCTTACATGTGCCATGCTTGGCAACATCAAGTTTCCCATCCAACTATTCACCAAGGAGGCTTGCTTTGCTCGCCAATTATCACATTCTTGAATCATTTCCAAAAGGGTACAAACCACATCTAGAAAGGGGGTGGGGCATTAACCCCCTCCTTCCAGTGTTTGTTCCCCATGCAAACATGCTGACATTTTTTGTCCTGGCCCTCTCTGATTGAAAACAAACTTGATTTGTGTATTATAAAAAATATATATATATATTGTAACTATAACTTCTCTTCAGGAATGAGCTGCAGTTTGGTGTAAGAATCAGCTACATTTAGGTAAGCAAAGAAAGCTATTGTGCTTGCCTTGCTATGTCTACAACAGAACTTATGGCAAAGAAATCCATTCATCCCCTTTATCAACAGTGAAGAAGAGATCCAAAGGGATTCCAGGTAAGCATACTGTAGGTGCCTGGGAAGCAGCAGAAGGACTTCCAGAACTGGCAGAGTTCAGTTGGTAGTTGAGGTACTAGTTCGCCATTATTTTAGAAGTACAGTGGGACCTTGCTATTGGCATAACATATCCAGAAGTTTACAGTAGGCTTGTTAGTTCCCATGTTACAAAATAGGTTTCTACACAGAGAACACAACCAAAGTTGTTTGTGGTGTGCACAAGTAAATTATACATTTCTACAGGCATACAGTGCACACTGAACTCTGCCTATATTGTAATACACTGAGTTACATGTGCACATGCAGTGCTGTATACAACTACAGTACAAATTATACAGTGAGAGTGCAGGAGGCTGCACTATCTTGCTCAACCCTCTACTAGAAGTAAATGTATTTTGTACTCCTATCACAAAACCAGCAGCCAAAGGAAGTGTCCATGCAATGCCAAGTGATACATGTCCAAGTGTTGTTCTTACATGCTGCGGTCTAGGTTTTTATATGGACGACATGACATATGCTGAAGGCACTGTGGGAGTAATTCTGTGGTGGCATGGTGGGAGGGGCCAAGTTCGAAATTGTTTTTGTAGTCATCTTACCACTAGTGAGTATTGGGTTGGCAAGAACTTTGATAATGTTCGGACATGTTTAGGCCATGCCTCTTTTTCCCACGGCATCACTGGGTATTTATGGAGGCATCAGCCACGTAGTGTAATGTTCATCACAGGTGCACCTCCTGATGGTCTGAGTTGATTCACAGGAGTCATCTCGCTGGGGCAACTTCACAGGGAAATTTGAGGAGGAAGAAATTTGAGGAGGAAGCAAGAGTTCAGTCCAGACCAGTGAGAGCAAAATGTGAAAGTGGGCGCTCCAGGGAAAGCCCAAACCAGCGGGAACAAAGGCTGAGAGCAAGACGTGAGAGTGAGTGCTCCAGGGAGGCAACAGGAGAGCCAGACCAGTGGGAGCAAAGGCTGAGAGCAAGACATGAGAGTGAGTGCTCCAGAGAGGCAACAGGAGAGCCCAGACCAGTGGGAGCAAAGGCTGAGAGCAAGACATGAGAGTGAGTGCTCCAGAGAGGCAACAGGAGAGCCCAGACCAGTGGGAGCAAAGGCTGAGAGCAAGACATGAGAGTGAGTGCTCCAGAGAGGCAACAGGAGAGCCCAGACCAGTGGGAGCAAACGCTAAGAGCAAGACGTGAGAGCGAATGCACACAAAGCCTGAAAGGAAAATGTGATCAATACTAAAGCGAACAAACAAGCCAGTAACATATCCCAGAAAGCAATAAAGCAAGTTATGGGCGGAGTTCACACAGATGGACACATTGCCCCCCCCCCCCCCCCCCCCCTCCCTCTGAGAACTCATGTCAGACACCCTATTCTCTGGCCACATCATCCTGCCCATTACATGATTACATGGGTGTGCCTTTGCTAGTACCATTCCTGACCTTGGCTCAACCCTGGAAAAAGTGGGGGTGGGGACCATCACTACCATTAGGTGGCCACCATGGACCCTGGGGCACAAATACGTATAGGATAGCCTATACAAAAGAGTCTGTAATGCGCCTATGTAACCTCCGAGTTTGCGGTTACCCCGAGGCGAAGCCGAGGAATGTAACAGCAAACGAGTAGGTTACACTGGCGCATAACCGACTCTTTTGTATAGGCTATCTTACTTATACTACATTGCGCATGCGCTAAACTACATAGCAACTAGAAATGGAAGAATTTTTTACTCAAGGCGCCCCAGCTATTGACAAAGTACTGCTAGATAAACACGCAGCTGAGTTGGAACAACTTCCTTCAACTGATGATCAAAAACTCCTTCAACTTCAGGGATTTATGAGCCCAGATATTTTGCAGTGTTACGCGCAAACGAGTAGGTTACACTGCAGCACAGAACATCTATATAAATTATATCAAGTGAATATTATCATGACATTAAAGCTTCATGAACAGTGAACATTAATAGCTAAAGCGCAAACGAGTAGGTTACACTGGTGCATAACCCGCGAGTGGAGTATAGGCTATCTTACTTATACTACATTGCGCACACGCTAAACTACTGTACATCCGGTTAAAAGTGTAGGTTACGCGCCTATGTAACCTACAGTTATTAACCAATCAGATTAGCCACAGATGACGTGATGTAGTATAATTGTAGATAAACTCCACCAAAGGAAGGAGGTTTGAATTTGTGTGATTATTTTCAGCCGACATCAATTTCCTATTTTCTTGCTTTTATTGCCTGAAACAAGAAGATTGAAAGGGAATCTACAGAACAAGAATGGAAGGACAATTATTGGCCTTTTACTGGGAGTTCTGAGAACAACATTCCCCAGGAGCTAAGACATGCAAGGTGGAGACTTAGTGCCCCCTGCAGATGTCTAGACTAGAGACATGCTGTCCAGCCAGGTGGAGACTTAGTGCTCCCCTGCAGATGTCTAGACAAGTGGAGACAAGAGACATGCTGTCCAGCCAGGTGGAGACTTAGTGCTCCCCTGCAGATGTCTAGACAAGTGGAGACAAGAGACATGCTGTCCAGCCGGGTGGAGACTAGTGCCCCCCCCCCCCCCCCAGGTGGAGACTTAGTGCCCCTTCAGATGTCTAGACAAGTTGAGACAAGAGATGTGCTGTCCAGCCAGGTGGGGACTTAGTGCCCCCTGCAGATGTCTAGACAAGTGGAGACTGGAGACAAGAGACATGCTGTCCAGCCAGGTGGGGACTTAGTGTCCCCTGCAAATATCTAGACAAGTGGAGACGAGAGACATGCTGTCCAGCCGGGTGGAGACTAGTGCCCCCCCCCCCCCCCAGGTGGAGACTTAGTGCCCCTTCAGATGTCTAGACAAGTTGAGACAAGAGATGTGCTGTCCAGCCAGGTGGGGACTTAGTGCCCCCTGCAGATGTCTAGACAAGTGGAGACTGGAGACAAGAGACATGCTGTCCAGCCAGGTGGGGACTTGGTGTCCCCTGCAAATATCTAGACAAGTGGAGACAAGAGACATGCTGTCCAGCCAGGTGGGGACTTAGTGCTCTCCTGCAGATGTCTAGACAAGTGGAGCTAATTATTGATGTCAGGATTTTGTAATGCCGACATCAATAATGCACAGATCAGTAGACTCCATTATGCTTGGGCTAGGACAAGGACTAAAGGTTTTTTCTCCCTTTTTCTCTCTTCTTTTGCTTCCCCTCCCTCACCACTCAATGCCCTGCATCCATTACTACTTGTGAAAAAATATCTGGCATGCTCAGACCAAGACTCTGCCCCTGCTCTCTACTAGTCTGTGAGGTGACTGCCCACCTATAATTGCATGGCAATGTGCTTGCTGGAATGCCGAGTACAGTGTTGTGAAACGGACACAATCGTTAATGTATTGTGGGAATCTGCGAGCAGAATGGCTCAGAAGATGGCATCCTCTGCAAGCCTTGTCTGGTATTGCAGCACCTGCTACCACCAGGGAGGCAGCCACACTGAGCAATGAAGACATCGAGGCTCTGCCGACTCGTTGAACGAAGCTGACCGGGAAGGAATAGTGGACAATCACACCAATAAAGGTCTTGTCACCTGATAAGAGATCTGGTGATCTACTACTACACACATGCAGGGACTGCAGACTTACAACTAGATTAAATGATTAGAGAACACCCTCTATTAGGGAACAGTCTAGTAGCTCATGAAATTAATATACTGTAAACCCAGAAAAGTTGGCGACCCTTTTATTTAGCGTTTTTGAAATCATGCACATTTTAGCGACCATTAATGTTAACGTTTTATAGCATGAAAAACAAGGTGAAATCCTTGTGAAAATAAGAACAGTACATTCAGTACATTAATCATTAATAAAGTCCATGATTCCAGGGTTTTTTAAAGCTTGTTTTAGTCTTTCAGTATTGCATGAAAGATTGCTAAGACTGTTGATTAACCAGATGCACGAAGGTTCACTTTAACAGCTGATACCTCTTTCCCACCATCCAGGGCTTCATGGATTTCATTCGCATACCTCGTGAAGGAGTCCTTCATTAAATCCTTCATTTACGCACACATCAAGTGGCTGCAACTTTCCTGTGCAGCTTGTAGGAACAAACACTTAGTGGATATTGTCGTCTTGAAGCTTTTTAAGAACAGAACTACAGCGATGAGCTGCAAACACATAGAATATTGCCAATGCAGACTGATCGTCAGCCAAATCCAGTCTCGCTCTAGTAGTAGTGACATATGGAATGATATTTTGTTGACTGCAGCTGTTGCTCCGGGCCTTCTGGTAAACAAACTGAGCTAGATCCACCAGCATGATTGCCTTTCACCAACGAACAGTAGCGCAGTTGCTCGATCAAAACTCGAAAGCTCATAATCAGTGACGACCTCGTGCTCTGCTGACAGCTAGCACGCGCGCGTGAGTGTTTTTGAACTTTGTACTTATATTGCCCACAAATGTTGGTTGCCTATTAGCTCAGCGATTTTTTTAGTGGATATTGTCGTCTTGAAGCTTTTTAAGAACAGAACTACAGCGATGAGCTGCAAACACATCGAATATTGCCAATGCAGACTGATCGTCAGCCAAATCCAGTCTCGCTCTAGTAGTAGTGACATATGGAATGATATTTTGTTGACTGCAGCTGTTGCTCCGGGCCTTCTGGTAAACAAACTGAGCTAGATCCACCAGCATGATTGCCTTTCATCAACGAACAGTAGCGCAGTTGCTCGATCAAAACTCGAAAGCTCATAATCAGTGACGACCTCGTGCTCTGCTGACAGCTAGCACGCGCGTGTGAGTGTTTTTGAACTTTGTACTACTTATATTGCCCACAAATGTTGGTTGCCTATTAGCTCAGCGATTTTTTTAGTGGATATTGTCGTCTTGAAGCTTTTTAAGAACAGAACTACAGCGACGTGCTGCAAACACATCGAATATTGCCAATGCAGACTGATCGTCAGCCAAATCCAGTCTCGCTCTAGTAGTAGTGACATATGGAATGATATTTTGTTGACTGCAGCTGTTGCTCCGGGCCTTCTGGTAAACAAACTGAGCTAGATCCACCAGCATGATTGCCTTTCACCAACGAACAGTAGCGCAGTTGCTCGATCAAAACTCGAAAGCTCATAATCAGTGACGACCTCGTGCTCTGCTGACAGCTAGCACGCGCGCGTGAGTGTTTTTGAACTTTGTACTTATATTGCCCACAAATGTTGGTTGCCTATTAGCTCAGCGATTTTTTTCCCATCGCTAAATTCGCTAACATTAATGGCCCGCTAACTTTCCTGGGTTTACAGTATAGTGTGTGCTTGCATGCATGTGTGTGTGTGTGTGCATGTGTCTGTGTGCGTGCATGTGTGACCAATGGCACCATCTAGGTAAACAACTGGGATTGGTTATCTAAGCTGAAAACTCCTCTACTCTCACCACTTTCCATGATGTAATAATCGATGATGTAATCCATGATGTAATCGTGACTCCTCGCACTCCCCAGCCCTCCTCTGGCTACTCTGTAGACAGTAGCCAATTTTACATGTACTTGCCCCATTCCTGACATAGTTCTCATAGACAGAGTCCACCTGTAAGTCTATTTAGGTAAGTTCTTGTCGAGTTAGTGTTCAATAATTTCTGAAACAAATGCAGAAGATAGCGAATGATTATCTTTGACAGTCTTTGGCTGTTTCTGGAAGCTTTTCTGCTTAGGACGGCTGCAAAGGTGGTTATGCACACTGAGGGAAACATCCTGAATCTCTTTGCTCTTGAGAAAGGATGAGCTTCTGGCTGGATTTCTTTGCTGCCATTATTATTTCCCCCTTTCCTGTGGACCTAGTGGATGTTTGTTTTGTTTCCTTGCCTCTGTGGAGCTGTCGGACAAATTGCAGGGACCTGTTCCTGTGCACTTACATTATTAAGGAGACGATACCCGGGTGGGGGCTTTGTTCGTCCCCAGCCCTGCCTTTGCTGCCATCTGGTTGCCCCGTGTTCTGCAGGCAGTGTGGGTTGGATTGACTCTTCCCACCAGCCAGGTTACCTCCGGTGCATTAACTACAGTTCTTATGTATGTTTGGTCCAGGTATGGTCTGTATGACGCAGTTTACTCTCTGAAGCAAGGCCACCCTATCTGCTGACCTAGCAGTCTACTACCACAGATAGACAGCAGCTCAAGAGGGGCAAAGATTTTCTCTTTCATTCAGCTTTTCAATCATTTAAATTTAAATATATTTTTATTGCCAACTGAAAAAAAAAATTATACAGAGACAGACTTGATGGTGGCCATCAGGAGCTGGTAATAGCTGGCAAGTTAGCTAAGCAACAGTATTTCCTGAAGAACCAGTTCTTCCGGACATACTGTCCTTCGCCCCGAGGATTTTTTAAAGCTTTTGGCAACGACCGGTACAAGTCGGTGGAAAGCTTCTTGGAGCTTTGATGAACTTCTCTTCTCTGATCGGCGGCCGCTGAACAGTACAAATTATTCAATGGACTCTAGCATTCTGGTTGGTATGGTGCAATGCAATGGACGCAAGAGGTGAATCAAATATCCTACTCCTCCGTTTCATATCTGTTCCATGCATGAGGTCCGGGGTCAATTGCATTCAAGTTGGCAATCCCAAAGCAGTGTTGCGCAGGGCACACAGCGGGTCTTCTTGCGTCATATTGTGAACTGCCCTTCACGATCTCTAGCTACCTGCATGGCCGTCTTTATCACCTCATTCAGGCACCCGATTAACAGGTCATGTGTGATGTCTTCACTCATTCACTCTCTCCCTCTGTCCTCTTCCCTTCCAACAATCTCCCAACTCTCTCCTCTCCACCTCTCTCTCCTTTTCTTCTTTCCTCCACCCCCCACCCCCCTCTCCCCCCCCTGCAGGTGTTCGTCGTCGGTCCCGACAAGAAGCTGAAACTGTCTCTGCTCTATCCCGCCACCACTGGCAGGAACTTTGAGTAAGTGGTTTGTTTTTGTTTACAGACATTGTTTAGTGCAGGATATGATTGGTTGGCTGCGCAGGAGCAGTGTACAATGCAGCTGCACCTTTTTTAGTCATCTTTAAAGTCATCTACTTTGTTAAAACTTAGCAACGATCCCCCTTTGTAGATTTCATTTATTTTATCATCATCATCACTTAATTATTATTATTGTTGTTGTTTGTATTGTTATTACCTTAGATCGGATAGATCGGAAAAACGAATCCTCCTTTTTAATTTTATAAATTTTATAACCCTTACTTGATGAACATGAATATCCTTTTTGTTTAGACGATGCCACCTGCTCATAAAGTCAAGTGTTCAGGAGGGCACTTCCCCCCACGTGCACAATTTATAAGTGAAGGCTTTGTGCACTTGCTCAATGCAGGAAAGTGTGTTGCGTAGTTGTCATTAGACTCGAGGAACTTCTGGAATAGTCTCTGATCCCTTAGGTTTAGTGATCAAGGTATAGAGTACTTATAGTGTAGCTAGCTTGCTATCGCTTGATTCGAGCATGTTTTCTTGGGGTGCTGCTGTTCTTCTGATCCAGTTGGACATCAGAGAGACTGTTAGCATTGCTCTGATAAGTGTTGAGCAACTTACTAGCTGTTAACCGAGTCTTAGCTAAAACAGTCGGCCATACTACTGTGTTTTTTACTAGCCATGCTGCCTCCACCTCCTATCCAAGGAGCCTCACTGTCGCCTTGTTTATCGCTCTCGTTGCTCTCTCCATAGCTATCACTACTAGTACAGTCACTGCCCACCTCATCAATTTCCATGTCTGACATCATTCACCAAGCACTCCTCTGCATGACAGCATTTCCTGGCCATTGTTTTGCAATGGTGAGAAAATCAACTGTGTTTGCAGCTGATCTTGGAGTCAAAACCCTCCCCCCTACCCTCCCCCCTTCTGTGGTTGGTTGTAACTACAAGTTTCATCCTAAGCTGCCTACAGTATCTCCTAGGAGAGTACAGTGTACACCTGTACTTATGCTTAGGCTTCCATTGTCAGGATCCTGTGGGCTTGTTCTAATCTCTATTAAACACAGCATGTCTCAAATTTATGACTGCTTGAAATTGCTGGCAAGGATCTGTGACTCCTGTAAGGGTAAAGGTCATGTGGGGGTGGAGTAGGGAGGTCACCGACCTTTGATTTCTTGTTGTTCACCTATTAATTAAAAAGCAAGTGATTAGTCTAGTTTGCATTTTTTTAAATGCATGGTGATCTTGTAACACAAACTGTTTACCCTCGAGCGAAGGGGTTGCCTGCATTCCTGGAGTACTTTCTGACTCTAGATGTACTACTAAATAGTGTACTCATCATGTGAGACTTTATCGTGTGATAAAAACATGGATATAAACATGGAGGCAGCTAGTCATCCAGGCAGAAGCTTGAGGGTTATGGTTGAGGCAGGTTGAAGTAGGTTGACAATAGCTCTATGGTGACACTCACTGGACCAACACCACACTGGGTTGAGGCTAGGTAGACAATAGCTCTATGGGGACACACACAGGACCAATACCACACTGGGTTTAGGCAGGTTGAAGTAGGTTGACAATAGCTCTATGGGGCCACACTAGAACAACACCACACTGGGTTGAGGCAGGTAGGTAGGTTGACAACAGCTCTATGGGGACATGCTGCCATGTTTTTTCATTGTGGTTCTTTGTTGTTTGCAGTGAAATTATTCGTGTGATCGACTCTCTGCAGCTGACTGCCTACAAGCGAGTGGCTACTCCTGCCAACTGGAAAGTAAGTGGATGACGATTTGGTCAATACATCATGGTGGAAATGCCCACAAACCATTATGTCATAGTGGGAATCCCCATAGTTGGAATCCCCACAACCCTGCCTACACCAGCTGAGCATCTCTCAAGACCAAGTCGACCAAGTCTCTGCGACTTGAGCACAAGCATTGTTTCTCTTTCAGTAGATTTTCTAACCCATTTCTTCTTGTTGTACTGGACACAGCCTACAGCACACGCCTCCTGTTTGGTTGCTAGAGTCCGCCCCATGGTGGAGGTCCAGCCTCACCTTCCTTCAAGGATGTGGTAATAGCGTGTTGGCCCTGCATGTGTGATCAGACCAGCTCTTTCGTTGCTGTACTTCCTCACCTTCTTAGCAGGTCAAGTTCTCAGTGATCCAACTGACCTCTATCAAATACACGATAGTGTTTATACACCTGTTGATCCTTACTCATTCCCCCAATTGACAAACTCTACAGTGGCTGGAAGATAAGGTGTCTTTTGGTTGTAAATCTTTACTTGGTGGGTGGGAGAAGAGGAAGGTATTGAAGACCTGATGATAATTTTTGTTACTGTTTGCATTTGGGAGCGATTAACACTATTACCAAACACCAATCAGCACTCTCTAGTAAATGTAGATTCCCTGAGGGTCTGTTCACACTCTCTAGTAATTATGGTCCCTGAGGGTCTGTTTCAGTACACTCTCTAGTAATGATGGTTATAGATTCCCTTAGGGCCTGTTTCGGTACACTCTCTAGTAATGATGGTTATAGATTGCCTGAAGGCCTGTTTCAGTACACTCTCTAGTAATGATGGTTATCGATTGCCTGAGGGTCTGTTTCCGTAGGTGTTTTTGTTTTCAGCTTTAGCAAAGATAAAGAAATGCAAGAAAAAAAATGTAATGGATTTTCACACTAATTTCAAACAAGGTCCTTCTCTCTTTGCCTCAGAGGGGATGGTCTGAGGTGAGGTGAGCTCGGTACAATAGCCCCCAGATAATGCATGCTAAAGCTAGCCTTGGTGATAGCTGTAGATTGCTCACACACTGGGAGCACTTCAGAGTTGTCTTGGAGTAGCAGCTGGAGATATCTGGTCTCCTTGTGGTGGCTGCCTTTAGGCAAGCTAGTTGTATTTTGCAAGCCTTGATGCATGCATGATTGTTGAAAAGGGCTTCTGTTAAGGGATGAATAGTTCGGATTTCAGATTGCATTCTGAGAGATCCAGTTTTCATATGTGTTGTGAAGTGGCCCCATCCCGTCCCTCCTGTTAAGTTGGACTATAAAGCTTGTTGTCTTGCCCTCTGCCATAAATTCAATTCCCCCCCCCCCCTTTTTTCTTCTCTATTCCCCCACCCCCCAATTGTTAGCAGATCTTGTTAGATACTAAGATAAGGGTGCAGCATAGTCAGTGTACAGTTCAGTGAGCAGAAATGTGCAGTGATGTCCTTCAGTGTACAGCACGTAAGCAGAAACATGCAGAGATGTCCAGCCCTTTTGTGTATGTTGGCACTTGAGAGTCAGAATATTCTGAGAGCTGTTCTTCCTTAGTGCTAGGAAAACATGGACATCTCTGTAATGACTATCTCTTTAATGCCACCTTCACCAATGTGGAAGTTGGGTGGGTGGGTGGGGGGGGGGGGGGGGGGGGGGGGTTGAAATATGAAGCAGGTGGTTGAATAACTGCAGAAGTAGGTTCTCAAACTGGAGTAGTGATGTCATCCATTAATGCAACAACAAACAGTCCTTTTGAAAACCAGTTGGACAAGCGGGGGGGGGGGGGCAGTTGCTAAATCGGGAATTGTCCAGTTGATTGAAACAGACCATGGAAGAAGACTTGGTGGAAGGTTGCCTCATGATTCTTCCTTTAGTCCTGGGTCCAGCTGGTCCAGCTCTTCCCTCAGTCCTGGGTCCAGCTCTTCCCTCAGTCCTGGGTCCAGCTGGTCCAGCTCTTCCCTCAGTCCTGGCTCCAGCAGGTGCAGCTCTTCCCTCAGTCCTGGCTCCAGCAGGTGCAACTCTTCCCTCAGTCCTGGCTCCAGCAGGTGCAACTCTTCCCTCAGTCCTGGCTCCAGCAGGTGCAACTCTTCCCTCAGTCCTGGCTCCAGCAGGTGCAGCTCTTCCCTCAGTCCTGGCTCCAGCAGGTGCAACTCTTCCCTTAGTCCTGGCTCCAGCAGGTGCAACTCTTCCCTTAGTCCTGGCTCCAGCAGGTGCAGCTCTTCCCTCAGTCCTGGCTCCAGCAGGTGCAACTCTTCCCTCAGTCCTGGCTCCAGCAGGTGCAGCTCTTCCCTCAGTCCTGGCTCCAGCAGGTCCAACTCTTCCCCAGTCCAAGGTCCAGCAGGTGCAACTCTTCCCTCAGTCCTGGCTCTAGCAGGTGCAACTCTTTCCTCAGTCCTGGCTCTAGCAGGTGCAGCTCTTCCCTCAGTCCTGGCTCTAGCAGGTGCAGCTCTTCCCTCGGTCCTTGCTCTAGCAAGTGTAGCTGTTCCCTCAGTCCTGGCTCCAGTAGGTGCAGCTCTTCCCTCAGTCCTGGCTCCAGCAGGTGCAACTCTTCCTTGGCTCCAGCAGGTGCAACTCTTCCCTCAGTCCTGGCTCCAGCAGGTGCAACTCTTCCCTCAGTCCTGGCTCCAGCAGGTGCAGCTCTTCCCTCAGTCCTGGCTCCAGCAGGTGCAACTCTTCCCTCTGTCCTGGCTCTAGCAGGTGCAACTCTTCCATCTGTCCTGGCTCCAGCAGGTGCAACTCTTCCCTCAGTCCTGGCTCCAGCAGGTGCAGCTCTTCCCTCAGTCCTGGCTCCAGCAGGTGCAACTCTTCCCTCTGTCCTGGCTCTAGCAGGTGCAACTCTTCCATCTGTCCTGGCTCCAGCAGGTGCAACTCTTCCCTCAGTCCTGGCTCCAGCAGGTGCAGCTCTTCCCTCAGTCCTGGCTCTGGCAGGTGCAGCTCTTCCCTCAGTCCTGGCTCCAGCAGGTGCAGCTCTTCCCTCAGTCCTGGCTCCAGCAGGTGCAACTCTTCCCTCTGTCCTGGCTCTAGCAGGTGCAACTCTTCCATCTGTCCTGGCTCCAGCAGGTGCAACTCTTCCCTCAGTCCTGGCTCCAGCAGGTGCAACTCTTCCCTCAGTCCTTGCTCCAGCAGGTGCAGCTCTTCCCTCAGTCCTGGCACCAGTAGGTCCAACTCTTGCCTTTGTCCTGCCAGTAGCTCCATCTCTTATGTATCTCTATAATGCTCCAAGTCTTCCCTGACCTGGCTCCAGGGGTCATATATTCTGGCCAAGTTGTAATTTCAAGGCTATCACACTGCTTGTTAACAGATGCTATCATATAACTGCAAGGGCCACAAGTATAGCTTTGATTTTAGCAAGTCCAGATGTTTCACATACAACTCAACAGTTACGGCAAGCTGTGAACAGCTTGAAAACCACATCCCAATAACATGCTGCCAAAGGGCCACACTACTAACATAGTCCTAAATGGCCAACCTTTTACCAATCAATATGCTAGAAAGGGTTTGGCCAACTGAAATACAGAGCCTCCAACTAAAAGCGCACAGCCCTTGCCTGGCCATGGCCCTAGCCTTCGACTAAAAACACATAGCCCTTGCCTGGCCCTAGCCACGAGGTGACTGCTGTTAGCAAATGGATGCCTAGACCTGCTTCATGGGAAACCAAGTGAGTGCACACTAATCCACTAAGTTGCGAGAGCCTAGGCCTGCTTAGGTGGGAGTCCCAGCACCTAGGAACCCAGCGTACAGTTTTTAATACAAACTCATATAATTCATTAGCCCCCCCCCCTTCCCTTCTCCTCTGCTAGTACTTTATCCTTCCACTTTTGGCAAAACCACACAAGTACCACAGCGGTTTCAGGCATGCTAAAAAAAGGAGCAGCAATTCTCTGGCAATCCTTCTTCATGGCTTGAGGGCTCTATCAGGTAAGCGGTGCTGTTGCTATGCTAGCTTGCCTAGCAACAACTAAAGTAAACAAAACACTTGGAATATTTCTTGCTTGTCCAGCACATGCATTTATGCCCAAGGCCATGGCAGTCATTTTAGCTTCAGCTAGCTGGTCTTCTAAGCTCTTTCTAAGCTCTGATATGGCAGGCATTTACCTCTCTGAGCACTTCCACTTTATATACGTTGCCTTCAGCTCTCACTTAATTTTTAGCCTTTTGCTTCTTGTAGTAGCAGATGCTAGCAGCTGTAAATCTCTATATTTCAGCAGCTGCAGTGTTATTCTAGTAGAGCATGGTGAGATGACACAGCCTTGCTAGACAACGGCTAGGCTTAGATTTTACTGTGCTAGCTCTAGCGAAGCTTTCTGGTAGTGGCTAGTTGCGATCTTTGTGCGGATATATCCACTATCATCAGGAAGTGGAACCCACACACACATGGATATATCCACTATCATCAGGAAGTGGAACCCACACACACATGGATATATCCACTACCATCAGGAAGTGGAACCCACACACACATGGATATATCCACTATCATCAGGAAGTGGAACCCACACACACATGGATATATCCACTATCATCAGGAAGTGGAACCCACACACACATGGATATATCCACTATCATCAGGAAGTGGAACCCACACACACATGGATATATCCACTATCATCAGGAAGTGGAACCCACACACACATGGATATATCCACTATCATCAGGAAGTGGAACCCACACACACATGGACATCACTATCATCAGGAAGTGGAACCCACACACACATGGACATATCCACTATCATCAGGAAGTGGAACCCACACACACATGGACATATCCACTATCATCAGGAAGTGGAACCCACACACACATGGACATATCCACTATCATCAGGAAGTGGAACCCACACACACATGGACATATCCACTATCATCAGGAAGTGGAACCCACACACACATGGACATATCCACTATCATCAGGAAGTGGAACCCACACACACATGGATATATCCACTATCATCAGGAAGTGGAACCCACACACACATGGATATATCCACTATCATCAGGAAGTGGAACCCACACACACATGGATATATCCACTATCATCAGGAAGTGGAACCCACACACACATGGATATATCCACTATCATCAGGAAGTGGAACCCACACACACATGATATATCCACTATCATCAGGAAGTGGAACCCACACACACATGGATATATCCACTATCATCAGGAAGTGGAACCCACACACACATGGATATATCCACTATCATCAGGAAGTGGAACCCACACACACATGATATATCCACTACCATCAGGAAGTGGAACCCACACACACATGGATATATCCACTATCATCAGGAAGTGGAACCCACACACACATGGATATATCCACTATCATCAGGAAGTGGAACCCACACACACATGGATATATCCACTATCATCAGGAAGTGGAACCCACATACACATGGACATATCCACTATCATCAGGAAGTGGAACACACACACACATGTGTTTTATAATATATGCATATATATATATATATAGAAACTTGATAACTATAGCAATCTAAGGGGTGGGAGGGGGGTGGTAGGTTAGGAATCCTGGAACAGCTTTGCAGGTTATGTTTTGACGTCAAGGCCAGCCTTCCCTCCATTAAAGGTCCTGATGGTATTTAACGGCTCTCTTCAAGACGAGTACGATAGTGTGATATTATTTGGGTTCACCCTTTAATTTAATAAGGGGGGGGGTAGGTAGTTCACTACAAACTGGTAAAAAACGTCTGTTGACTTTGACTGCCCATAACTTTTTTAATAATTGGTTTGTGTAGATAATGTTATGCTCAAATTGTTGCTTGTTCTATGTGCTTTCCAATGATATATAAAATATCTCTAGAGGCATGTTTTGTCAGAAGATGCATGCAGAAATGCAGAAACAGGGACCCTCCTTCTCTTGGCAGACCCCCACTACTCATTAAAAAAAATCAAAAGCTGTAAATTGGTTTGTGGCTTGTCAAAGCTAACAGCTGTGATTGGGCTGATTTTATATTGCAATAACTAAAGTGGTTTGTTGAATGGCAACGTGCCGTATTTGATTACGCGCTAAAAATCGAGGGTCCCTATTTCTGCATGCATCTTCTGACAAAACATGCCTCTAGAGATATTTTATATATCATTGGAAAGCACATAGAACAAGCAACAATTTGAGCATAACATTATCTACACAAACCAATTATTAAAAAAGTTATGGGCAGTCAAAGTCAACAGACGTTTTTTACCAGTTTGTAGTGAACTACCCCCTAAGTGTAAGTAAGTGGGGTTAGGTATGCTTGTGGTGATGTCATGGATTAAAATTAAAAAAGTCTGCCAAAGTCTACTTTCTCCGAGACCCAGTCCTGGCCATAGATTTGGGTATGGTTCTAGTTTTCTGGCATTGCCACAAGGCAACTGCTATATACTGTGCCCCTTACCACACTGAGTGAGTGTTTGGCACCTAGCCATGAGTGCTTAGGCCATGGAAAATTTGTTATTTCATGGATTTATCTATGCACAGGATAGCCTAAAATCTGCTCTAACATGGGCCTCTGGGATGGGCCTCAAATCTGCTCTTGTATGGGCCTCAAATATTGTATGTGTAACAAGAGACATGGCCTCCCAACTTTTGGAAGGGTGGCAAGTGGACTCTTGAATCGCAGTCATGAATCACCCACCCCTCATGTTGACCACTATGCATGTAGTCGATGAGTATGTTTTTTGGTCCTTCAAGTTGCCCACTGTTGTGTGTGCTAATGGTGATAAGTATGTAGTTCGAAGTTGAGTACAGTTTCTTTTGGCCATTCAAGATGGCCACTGATATGTTGCTGGGGGAAAGTGTGTACTTTATAGCACGGTTGAAATACAGTAACGAAATGTTATTGCTGCTGCAGATGTGATGTTTTCTTGTTGTTTATTACAGAAGGGTGATCCTTGTATGATTCTGCCCAATGTTTCCGATGAAGATGCTGAGAGGCTCTTTCCTGGGTATGAAGTTAAGTCTGTCCCATCAGGCAAAAAGTACATAAGGATGACACCGATACCTATAAATGAGCGAGTGGACGAAGAAAAGAAATGACATCGAATGTAGTCATGCCTTAGACTTAGAACAAACGTTGTTCCTCACCTCAGTTCTAATTAACAAATAATGATCTTGGTGTGGTGGGTTGTTGTATGCAGATGATGTACTTTTAGCGAGATATCAGGTGGAGTTACAAGTGAAGTTGGAACATCCGATGTGGTGGGGGAGTATGTAGATTTAATAGCGAGAAGAGTAAGTCAATGACGGTTGGCGGAAAGTGTAGTGGAGGAGAGTGGAAGATTAATGAGGAGAGAATGGAGAAGCCTTCAAATATCTTGGTGTGTGGTTTGACAGAGGGATGAGAGGAAATGTTCATTTGGAGAAGATGGAAAAGGCAGAGAAATGGAGAGCAAGAATTGGTTATATGAGCAGGGTAAATGGAGACGGGCAGAGGTCAAGTAATATGGGAGTTGCTAGCTAGGCCATGTCTAGTACATTCATCTGAAGTGTGGTAGACAGAGGGAAGACACCCTGCAAGAATTTGGAAAGAATTCAGGAGAGCATTAGGAGGAAACTGGTTGGAGGGAGTAATATAGTTGAAGGGGTGACAGTAAGAGGGGACCTGGGCTGGAGGAGGTGGAGCAGAGAAAAGAAAATAACGTGTTATATGGATGGAGGTGCAGAGGTGAAGATAAGCTAGTGAAAAAGTTGTGGCACTGTTAAGTGATTGTCCAGGTTGGTGGGCAGAGTTTTGTGAGCTGAAAAGGAAGTTTGGTGAGGAAGGAGTATTGGAGATAGTAGGCTCAAGTGCGACATGGAGGAATTGTGTAAGGGCTGTTCATAAGGAAGAGTGGTGGGAAGAAGTAGGAGGGAAATCAAGCCTCAAGTGGTATAAGTTAGCTAAAGAAGAGTGGACAAGAAAGATAACGAGTAAGAGGATTCAGTAACACAGGGGAAGTGAGGCCGAGATTTAGGTTTAGGATGGACTCTTTGGTGACACGGTGAGGTGGGGTATGTGCCGGGATGGTATATAGATGTGAGCTATGTGATGAAGGTGTTGTGGAAGATGTGCATTTCTTGTTGTACTGTGGGGAGTTTTCTGGTGATCGAGAAAGATTATTGGAGTGAGAGTATCAGTAGCAGGGGTGAAGGAAGAGGTGTTGGGTAGGGTAGCAGAATATTAATGGGAATTAAATGGTGAGAGAAGAGGAAATACTTAATGTTTGGCACCTAGGGTCCTATGTCTTTGCCCCCCCCTCAATCGTCAATCGTCATCCCCAAACAAAAATTATTTAATAAAGTTCATTCATGTTGTTGTTTTCTAGTATATAGTCATTGTCATTTATTGTTTGTAGTACTTGGTGATGGTATATCTCGAGGCTCAACAGAACAATTAAATGATTTAATGTTGCTATTGCTGAGCCTGTTAAGGCCATCACATATATAATACAGCACAATGTGAAACTATTTAGTAACTAACCTAATAACAATCTATATTTTAAAAAGAAGTCGACAGTACTTAATTAATAAAATTATCCACAATATTAAGTTACGAGTGTCCCGCTGCTCAGGAAGGGGGGAACAGGAGTGGACCAAAGATCATTCCTCAGCTCACCATATAACAGTTCCTTTCTCCTCTGCCACCACTTCCCTACCCAATACATAACACACTCGCCCACCTCCTCCATCACTGCATCATTTACTCAAATTATTATGATCTTGTCTTGAATTAATTCAGGAAAGTGACATCCGTTTGGTTGACACCTTGACAAGAAGTAGCCTCAGATCAGTGTTCCGGGTGGAGTGAAGGCTCCTATGTTTAGGAATTCAGCCGTAGATCTTATCCCCATTGTGAACAAGCTTCAAGATGCCTTCACCCAGCTCGGCATCCAGTCCCCCATAGATCTTCCCCAGATAGCCGTGGTGGGGGGACAGAGCGTGGGGAAGAGCTCTGTGCTAGAAAACTGCATTGGCAAGTAAGTGACTTGCCGACTGCGAGAGACCTGTATATGGAGTGGGCGTGGCACGCGGACTGTGGAGTCGATGGCAGCTGGTTACTGACTGAATCTGTAAATCATATCCCTGGCTATTTCATAGAGTATATATATACTGGTTTTGTTGAAGGTCAGTGCTATTGGCACAAAAGTCAACTTCTTACAGATCACTTTTGGGGTGATTTTTTTTGCTGGCTCAGATCAGCTGGACACGATATTGCATGTTTATGACATTGCGATCCTTTTACCAATTGCGTTTTGCTAATCGAGGTTGGTGCACTTTGAAAGTAAAGTTATATTAGGGAAAGTTATATTAGGTGGCCCTAACAGTGTTGGGAAAAAAGGTGTCCGTCTTCAAGGTCTCATAACTTCTGAACTGTACCCCCTATGCCATGATTTTATGCTCAAAAGATAGCTCTCTTTAAAACAACATAAAAATATTGGGGTTAGGTAGGGTTAGGTAAGGCATACAGTCGGTAGTAGGCTCAATTAGACTCGTTTTTTGAGTGGGAGTTACATCTGCCACTATGGAAGGTCCAATTAATAGCTCAGTAGGCTCCAGTGGTTCAATTAAAGTTTGATAATTGACCAAGCTAAGTGGCTACATTTTTATGAGTTTGTAGAGTAGTGGTCAGAATATTTCATGAGGCACACCCATTCATTGCATTATAAGATAATATATTTGTTATTTTTCAGTTAGAGTTTTATTGCACAGAAGAAATAAAGTGCTTTCACATGATACCAAAAGTTTGAGACAAAAAGAAAAAATGACAGAGGTAGGCGCGCCAAGAGAAATATAACCACAAATTAAAAATTAAAATAAAGATACAGGACTCTCAAGTTGAGCTTTTTTGTCTCTTGAGGTCCTTGACATCATCAGGGGTCCCGTAATCTGTGCAGGTTAGCAGCAGCGGAGAAACAACTAGACAGAGCCTCCTTTTCCAAACACCGCCCAGTATGTTGTGGTCTTGAAAGCTCGGTGCTGAGATAGACTGTGAACTCTTGAAGGCTGCTTCCCATGCCACAAACCTTTGCAGCCATGATGCTCCTGCCATTCATAGACTGATATTCATCTATGTTGGACAAATTGTCACAATACAACTAAATTCTCACAAATCTCTAGGTTCTTCGGGTTTGTCTTGACAGCCAGAGCCAAAGACACAAAGGATTTCATAAACATTATAGAAGAACCCAAATCCCACTAGTATCCACACTATTAACAATAGACTCTTTACCTAAATATCCCACAAGAGGAGGGTATCACAAAAACACTACATTACTTCTACACACACTTCCCTAATGAGCCCACACCTAGGAAAATGCTAAGACTGCATGAAAATAATCCTAAAATAACATATTTACTTTTGCAGGACTAACATACAAACAAGTATGCAGAACAGCCATGGGACCCACCTTTGCCAACATTTTCATGGCCTCCAGAGAGGAGGAGTTCCTAACCTCACAAACTAGACAACACCTCCTCTGGAAAAGATACCTAGTAGATATTTTTGTAATTTGGACAGGTGAGGCAACACAACTAGAATAATTTAAAACCAAACTCTACCAACATCATTACCAACCCAAGTTCACATTTGACCATTTTAGATGCAACTGTCAACAGGTTCAGAACAGCAGGCACACTAGACATCAAACCTACCAACAAATTCCAATACACACTATATACCACTCTTGCCATCCCAGACACATGTTTCCAGCCCTACTCAAAGGAGAAGGAATTAGAGACCTCCCAATATCAATGGACAAACAACAGTATAGAAACACACGAAATTATCTCGCACAAATATTCAAAATCTGAAAATACCCAAGCAACCTAATATGCAAAGTCTTCAAGCAAATACCTTACACACTCAGATCAAAGTACTTACAGGATAACCAAAGAAAGACATTAGATGATAACAACATCCCCTTCATACTGCCCTTTCAACCACACATCCCAAGAAACAGTATAAAACTAGCAATAAAAAAACGATACTGATGAACACACAGGAAACACCAATCATAGCTTACACAAAGGGAAGAACCATAGCAAACAAAACAGTATCTGCATCAAATCACATGCAGCACCAACTAAGACAATTGACCCATTACCAGACTTCTCTTAATTGCAGAAAACCCTATACCCTAGTTGAAGTCCTGGCCCTAACCGTAGACTTAAAAAACAACCACACACCTAGTCATAACCCTTGCCCAAGCCCTAGAATTGCCTCATAAATATACCCTCATACCCTAGTTAGAGCCCCAGCCCCAGCCCTAAAATATACCAAAATGCCCACACACTAGGATTAGACAACAGACTCACATCCCTCACACTTGGATCATTCACACCACACACAATAGCATCAGAAGACATACTCACACCATGCACACTAGGATGAGAAAACACTCACACCACACCACTAGGATGAGAAAACACTCACACCACACACACTAGGATGAGAAAACACACACCACACACACTAGGATGAGAAAACACTCACCACACACACTAGGATGAGAAAACACTCACACCACACACACAGGGATGAGAAAACACTCACACCACACACACTAGGATGAGAAAACACTCACACCACACACACTAGGATGAGAAAACACTCACACCACACACACTAGGATGAGAAAACACTCACACCACACACACTAGGATGAGAAAACACACCACACACACTAGGATGAGAAAACACTCACACCACACACACAGGGATGAGAAAACACTCACACCACACACACTAGGATGAGAAAACACTCACCACACACACTAGGATGAGAAAACACTCGCACCACACACACAGGGATGAGAAAACACTCACACCACACACACTAGGATGAGAAAACACACACCTCACACACTAGGATGAGAAAACACTCACACCACACACACTAGGATGAGAAAACACTCACCACACACACTAGGATGAGAAAACACTCACCACACGCACTAGGATGAGAAAACACTCACACCACACACACTAGGAAGAGAAAACACTCACACCACACACACTAGGATGAGAAAACACTCACACCACACACACTAGGATGAGAAAACAATCACACCACACACACTAGGATGAGAAAACACTCACACCACACACTAGGATGAGAAAACACTCACACCACACACACTAGGATGAGAAAACACTCACACCACACACACTAGGATGAGAAAACACTCACACCACACACACTAGGATGAGAAAACACTCACACCACACACACTAGGATGAGAAAACACTCACACCACACACACTAGGATGAGAAAACACTCACACCACACACACTAGGATGAGAAAACACTCACACCACACACACTAGGATGAGAAAACACTCACACCACACACACTAGGAAGAGAAAACACTCAAACCACACACACTAGGATGAGAAAACACTCACCACACACACTAGGATGAGAAAACACTCACACCACACACACTAGGAAGAGAAAACACTCACACCACACACACTAGGATGAGAAAACAATCACACCACACACACTAGGATGAGAAAACACTCACACCACACACTAGGATGAGAAAACACTCACACCACACACACTAGGATGAGAAAACACTCACACCACACACACTAGGATGAGAAAACACTCACACCACACACACTAGGATGAGAAAACACTCACACCACACACACTAGGATGAGAAAACACTCACACCACACACACTAGGATGAGAAAACACTCACACCACACACACTAGGATGAGAAAACACTCACACCACACACACTAGGATGACAAAACACTCGCACCACGCACACTAGGATGAGAAAACACTCACACCACACACACTAGGATGAGAAAACACTCACACCACACACACTAGGATGAGAAAACACTCACACCACACACACTAGGATGAGAAAACACTCACACCACGCACACTAGGATGAGAAAACACTCACACCACACACACTAGGATGAGAAAACACTCACACCACACACACTAGGATGAGAAAACACTCACACCACACACACTAGGATGAGAAAACACTCACACCACACACACTAGGATGAAAAAACACAACACACACCACACACACTAGGATGAGAAAAAACACACCACACACACTAGGATGAAAAAACACAACACACACCACACACACTAGGATGAGAAAAAACACACCACACACACTAGGATGAGAAAACACTCGCACCACTCACACTAAGATGAGAAAACACTCACACCACACACACTAGGATGAGAAAACACTCACACCACACGCACTAGGATGAGAAAACACACACACCACACACACTAGGATGAGAAAACACTCACACCACACACACTAGGATGAGAAAACACTCACACCACACACACTAGGATGAGAAAACACACACACCACACACACTAGGATGAGAAAACACTCACACCACACACACTAGGATGGGAAAACACACCACACACACTAGGATGAGCAAACACTCACACCACGCACACTAGGATGAGAAAACACTCACACCACACACTAGGATGAGAAAACACTCACACCACACACACTAGGATGAGAAAACACTCACACCACACACACTAGGATGAGAAAACACACACCACACACACTAGGATGAGAAAACACTCACACCACACACACTAGGATGAGAATACACACCACACACACTAGGATGAGAAAACACACACCACACACACTAGGATGAGAAAACACTCACACCACACACACTAGGATGAGAAAACACACCACACACACTAGGATGAGAAAACACTCACACCACACACACTAGGATGAGAAAACACACACCACACACTAGGATGAGAAAACACTCGCACCACGCACACTAGGATGAGAAAACACTCACACCACACACACTAGGATGAGAAAACACTCACACCACACACACTAGGATGAGAAAACACTCACACCACACACACTAGGATGAGAAAACACTCACACCACGCACACTAGGATGAGAAAACACTCACACCACACACACTAGGATGAGAAAACACTCACACCACACACACTAGGATGAGAAAACACTCACACCACACACACTAGGATGAGAAAACACTCGCACCACTCACACTAAGATGAGAAAACACTCACACCACACACACTAGGATGAGAAAACACTCACACCACATACACTAGGATGAGAAAACACTCACATCACACACACTAGGATGAGAAAACACTCACACCACACACACTAGAATGAGAAAACACACACACCACGCACACTAGGATGAGAAAACACACACCACACACACTAGGATGAGAAAACACACACCACACACACTAGGATGAGAAAACACTCACACCACACCACTAGGATGAGAAAACACTCACACCACACACACTAGGATGAGAAAACACACACCACACACACTAGGATGAGAAAACACTCACACCACACACACTAGGATGAGAAAACACTCACACCACACACACTAGGATGAGAAAACACACCACACACACTAGGATGAGAAAACACACACACCACACACACTAGGATGAGAAAACACACACCACACATTAGGATGAGAAAACACTCACACCACACACACTAGGATGAGAAAACACTCACACCACACACACTAGGATGAGAAAACACTCACACCACACACACTAGGATGAGAAAACACTCACACCACACACACTAGGATGAGAAAATACTCACACCACTCACACTAGGATGAGAAAATACTCACACCACACACACTAATGAGAAAACACTCACACCACACACACTAGGATGAGAAAACACTCACACCACACCACTAGGATGAGAAAACACACACCACACACACTAGGATGAGAAAACACTCACACCACACACACTAGGATGAGAAAACACTCACACCATACCACTAGGATGAGAAAACACTCACACCACACACACTATGATGAGAAAACACTCACACCACACACACTAGGATGAGAAAACACTCACACCACACACACTAGGATGAGAAAACACTCACACCACACACACTAGGATGAGAAAACACTCACACCACACCACTAGGATGAGAAAACACTCACACCACACACACTAGGATGAGAAAACACTCACACCACACACACTAGGATGAGAAAAAACTCACACCATGCACACTAAGATGAGAAAACACACACCACACACACTAGGATGAGAAAACACTCACACCACACACACTAGGATGAGAAAACACTCACACCACACACACTAGGATGAGAAAACACTCACACCACATACACTAGGATGAGAAAACACTCACATCACACACACTAGGATGAGAAAACACTCACACCACACACACTAGGATGAGAAAACACACACCACACACACTAGGATGAGAAAACACACCACACACACTAGGATGAGAAAACTCTCACACCACACACACTAGGATGAGAAAACACTCACACCACACACACTAGGATGAGAAAAACTCACACCACACACACTAGGATGAGAAAACACTCACACCACACACACTAGGATGAGAAAACACTCACACCACACACACTAGGATGAGAAAACACTCACACCACACACACTAGGATGAGAAAACACTCACATCACACACACTAGGATGAGAAAACACTCACACCACACACACTAGGATGAGAAAACACACACCACACACACTAGGATGAGAAAACACTCACACCACACACACTTGGATGAGAATACACACCACACACACTAGGATGAGAAAACGCACACCACACACACTAGGATGAGAAAACACACCACACACACTAGGATGAGAAAACACACACCACACACACTAGGATGAGAAAACACACCACACACACTAGGATGAGAAAACACACACCACACACACTAGGATGAGAAAACACTCGCACCACGCACACTAGGATGAGAAAACACTCACACCACACACACTAGGATGAGAAAACACTCACACCACACACACTAGGATGAGAAAACACTCACACCACACACACTAGGATGAGAAAACACTCACACCACGCACACTAGGATGAGAAAATACTCACACCACACACACTAGGATGAGAAAACACTCACACCACACACACTAGGATGAGAAAACACTCACACCACACACACTAGGATGAGAAAACACTCACACCACACACACTAGGATGAGAAAACACACACCACACACACTAGGATGAGAAAAAAAACACCACACACACTAGGATGAGAAAACACTCGCACCACTCACACTGGAGCCGCAGGATCTCCAGAGGACGGGGACTCCAACCCAGGACCGGTGATGTTCTCTCCCCAATGAGCGGCCCCTCCCATCAGCTCCACATCCACACCATCACTTTCGCTGGCCAGAAGGAAGAACAGGATCGTCTTCCGCACAGCCTCGAACACCACTACGAACAATGAGTTGCCACACGCACACACAAATAACTACAGTGTAGGCAGCGTCTCCTCCCAGAAGGGTACTAAACCCCTAGACCTAGACCTAGTGCTACTGACAGCTTCCTCCAGGAGTATGACTCACAGCTGGCATCCTTGCACATGCCCAAACTAGAAGATTGGTCCCCAGACCAAATCCCAGACCATGGTTCTGCTGAGAGGAATACCCCTCTGGCTTCAGACCCAAGCCCCCAGCCCCAACTCCAATAATCTGGCTCCGGACCAAAGCCCCCAGCCCAACCCGCTGGACCCCAATGATCTGCTTTAGCCTACTTCCTTGCTTCCTTGCTTAGACTGTAGACTTCGTTTGCTATTTGGACATCTGTGAGACTGCTACCACCATTATTCTGGGAAGTGCCCAGCAGTAGCTACTATTTGCTGGCAAGAAAGCAGCATTAATAATAAAATCACCTCTTTTTTTGTGCTTTTTTGCTGTAATGATATCTGGGAAGAACATCGCGATGGACATCTGTGACTAGACCAAAAAGTCCACTAGAGGGACTGCTAACTTTGCTGGCAAAGTGTTGAGCAAGTACCCAGTTGTGTGTTATTGCTTGTACTCTGACCTTTCCCCCCTGATTGTGCACTGACTAGTTGACAGACTCTAAAAGATGCTGTCCTTATTTAGGAAGCTATAGTAAGTAGCTAGTGATGTGATTTCGTCTTATGATTTCGTCTTATGTATTAGCTAAAGATGGCTACTAACTTGAAAGCATGGGGTTAGAAATAAAGTCCCCCCCCCTTCAGATCGATCAGGACTTGAAAGCGAAACAGATGTGACACTTCAGGACTCTTACCTTGTCCCACCATATCTACTTCATCGTACACTCTTGCTGCTGCTTCCCACTCCCATGCTACTGCTTTCCACTCCCATGCTTCTGCTCCCACTCCCATGCTTCTGCTCCCCACTCCCATGTTTCTGCTTCCCATTTTGACATCACCACCATATTGCTTGCCTTCCATCAAGAGCAGCCCCACCCTCATCTTCACCGCTCTCTCCAGGGAGTCACTACTAGTAGACTGGCTCTCACTTCCACCTCATTGGTTTCCATATCAGACATCATTTGTATGCACTCATCCTGTCTTGAATAGATTATTTGGTGCAATTTTTTAAAAACAGAAGACAATTGCAGCTGCAGTGTTTGTTTGTTTGAAGCTGGAACAAAGCACCTAATTATAGCCACCAACAAGCGAGATGTTCAACTACAAACCATTGTGGTTAGTGTACTTGCTAGTATCCTGGCAGCTGCCTCTGACATAGCAAGATAAGGACAGAACTTATGTGTAGTCACTTTGTAATTGTTAAGTGGTTAAAGTCTCACACTCAATTAATTGTGAAAGGGTTATCAAGAGGTAAGATTATGTGGTGTTGTGAATTTGAATGTGGGAAGTTTTGCTCGATTGGCAGCCAAATACAATGTTGGAAAAGTCAGCTGTTCACGATTTTGTGAGAAGCAAGGACAAGCTGAAGTCATCCGAACATTTCAGCTGATCGTTGTTTGATAACTGAATGAACTCAGTTGACATAATAACACTAAAATAACCTTCTCAATAATCAACCTCAATTTTTTTAATTCACTCGATGTTTCGACTAGTCTTCATGTGTAACAAGAGACATGGCCTCCCAATTTTTGGAAGGGTGGGCAGGCGGACTCTTGAATCGCAGTCATGAATCACCGACCCCTCATGTTGACCACTCTTATGTCCATGCATGTAGTCGATGAGTATGTTTTTTTGTCCTTCAAGTTTCCCACTGTTGTGTGTGCTAATGGTGATAAGTATGTAGTTCGAAGTCAAGTACAGTTTCTTTTTGCCATTCAAGATGGACACCGATATGTTGCTGGGAAAGTGTGTAGTTTATAGCACGGTTGAAATACAGTAACGAAATGTTATTGCTGCTGCAGATGTGATGTTCTCTTGTTGCTTATTACAGCTTGGTGATCCTTGTATGATTCTGCCCAATGTTTCGATTAAGATGCTGACAAGCTCTTTCCTGGTGGGTATGAAGTTAAGACTGTCCAATCAGGCAAAGGGTACACAAGGATGGCAGTTCCTCAATGAGCGGAGCAAATGGATGAAGAATAGAAACGGAATGACATCGAACAATAACGTAGTGATGTCTTCTACCTAGACCAGTCTCAGTTCTAATTAACAAGTTGCAAGAAGAGCGCAGGGAGATTTGCCAGACACGCTCAAATCAACGACCTCATCAAGCGAGCTCTGTCAACTGCTCACATTCCTTCAGTCCTTGAGCCCAGTGGTGTTAGTCGAACCGATGGGAAGAGACCAGACGGCATGACGATTTTTCCTTGGAAAAATGGACGGATCATGATTTGGGACTACACTTGCTCTGACACCCTGGCGCCTAGTCATATTGCTACCTCATCAATTGCCCCCTATAAAGTCGCTGAAAATGCAGAGAAGGCCAAGTTGATGAAGTACGCCAACCTTCAGCGAGACTACATCCTCGAACCAGTCTGCGTGGAGACCCTTGGACCATGGGGACCGGGAGGACTGAAGTTAGTCCAGGAAATTGGCCGAAGGATCGCTGCGGAAACCGGAGAGCAGAGAGGGACCCAGTACTTGCTCCAGTCGATAAGTGTTGCTGTGCAACGAGGCAATGCTGCAAGCGTGATGGGAACTGTAGCTAATACCAGAAATCTGGAGGAGATTTATTATTTAATGTGATTTTACATGATTTTACATGTTTTTGGTTTTACAGTTAAAAAATAAAAATATAATTAACAAGTATTTAATGATCCGTACCTATGATTTTGGGGGTAATTTTGCACCGGGAAGTGATATCCCGTCGTTTGGTTGACACCTTGACAAGAAGTAGCTACGATCTCAAATCACTGTCCCGGGTGGAGGGAAGGCACCAATAATGTCTTGGAATTCAGCCGTAGAAGATCTTATCCCCATTGTGAACAAGCTTCAAGATGCCTTCACCCAGCTCGGCATCCAGTCCCCCATAGATCTTCCCCAGATAGCCGTGGTGGGGGGACAGAGCGCGGGGAAGAGCTCTGTGCTAGAAAACTGCGTTGGCAAGTAAGTGACTTGCGGACTGTGAGAGCCCTTCTTGGGAAAGCTAGTATGTTAAGTTAAGTAGGCGGGGCACACGGAGTTTTGGATTCGGTAGCAACTGGCTGAATATACACCAGGACTATCATATCTCAAATTGCCTTACCTATCCCACCCATACAATGCCGTGGGTGTGGCTTAACTGTGAGCTAAACCACCATAGTGAAGTGGATGTAGCTTCACCTTAGAATATGAAATGTGTGTAGCTCTTGTCCCAGTGAAGTGGGTGGGGCTTAAACTAGTGAAGGGAGTGGAAAACAGCTTTCTTCACCCTCCAGTGAAGTGGGTGGAGCTTAGTACACTTGTTCCACTACTACAGTTAAATGTGATTGGTTGGTATAAAAAATAAACTTGTTGCACGTGGTTGCACATGGTTGGTGGTCACGTGGTTGGTGGTTGGTATAAAAGTCAGCTGGCTCTAGCTTTCACCTCGACCCACAGATTTGAAGGTTATAAGCATACACAGGAGGAATGCTTCCAGTGATGTCGTGTAGTGCAAGCGTACATCAGGGAGATATCCTGACGTCCTTCATTAACAAGTGAGGTGGTTCATGATGGGTATCCACGATAATCCTGGTGGATGGTGTGTATGCTGGTAAAGAATGCAGTGCCTTGTTTGGCAAGCGAAGAAAGGTGATGGAGAGATAAAATAGTTGATTTCTGTTTCGGGTAGAGGGGCAACATTGCTGGTAGTTCTTCCCTTCCCTTGCTGCAGCAAGGCAGCACTCGTGTGCACAGCTGCTCTTTCTCCCCCCTCCTCACTCATCCTAGCTCTAGCCTCTTCATTTCTCATCCTCCATCTTTCTTCTCTTCCTCGGACTCTGAGGCGCACGTCGCTCTTTTCCTATAGACTTGATTCATTGTTTCATGACTCAGTGACATGTGTCGAAGCACGTGCGTTACTCAGTATACTACCTGTTAGTCCATGTATTATGCACACAGTATACATATACTACCTGTTAGTCCATGTATTATGTACACACTAGTATACATATACTACCTGTTAGTCCATGTATTATGTACACACTAGTATACATATAGTCCATGTATTATGGACACACTAGTATACATATACTACCTGTTAGTCCATGTATTATGCACACACTAGTATATGTACATACACTACCTGTTAGTCCATGTATTATGCACACAGATACATATACTACCTGTTAGTCCATGTATTATGTACACACTAGTATACATATACTACCTGTTAGTCCATGTATTATGGACACACTAGTGTACATATACTACCTGTTAGTCCATGTATTATGTACACACTAGTATACATACACTACCTGTTAGTCCATGTATTATGCACACAGATACATATACTACCTGTTAGTCCATGTATTATGGACACACTAGTATACATATACTACCTGTTAGTCCATGTATTATGCACACACTAGTATACATATACTACCTGTTAGTCCATGTATTATGGACACACTAGTATACATATACTACCTGTTAGTCCATGTATTATAGACACACTAGTATACATATACTACCTGTTAGTCCATGCATTATGGGTCTACGTAGTATAGCTGAAAATCTCGATGTAGATTCATACATATATACGTGTGCATAATGTCACGCAAGAATCTCAATTGACATACCTAGAGATCAGCTCTCATTGCTAACTGTTGCCACTGAGTGTTTTTCCGGCCATTTTTTTCCTTCTTTGTTTCATTTTGTAGTAAATAGTTTAATCTCGTGGCAAAGATTTCCAGCATGGCTATATTTTGACCGCAGTACAGGCATGCTGGTGGATAACAGGGAATTTTTTGCCCCCCATGATTTGATGAGCTACCCGATTGCTGGCTCTCGACTCTCGAGCATACGCATGTAGAACCACGCCCATCACCACCTGTCGGACATGTTGCTGTGCTTATACCCTCTGGCATTCAGATGTATCGCATATCAGCATGCATTTCGTGTGAAACGCATTGCCAGGTAGTATAAGTGCTGCCTTCGTTTAAATCCCCCCACCCCCTGCATTTTCCCTGATGAAGACCGAAGAATTTGTTTGAAAAAATTGTAAAAAAAAGTATCCAACATCTATGCACCAAGAGCTGGTCAAAAGGAACATATGATGTTAATGATATCCCTGGATGATTTCCTCGCCACCTACACAAGTAATACTCATGAGGTGCATTTCTACCGCACCATTCCTTACCTTTTGTCTTTCTGTAGAAGCGCTTATAGCAAAAACTAGAATTGACGATCATCATGGAGCCCATATGCTCTGCATAGCACTGCTTTGATGGCGACTAGGGGGGGAGACCACTATGCTATGCTTCAATGGTGACCAGGGGGTGAGACTGCTATGCTATGCTTCAATGGTGACCAGGGGATGAGACTGCTATGCTATGCTTCGATGGTGACTAGGGGGGGAGACTGCTATGCTATGCTTCAATGGTGACTAGGAGGTGAGACTGCTATGCTATGCTTCGATGGTGACTAGGTGGTGAGACTGCTATGCTATGCTTCAATGGTGACCAGGGGGTGAGACTGCTATGCTATGCTTCAATGGTGACCAGGGGGTGAGACTGCTATGCTATGCTTAGGGGGTGAGACGGCTATGCTATGCTTCAATGGTGACCAGGGGGTGAGACTGCTATGCTATGCTTCAATGGTGACCAGGGGGTGAGACTGCTATGCTATGCTTCAATTGTGACCAGGGGGTGAGACTGCTATGCTATGCTTCGATGGTGACTAGGGGGGGGAGACTGCTATGCTATGCTTCAATGGTGACCAGGGGGTGAGACTGCTATGCTATGCTTCAATGGCGACTAGGGGGTGAGGCCGCTATGCTATGCATGTGACCGGCACAAGGCACTGTTATGTGTCTCCCCAATGTGCCGTCTAGGCGGAGCTGGTAGATGACGTTACTAGATGCAATGGTTTTCCGTTAGCCATTTTCCTGTTCAGCTTCTCCTCAATTCGATGTTCCCCATTGCAATGCAGCATGAAAAGTTTCTTCCTGTTATTTTCTGTCAAACTTGCCCTTCAATAATTTAGTGTGCGCTTATACTGCGAGAAACTGCGCTCAACATCTAGTGAAGCCACTGGCATCTAAATATACCTGAAGCTTTTGCCGCAATCAGTCTTCATGCCATCCTAAAATCCAGGAACGGATAGTGGAATGGAAAGTTCATTACCGTACTGTGTGTAAATGACCCATTCCTCGAGCAGCTCGGGAGAAAGTCCCTGGAGGGCTTTGATAGCACTGCAGTCTTCAGTATCATTCTCGAGCAGCTCAGGACTGCAGTGTTCAGTATCATTCCTCGAGCAGCTCAGGTGAAGGACCCTGGAGGGCCCTTATAGCACTGCAGTCTTCAGTATCATTCCTCGAGAAGCTCAGGAGAAGGATCCTGGAGGGCCCTGATAGCACTGCAGTCTTCAATATCATTCCCAAGAGCTAGCAGCTGATGGGAATCAATAATCTTTAAGAGGCTGGATGTCTATTCAAGTAATCTTCTAGTTTGTGGAGGGATAGTCTGAAACGACTTGATGTTTCCCCCCCCCATCTTCCGGTCAGCTGCCAACTTGTCAGGCAGTCGATCTGTCTCTGGGCCGAAGCTGGTTTTCGAGACACTGCTCTGAGGTAAGAACCAGATCTTAGATGAAGTTGCAACATGCCTAAAAAGTTTATTTGGCTTCAAGCGATATCAAGACAACCATCAAACTCTGGCAGTGGAGCTATGCACAGGCTTATTTCAGCGTAGGCTATCTTGTGAGTCGCTAATTCGATGATTTGTTCGATAGCTGCTCTTATGGCATGATATACACGACTGCTGTTTCAAACCGTCGTGATGGGGCATGGTTGGGTGTGGCTTCATGTTGCTTCTGGCAATGAAATCACTCGGAAGAGTCGATTCTTCCTGCCAGGTTTCTTGAAGAGTGTTGACCTGATAATCGTGATAAAATCAAACTTACATATGTGAAGAATCGCCATGGTGATTCATCGTGATAAAATCAAACTTACATATGTGAAGAATCGCCATGGTGATGGAATACTTCAGCACGGCACAGAACATGCATGCACTCAAGGGTAAACACACAGCAGAGAGAACATTTCTGTATATGCCTTCTTACGCATCTGAAACTAGAGAAATAACATTCTCAGATGATATTCCACCTGCACTCACACTTTCGATTATTGCTCTGCTGAAGGTGCTGTGGTTACACACCTCCATCCTGGTCGGAAAGACTTGCCTCGAGCACTAGCAATCACATTTGAGATGCTATGACCACACACATCAGTAGTTCCATCAGCTTTGATACTAACTAGCTGGTGATCAAGTAGATCCTGGAAGGGTGAGAAATGAGTCTCACAGAGTCTCGGGGGAAAATGTTGTGCGACCTCATCTTGTCCGTCGTCTCAAGGGGAATCTCTGCAACAGTACATAAATCTAAAGACCCCTCCCTCATCTCGTTGGACTTAACACAAAAGTCGTCTGCCTGCTGGGAGAAGGCCCCCAGCTGATCCACTCGTTTCTGCTTCCTTTGTATAATCAAGTGTCTTGCTCTTGAAGTGGTCCTTTGTTGTGCCAACTCTTGTAGAATCCACACCATGTGCACAAAACATGCTTAAAAGCACTCCTCCATCTGCACACACATCTTCACTGAGCACGCCCCTCAGCAATTAATTAAGTGGGCCCCTCACTTCTCTTTAGCTTTCATGCACCAACAGTCTTCATTAGCTAACGTGTGTAATGTAAGTTGCAGTGGAACCCCCTTTTTTGGCGGGAGGGAGGGAGGGATATGGTTACTCAAGGTCAATAAAATTTAGTAGGACTACTCAGATTTTTCTCTAAATTTGGTGTCAGCCACGGCTTACAAAAATAGCCATGCAAACCTACATGACCTGGCTACATTTAGCTGTACAAATGGATCTGGACCTTGAGGATCTAATTAATGTTTACTTGCTCAAGGTGGACTGATGTGCCTCAGAAGGCTTGAGGTTCTTAATTAATGTTGGCTAAGGGTGGGACTGGTGTATTAGAAGGCTTGAGGTTCTTAATTAATGTTGGCTAAGGGTGGGACTGGTGTATTAGAAGGCTTGAGGTTCTTAATTAATGTTGGCTAAGGGTGGGACTGGTGTATTAGAAGGCTTGAGGTTCTTAATTAATGTTGGCTAAGGGTGGACTGGTGTATTAGAAGGCTTGAGGTTCTTAATTAATGTTGGCTAAGGATGGACTGGTGTACCTCACAACACTAAATTCTGATTCAGAATGTAGATTACATCATAGGAGGTCTCTTTGTTTGTTGTTTCACTAGTGCTATGGGAAACCATGGGGGTCATGGGGTCAAATATTACAGAACTTGATATACGTTTTTAATTATAAACTTGTTTTCTTTCTGTTAGGGACTTTTTGCCCCGGGGGTCTGGGATAGTGACCCGTCGCCCCCTGGTGCTGCAGCTGTACCACGCCAAGGCTGAGTGGGCGGAGTTTCTACACCAGAAGGGAAAGAAGATAACTGACTTCTTGGAGGTGAGGAAGGAGATCGAGGCAGAGACTGATAGGATGACAGGATCAAACAAGGGGATCTCATCGGTTCCCATTAACCTTCGAGTGTACTCTCCACATGGTGAGTACAGTGCTGTGCATGCATGTGAGGTGTGAGGAGGTCTTCTTGACGCCTTGACCATTGGCACCATATTGGTGCTGTGTGCCATACTAATGACTCCTATATTGTTTGACACCCACCCACACCACACACACAGACAAAGCTTGGCCCAAGGGTTATGTATATATCTCTTGTCCATCTGCCAATTAGCTCTTGTCCCAGCTCTTGCCCCAGCTCTTGTCCCAGCTCTTGCTCCAGCTCTTGCCCCAGCTCTTGCCCCAGCTCTTGCTCCAGCTCTTGCCCCAGCTCTTGCCCCAGCTCTTGCTCCAGCTCTTGCTCCAGCTCTTGCCCCAGCTCTTGCTCCAGCTCTTGCCCCAGCTCTTGCTCCAGCTCTTGTCCCAGCTCTTGCTCCAGCTCTTGCTCCAGCTCTTGCCCCAGCTCTTGCTCCAGCTCTTGCTCCAGCTCTTGTCCCAGCTCTTGTCCCAGCTCTTGCCCCAGCTCTTGCCCCAGCTCTTGTCCCAGCTCTTGCTCCAGCTCTTGCCCCAGCTCTTGTTGCCCTAGCTCTTGCCCCAGCTCTTGCCCCAGCTCTTGCCCCAGCTCTTGCCCCAGCTCTTGCCCCAGCTCTTGCTCCAGCTCTTGCTCCAGCTCTTGCCCCAGCTCTTGCTCCAGCTCTTGCCCCAGCTCTTGCCCCAGCTCTTGCTCCAGCTCTTGTCCCAGCTCTTGTCCCAGCTCTTGCTCCAGCTCTTGCCCCAGCTCTTGTCCCAGCTCTTGCTCCAGCTCTGCTCTTGTTGCCCTAGCTCTTGCCCCAGCTCTTGCCCCAGCTCTTGCCCCAGCTCTTGCCCCAGCTCTTGCCCCAGCTCTTGCCCCAGCTCTTGCCCCAGCTCTTGCCCCAGCTCTTGCCCCAGCTCTTGCCCCAGCTCTTGCCCCAGCTCTTGCTCCAGCTCTTGCTCCAGCTCTTGCCCCAGCTCTTGCCCCAGCTCTTGCCCCAGCTCTTGTTGCCCTAGCTCTTGCCCCAGCTCTTGCCCCAGCTCTTGCCCCAGCTCTTGCCCCAGCTCTTGCCCCAGCTCTTGCCCCAGCTCTTGCTCCAGCTCTTGCTCCAGCTCTTGCTCCAGCTCTTGCTCCAGCTCTTGCCCCAGCTCTTGCCCCAGCTCTTGCTCCAGCTCTTGCTCCAGCTCTTGCCCCAGCTCTTGCCCCAGCTCTTGCCCCAGCTCTTGCCCCAGCTCTTGCCCCAGCTCTTGCTCCAGCTCTTGCTCCAGATCTTGCTCCAGCTCTTGCTCCAGCTCTTGCCCCAGCTCTTGCCCCAGCTCTTGCTCCAGCTCTTGCCCCAGCTCTTGCCCCAGCTCTTGCCCCAGCTCTTGCCCCAGCTATTGCTCCAGCTCTTGCCCCAGCTCTTGCTCCAGCTCTTGCCCCAGCTCTTGCTCCAGCTCTTGCCCCAGCTCTTGCCCCAGCTCTTGCCCCAGCTCTTGCTCCAGCTCTTGCTCCAGCTCTTGCTCCAGCTCTTGCTCCAGCTCTTGCTCCAGCTCTTGCTCCAGCTCTTGCTCCAGCTCTTGCTCCAGCTCTTGCTCCAGCTCTTGCCCCAGCTCTTGCCCCAGCTCTTGTTGCCCCAGCTCTTGTTGCCCCAGCTCTTGCCCTAGCTCTTGCCCTAGCTCTTTCTCCAGCTCTTTCTCCAGCTCTTGCCCCGGCTCTTGCCCCGGCTCTTGCCCTGGCTCTTGCCCCAGCTCTTGCTCCAGCTCTTGTTGCCCCGGCTCTTGCCCTAGCTCTTGCCCCAGCTCTTGCCCTAGCTCTTATCCTAGCCCTTGCCCCAGCTCTTGCCCCAGCTCTTGCTCCAGCTCTTGCTCCAGCTCTTGCTCCAGCTCTTGCTCCAGCTCTTGCTCCAGCTCTTGCCCCAGCTCTTGCCCCAGCCAGCTCTTGCTCCAGCTCTTGCCCCAGCTCTTGCCCTAGCTCTTATCCTAGCCCTTGCCCCAGCTCTTGTCCCAGCTCTTGCCCCAGCTCTTGTTGCCCTAGCTCTTGCCCCAGCTCTTGCCCCAGCCAGCTCTTGCTCCAGCTCTTGCCCCAGCTCTTGCCCTAGCTCTTATCCTAGCCCTTGCCCCAGCTCTTGCCCCAGCTCTTGCTCCAGCTCTTGCCCTAGCTCTTGCCCCAGCTCTTGCCCCAGCTCTTGCCCCAGCTCTTGCCCTAGCTCTTGCCCCGGCTCTTGCCCCAGCTCTTGCCCCAGCTCTTGCTCCAGCTCTTGCTCCAGCTCTTGCTCCAGCTCTTGCTCCAGCTCTTGCTCCAGCTCTTGCTCCAGCTCTTGCTCCAGCTCTTGCCCCAGCTCTTGTCCCAGCTCTTGCTCCAGCTCTTGCCCCAGCTCTTGCCCCAGCTCTTGCCCCAGCTCTTGCCCCAGCTCTTGCCCCAGCTCTTGCTCCAGCTCTTGCTCCAGCTCTTGCCCCAGCTCTTGCTCCAGCTCTTGCTCCAGCTCTTGCTCCAGCTCTTGCTCCAGCTCTTGCCCCAGCTCTTGCTCCAGCTCTTGCTCCAGCTCTTGCTCCAGCTCTTGCCCCAGCTCTTGCCCCAGCTCTTGCTCCAGCTCTTGCTCCAGCTCTTGCTCCAGCTCTTGCTCCAGCTCTTGCTCCAGCTCTTGCTCCAGCTCTTGCCCCAGCTCTTGCCCCAGCTCTTGCTCCAGCTCTTGCCCCAGCTCTTGCTCCAGCTCTTGCTCCAGCTCTTGCCCCAGCTCTTGCCCCAGCTCTTGCTCCAGCTCTTGCTCCAGCTCTTGCCCCAGCTCTTGCTCCAGCTCTTGCTCCAGCTCTTGCTCCAGCTCTTGCCCCAGCTCTTGCCCCAGCTCTTGCTCCAGCTCTTGCTCCAGCTCTTGCTCCAGCTCTTGCCCCAGCTCTTGCTCAAGCTCTTGCCCCAGCTCTTGTCCCAGCTCTTGCTCAAGCTCTTGCCCCAGCTCTTGTCCCAGCTCTTGCTCCAGCTCTTGCTCCAGCTCTTGCCCCAGCTCTTGCTCCAGCTCTTGCTCCAGCTCTTGCTCCAGCTCTTGCCCCAGCTCTTGCCCCAGCTCTTGCCCCAGCTCTTGCTCCAGCTCTTGCCCCAGCTCTTGCCCCAGCTCTTGCCCCACCTCTTGCCCCAGCTCTTGCTCCAGCTCTTGCTTCAGCTCTTGCTCCAGCTCTTGCCCCAGCTCTTGCTCCAGCTCTTGCTCCAGCTCTTGCTCCAGCTCTTGCTCCAGCTCTTGCCCCAGCTCTTGCTCCAGCTCTTGCTCCAGCTCTTGCTCCAGCTCTTGCCCCAGCTCTTGCTCCAGCTCTTGCCCCAGCTCTTGCCCCAGCTCTTGCTCCAGCTCTTGCTCCAGCTCTTGCTCCAGCTCTTGCTCCAGCTCTTGCTCCAGCTCTTGCTCCAGCTCTTGCTCCAGCTCTTGCTCCAGCTCTTGCCCCAGCTCTTGTCCCAGCTCTTGCTCCAGCTCTTGCCCCAGCTCTTGCCCCAGCTCTTGCCCCAGCTCTTGCCCCAGCTCTTGCCCCAGCTCTTGCCCCAGCTCTTGCCCCAGCTCTTGCCCCAGCTCTTGCTCCAGCTCTTGCTCCAGCTCTTGCCCCAGCTCTTGCCCCAGCTCTTGCTCCAGCTCTTGCCCCAGCTCTTGCCCCAGCTCTTGCCGCAGCTCTTGCCCCAGCTCTTGCTCCAGCTCTTGCTCCAGCTCTTGCTCCAGCTCTTGCCCCAGCTCTTGCCCCAGCTCTTGCCCCAGCTCTTGCCCCAGCTCTTGCTCCAGCTCTTGCCCCAGCTCTTGCTCCAGCTCTTGCTCCAGCTCTTGCTCCAGCTCTTGCTCCAGCTCTTGCTCCAGCTCTTGTCCCAGCTCTTGCTCCAGCTCTTGCCCCAGCTCTTGCCCCAGCTCTTGCCCCAGCTCTTGCCCCAGCTCTTGCCCCAGCTCTTGCCCCAGCTCTTGTTGCCCCAGCTCTTGCCCCAGCTCTTGCTCCAGCTCTTGCCCCAGCTCTCGCCCCAGCTCTTGTCCCAGCTCTTGCCCCAGCTCTTGCCCCAGCTCTTGCCCCAGCTCTTGTTGCCCTAGCTCTTGCCCTAGCTCTTGTTGCCCTAGCTCTTGCCCCAGCTCTTATCCTAGCCCTTGCCCCAGCCCTTGCCCCAGCTCTTGCCCCAGCCCTTGCCCTAGCCCTTGCCCTAGATTTTGCCCTAGCTTTTGCCTCTGCTCTTGGTCCTGGTCTTGCCCTAGCTATTCTCCCAGCTCTGATGCATACCAGCATATCCCTTAGTTTATCTCCCGGACACCTTTTTATCTTTATTCCTCTCCTCCTCCTTCTCTGCTCTCTATCTCTCTCCTCTCCTCCCTTGCAGTTCTCAACCTTACCCTCGTTGACTTGCCAGGGATGACTAAAGTGCCTGTTGGGGACCAGCCGGCTGACATTGAGTTTCAGATCAAAGATATGATCATGCAGTTCATCACCCGTGAAAATTGCCTCATCTTAGCTGTGACCCCTGCAAACTCTGACCTTGCAAACTCTGATGCCCTCAAGCTCGCCAAGGAGGTGGATCCAACAGGTTAGCATTCTTGCTATGCTGTAATAGTGATGTCATCTTAAAATGAGGACAGTCATCCCACGGTTAAAAAACCCGTCATTTTAGCTGGATTTCAAATTCCCAAGCTGATCCCTCAGTGACATTGCTCCCTCATTAGGGTGGGGCATGGTGGGTGGGGCTTCCTGTCTGTTTAGCAGCCGCCAAAAACACAGGACATGACCACCAAATGTGTGTAACACTGCATAACACTGTGTTAATTACTAACTCTGACATATGGTTGTATGTACAGTGCAGCCCCCAAAAGATTAGCATAGGCATGTTACCATAGCGATTTCACAACCAATTTTTCACTTCGCTTGCCCCCCCCCTCTCCAATTTTTTTTTATCCCATCACAATTCCATCACGATCCCATCACAATAATTGCCCTATCCTCTGACCTATCGTCTAAAGGCCTGTCCACACTACACAAAAATGGAAACGTTTCAAATCGTTTTCTGGTCGTTTCCGTTGCAAAACGACGTTTTGCGCGCGTCCACACTACAGAAATGAACAGCGAAGTCACCTGCATGGGACCGCCCACGGTCGTCAAAAATGTCACGCATGCGCGAAACCTAACTGTTAGCTACGTATCGAGTTCTTTTTTTCGTGTGGATGATGGCCTATCTACGGCTGATGAAGTCTCATGCTGTTCAGAGAAGGAGAAGGAGAGTATTAATGGCAAGGAAGGCCCATGCAAGATCAGTTTTATTTGAGATACACAGGCAGAGGCTACAAGGGTCAGTTATCTAGCTATAGCTAGCTAGCTACTTGTACACCTTGCTAGCTAGCTATAGCTACCAAAAATGTAAAAGCAGTAAAAGCTACATAGCTAGCTAGTTTAATAGCTGCATGCCATAGAGCTTTTTCTACAGCTTGACTGGATATGAAGCTACCATTCAAAATATATAAAAAGGCAGGCTTACAAATAGCGACAGTAGCTAGATAGCCTTTCTATACTTGAAGGTTACGTTCTTAATCTTCGACCGAAACTGCTGCCACATCCTTTCGATCCCAAGTACTGCCAACTGCTGAGCAACGCGCTCATATACCGTCCTATTACGTTTCACCCCGTCCAATTCCTTCTGCACGCCCTCCTGCGCCCAGATGATGCGCAATATTTATCAATTTCTACGTTTTTGAAAACGTTTACATCCGTCTCAAGTCACCTATTTCGTTGGCTCAAAACGTAGTCGTTTAAAGTCGACTCGAAGTTCAAGTCGACTTGTTTTTTGCAGTGTGGACGCGCAGAAACACTTATGAAACGATTTAAGTCGACTCCAGTGTGCAGTGTGGACAGGCCTTAAGAGACCTCTAAAAAGAAGTTATTATATCTTAGAATGTTTCCAAGATAATTTTTCTCGTGTGTGTCTTCTTTTTATGCTGTCAGCTTCTTGGGCCTTATGGACCTTATGTCGTGTGTCTGAAGTTTAAAAAACAAGTACAACAGCAACAAAAGAAGTGCGAGAATATAGACATACAGTGGTTGTATATATATATACAGTGGTTGTATATATATATATACAGTGGTTGTATATATATACATACAGTGGTTGTATATATATATATATACAGTGGTTGTATATACATATATATACAGTGGTTGTATATATATATATACATACAGTGGTTGTATATATATATATATACAGTGGTTGTATATACATATACATACAGTGGTTGTATATATATATATATATACAGTGGTTGTATATATATATATACATACAGTGGTTGTATATATATACATACAGTAGTTGTATATATATATATACATACAGTGGTTGTATATATATATATACATACAGTGGTTGTATATATATATATATACAGTGGTTGTATATACATATACATACAGTGGTTGTATATATACATACAGTGGTTGTATATATATACATACAGTAGTTGTATATATATATATACATACAGTGGTTGTATATATATACATACAGTGGTTGTATATATATACATACAGTAGTTGTATATATATATATACATACAGTGGTTGTATATATACATACAGTGGTTGTATATATAGACATACAATGGTTGTATATATATACATACAGTGGTTGTATATATTTACATACAGTGGTTGTATATATAGACATACAGTGGTTGTATATATATATACATACAGTGGTTGTATATATATATATACAGTGGTTGTATATATATACATACAGTGGTTGTATATATGTACATACAGTGGTTGTATACATATATACACTACAGTGGTTGTGTATGACCAGGTGTACAGATTACGTACACTCATTCTCTTTCCTCCCTCTCTCTTATTATTATTATTACTACTACTACTACTACTACTACTACTACTACTACTACTACTACTACTACTACTACTACTACTACTTACTACTACTACTACAACTACTACTACTACTAGTAGTAGTAGTAGTAGTAGCAGAGTTATGCAGACAAGAATAGCTGGCTATCCATCCAAGCAGCAGCTAGCAGAGTTATGGAGACAAGAGTTACCACACACATACTAAACCTGTTTCCATACTAAGAAGACACACTAGTCCAGTAAGTCATGCATAATCATATATAATGCAAGAGTGCATCTTGAGTCCCCTGCCAAGATTCTGCAGCGGAACTCCCCTAAAGTTATCGCATGATTCTGCAAATCGGCACAGGAATTTGGTAGGAGAGCAACATGGCGTCAGCATATTGCACGCTCTGCATTAATCATATTCCAGCTATATAGGAAAGTGTGATTTCATCTCTCCTCTCCCCGCAAAACCTGTGAGACTAGTGGCACGCGTGGATGACCACATTCATTCGCCGCCTGGATCCACTAAATAGAATTTTTGCTTTTTGAGACTTTTTTTTTGTGAAAAGAAGAAACCATAAAGAATTAAAACACTCTCAGTAGTCATGACGATGGTTCACATTTGATTGCATGTGTTTCGTTGATCACTCTCTAGGCGTGCGCACCATTGGAGTGCTGACTAAGCTAGATCTTATGGACGAAGGGACGGATGCGAGTAGCATCTTGGAGAACAAGGTTCTTCCCCTGCGCCGTGGGTATGTGGGTGTGGTCAACCGGAGCCAGAAGGACATCCAGGGAAACAAGGATATCAGACAAGCTCTTGCGGGGGAGAGGAAGTTCTTCCTCAGCCATAGCGCCTACAGGCATATGGCAGACAAACTGGGCACTCCTTACCTACAGAAAGTGCTCAATCAGGTATGTACACGTGCACACACACACTCTCACACACACACACTCTCACACACTCACATACACACTCTCACACACACTCTCACACACTCACATACACACTCTCACACACACTCTCACACACTCACATACACACTCTCACACACATAATACACACACACACATAATACATAATACACATTCACACAAGTGCATGCACACACTCACACACATGCATACTCACACATACACTCACACATCACACACACACATACACACATACACAACACTCACACACATACACTCACATGCACACGCACACATGCATACTCACACATACACTCACACACACACATACACACTCACACATACACAACACTCACACACATACACTCACATGCACACACATGCCATATACACTCACATATATACACTCACACACACATGGTCACACCACACACAACACATCCACACACATGCTCACACCACCCACATGCACACACACACACACACACATGCTCACACCACACACATGCTCACACACACTTCCATTAAAGCTGGTAGTTAAAGCCATTAAAGTTGGTAGTTAAGTTGTTGTAGTGACAGTGAACAAGAATAATGTGCACTCAGCACTGAGCTGGAGCTAGACAAGCAAGCACTACACATGAGCAGACGTCCATGTATACATGTGGTTAAGGGTCGTCCAGTGTGGTGCTGGCCTAGCATGGAGAATGTTGTATGTGAATATCCAATCTACATATTTGTCTAGTCTCCAGAAATGGAAGGAAGACAGATTTTTTAGCAGGAGGAGCATAGTCACAATCAAGGCTTAACAAATAGAGGCTAGAACCAACAGTGAAGTAGATGCTTAACAAATAGAGGCTAGAACCAACAGTGAAGTAGATGCTTAACAAATAGAGGCTAGAACCAACAGTGAAGTAGGTGCTTAACAAATAGAGGCTAGAACCAACAGCTTAACAAATAGAGGCTAGAACCAACAGTGAAGAAGTGCTAACAAATAGAGAGTAGGTGCCAAATAGAGGCTAGACCCAGTAATATGCTTCCTTCATCTCCAATACCTTAGCTAATAGCCATCTTTTGTCGAACAACACATGATTGTTCTATGCAATGGGTCTGTATAATGTACAAATTTTTTTAATTTTATTTTTGGTGATGGGCTGAAACAAAGATAATGATATTCATATATTGCGGTCATGTCAATGGCCACAGAATGTCGATGACCACGGAAACATGACCACAATGTTTATCAACAATAAGGCTTTCCCATAACACGTGGTTGCTAGGGATGTGAATCTCTGAATTCCTATGGATGTTTAAGGGGGCCAATGCTAAATTTAATTTTTTAATTTTTGAATCGCCGCAACCTCCACAGAAACCACTCCGAGTTGCAAAGTGCAAAAAAATTGAAAATGGTACGAGTGGCTAGAGGCAGCTCTAGCGCACGCAATCACTCATTTGAATAGGCGTTAAAGATTTATTACTGGTCAGACACGTGGGTGCAAAATTGAGGGCGTTGATTTTCAACGCCCTCAATTTTGCACCCACGTGTCTGACCAGTATTAAATTATTTATTTTCTCTCCCAGCAATCCAACAGTTATTGCGTGCTCTAGAGCCACTCGTACCATTTTCACACTTTGCAACTCGGGAGTGGTTTCTGTGGAGGTTGCGGAGATTCAGATTTTTGAGGTCCCTCCGCTTTAGGGTCTAGTAACTTGCCAATAGTTATACCTAATGAAGCATGTTTAGTATCAAAAGAGAGCACACAGAGAGACCTATCTTTTGAGCTATATATCAAGTCCATACCATGAAGTTTGCAGAATCTACGGAGCTCTAAAGTTGTAACCACAGGTTTTAAAAAATATTTAAATTTAGCATCGTTAAACTGAAGCTGGTTCGATTTTCTCTCCCAGCAATCCAACAGTGAGCTGATTAACAAAATGTATATAGACTGTAGTTACCCAGCTTGACTTTTAAAGGCATCTGCACACCTACTTTACTGTTGGTTTTGGTCTCTTATTTGTTGAGCGTCCAATGAGACTAATGTCTCCTTCTATCTAGCGTCAGAGTCTCTTTCATAGTCGGAGACAAGATAGGCTCTTAGAGGAGATGATGACAGGGGGCCCTGTTTTACAGTTCAATCCTTCACTTTCCCCCTCTAGCTAGATCTGTACCTATATGAAATCTGTTACACCTGCACACGGGCATTGGTGTTAAGGGGGAAAGAAGGCTGCGTATCGCGTAGTCTCATATAAAGTACCATATCTTTGCTCGCATTCACTCTAGTTTCCCAATTTATATATCAAATTATAGCTTGCAGTCTGTGCTTTCTAATGGTAAGTCTCTTTTGTCATTTAGTTTCGCCATAATTTTTTCCTGGCTCATTATAGGCTCTTCCAGTGCGGACCGTAAGCCGTTAAGTAAACCACGTTGCAGTAACGACCTTTGCGAGGCTCTTATTCGGTCTATTAGTCAATCATAATGAGCACTACAAACTGCGCGTCTTGAAATTTCGAAAAAAAGTTTTTTTGTTGCATTTTCTGAACATAGATTTATGACATCACGTTAAATTTCCATCTATAGGTATTTTTTAGTAATCCTATCAAACAAAAACTCTCGCGCAAGTTGTAGAATATAAAATTTGCTTTCAAATAAAATAAATTTTTTTATGAAAGGATAATAAATATTCAAGTTATCATTTGAACGGTTTTTCAAAAATCACTTCAGAGATATTGAGCCTTGAAGTCCAAGCAGTTTGTAATCACATCCCAGCTGCCCCTGCTTCACTAGAATACATCCCCTCATTACTAGAATTGTGTGTGTACAAACAAAATGTTGAAAGCAACCAATTGACTTTCACAGTCCTTTATTTTTTCAACAACAGCAGTATCCTACATCCTAACTACAACTTCAAAACCAACAATAATTATATATATATATACATACACATAAAATAAAGACGCATCAGACTTGTTACGTTGCTTTGCTAATATTGAATTAGCAAACATAAACACGTCATCATTTGCAGGGCTCCCATGCCCAGGTCCATCCATCGTCGCCCTCCACACATGTCTTCCGACACCCTCCAGTAATCCCTGAAAAACAATAGAACACAAACAAAAGTCATCCTCCAGTAATTTCTAAGCTTGACAAAAATACACATAAACAAAAGTATCTTCCAGTAATCTTTGTTTGAAATCTCTGTTTGACAATAGAAAGCAAGACACAAACAAAATAAAAATTTTACAGGTCCCCCTTGCCAGGACCATACAATGCTCCGCCCTCCATTGAAACTCTGCTGCCTCTCGATGGCAAGCCCGACACTTGTTGCACTCCCGTTTATGTGCATTTGTATACCCATCACTAATTAATGTGTGTGTACCTAAGCTTCAGTCTCTCCACTGAACGCTAAAAAAGTTTTTGTGTTCCTACAACTTCCATAGAAACCGAAGAGCCTTCAAAATTGGCTTCACAATTTACCTTGTGACCCTCAAACCATTCTGTGTAACTTGCTTCTGTTTCATCTTCAGGTCTTCGCGCACAAGCTTGAAATTAGACATAAGATAATAATCTAAAACCTCTCCAGTGTCCCAAGACATCACCGCAACCAAGCCATAATTTGATTTGTGGCCCTGTCTAAGCCATGTGCCGTCAACAGTAATACTAACATCAATGATGTCTTCATGCCTAACCCTATAAAAATCATGTAACCTATGAGCGGCATCCAACATAATACTCTGTTACTGCATTTGCGTCACTCCCTATTGACCTAGTATATTTTAAAAAAACAAGTGGAACTAAGAGGGGGCAACATATCCATGACTGCAGTGATGTCTTCCAGACCAGAATGACTAATTCCAGCAATGCGAGCACCCAGTACTGACTGGATGTTCAAAGAATGCTTCTACAGATACAGGGTTTGAGATGTCTCGAGTGTTACTACAATTTGAACAAAAAGTAAACCATGCCTGCCCTACGGGCTTCAGTTGCAAGGGAGCTCAGTTACCACATTGAATACACTTATTACACCTTTCTATGACCTCTCTAAGCTTATCTATGTTTATTATACGATTACCCTTACCTAGTTCTCCAACACCACCCGAGTCCAAAGAGGTAGAGCCAGTAGATCCAGTAGCAACAGCCACAGAAGCAGCTGAACGATCCATGAGAGCCAACTTCTTCCTGGTCATAGTCACTTGTCATAGTCACCAATCGAACTGGCCTCTCTTCAGACATTTGCAATTGATTGCAAGGTAAGTGAAGGTTCACAGAAGGCGCTACCCCACCCACAGGATCCAAGAGACTCACTAACAAAGGAAAGGAAACAGCTAGTAACTTTTTAGTATGGAGATAAACATTAAAACTTGCCTTGCGCGGCTACTGTGACAGGCTCAACAACAGCCGCCTGTAGGGCTTTCTTCTTCTTGTCTTCACTCTTCTTGAATCCTTGGCCTTTCTGTTTAAAATGCTTCTCTGTTCTCTTCCCCATAACTCAACAGTGTAAAAGTTTCAAGTGAACCTTGACCTAAAAAAACGTGCTCATCTTAGCGGTTGCGCACTACCCCCCCACCTGGCCAATTCATTGCGCAAACGACTGGTAAGGGTCTCCATGAAATTGGCAACATTTTGATATATAAAAACTGTATTTTGGGTAGGCGATTATCGCCGCCCGCCCGATTGTAGCCAGGTAAGACTGGGAGAGAACCTCTTCCAATGTGAAGTGAAATGAAATGAAATGGAATAATAATGCACTGTATAAAAATGGCTATATCTTCTGATGCAAGTATTCACTTGCTCTGAAACTTGAAACTCAAACTCCAGACATATTATGAACCCTTTTGGGCCCATAAATTTTTTTTGGAAAAAATATGTGTTTTCAGCCCTCTTCCCCCCTTAAGCAGCCATTTTCTTGTGGACTGTCACTTTAACTCTAAGTACCCTGCTCAACTGGTTAACCCATAAGTGTCTACGTTGTTCACAAAATTAATTAGTAAAAAGTAAAAAAAAATAATAATAAAAAAATCTTTACTTGCACATACCCAGTGGACGGGTACATACATACAGTCATAAAACTTCAGTTTTGGTATGAGGGACGAGAGCAAAACAAAAATGGTTGACAATCACAATTGCGGTCATGAACGATCTCTTCCTTCCCTTTTCGCTGTTTCTGGGAGCTCTTCTTTTTCGGAGGAAAGCCCTTCTTCTTCTTCAGAGGAAAGCCTTCACAGGCACCCGTACATGCTTACCTGGAATCACTTTGGTTTCCCTTTGCTCTTGAGAAAGGAGGTGTTCCTGGATGGATTGCGTGGATTGCGTTTCTGTGGGTTCTATTGTCGACATAGAGCAACGTAACAATGTGTAGCTTTTGTTAGCCTACATGTACCTCATGGAGCCGACCTTTATACCAGTTTGTTCATTCTCTTGACAAAATGCTACAAATTTAGAAAATCACCAACGGCGATCAGTGCACAACCAGCATCTACAGCATGTGCTTCCCAAGTGAGCGCAGTCATTGTGTGGTTAGTGCCCTGGATAGGTAAAGGGTCATTGTGTGGTTAGTGCCCTGGACAGGTAAAGGGTCATTGTGTGGTTAGTGTCCTGGTGTGGTTAGTGTCCTGGATAGGTAAAGGGTCATTGTGTGGTTAGTGCCTAGTGCCATGGATAGGTAAAGGGTCATCCTCTCTTCTTTTCACATCTCTCACAATTCTCCCTCTCCCCATTTTCGTCATCCTCTTCACTCATCTCCTCTTCTTCTTTAACAATCCCTCTTTCTCTTCCCGTTCCTTCCTTTCTCCCTCCCAACGTACAGACCCTGACCAACCACATTCGAGACACTCTCCCCTCGCTTCGCTCCAAGCTGCAAGCTGAGGTTCTTTCCATGGAGAAGGAAGTGGAAGAGTACAAGAAGTTCAGACCAGATGATCCCGCAAGGAAAACCAAAGCTCTTCTCACGTGTGTGAATGCTCCACCCACATTAGCTGCGGCTGGTTGGTGTACCAAGTGCTTTGATTGCTTTAGCTGTTCAAAGAGAGAGAGGGAGAAAAAAATACCCCAAAAATAATGAGCAATCAGATGACCAAGTTTTTGAATGAGTGTGTGTTAAGAATGTCTTCACAGAACAATGCTGGCGGGATATGGTTTTTGTTTCTGCGTGGTTCATTAAAGGACCTGTACCAGATTTGGTAGGCAGATTATGTATATCTTATATTAGGAATTCCACCTCCAGTTGTGACTAACCCCAGTTGTATGTAGCTGCCCTCCAGTTGTATGCGGCTGCCCTCCAGTTGTATGCGGCTGCCCTCCAGTTGTATGCGGCTGCCCTCCAGTTGTATGCGGCTGCCCTCCAGTTGTATGCGGCTGCCCTCCAGTTGTATGCGGCTGCCCTCCAGTTGTATGCGGCTGCCCTCCAGTTGTATGCGGCTGCCCTCCAGTTGTATGCGGCTGCCCTCCAGTTGTATGCGGCTGCCCTCCAGTTGTATGCGGCTGCCCTCCAGTTGTATGCGGCTGCCCTCCAGTTGTATGCGGCTGCCCTCCAGTTGTATGCGGCTGCCCTCCAGTTGTATGCGGCTGCCCTCCAGTTGTATGCGGCTGCCCTCCAGTTGTATGCGGCTGCCCTCCAGTTGTATGCGGCTGCCCTCCAGTTGTATGCGGCTGCCCTCCAGTTGTATGCGGCTGCCCTCCAGTTGTATGCGGCTGCCCTCCAGTTGTATGCGGCTGCCCTCCAGTTGTATGCGGCTGCCCTCCAGTTGTATGCGGCTGCCCTCCAGTTGTATGCGGCTGCCCTCCAGTTGTATGCGGCTGCCCTCCAGTTGTATGCGGCTGTCCTCCAGTTGTATGCGGCTGCCCTCCAGTTGTATGCGGCTGCCCTCCAGTTGTATGCGGCTGCCCTCCAGTTGTATGCGGCTGCCCTCCAGTTGTATGCGGCTGCCCTCCAGTTGTATGCGGCTGCCCTCCAGTTGTATGCGGCTGCCCTCCAGTTGTATGCGGCTGCCCTCCAGTTGTATGCGGCTGCCCTCCAGTTGTATGCGGCTGCCCTCCAGTTGTATGCGGCTGCCCTCCAGTTGTATGCGGCTGCCCTCCAGTTGTATGCGGCTGCCCTCCAGTTGTATGCGGCTGCCCTCCAGTTGTATGCGGCTGCCCTCCAGTTGTATGCGGCTGCCCTCCAGTTGTATGCGGCTGCCCTCCAGTTGTATGCGACGCCCTCCAGTTGTGACTGCCCCTCCAGTTGTGACTGCCCCTCCAGTTGTGACTGTCCCTCCAGTTGTGACTGTCCTCCAGTTGTGACTGCCCCTCCAGTTTTGACTGCCCCTCCAGTTTTGACTGCCCCTCCAGTTGTGACTGCCCCTCCAGTTGTGACTGCCCCTCCAGTTGTGACTGCCCTCCAGTTGTGACTGCCCCTCCAGTTTTGACTGCCCCTCCAGTTGTGACTGCCCCTCCAGTTGTAACCTGAAGTTCAGTTATGCGAACATTTACTGTGAGTAAGTGGCCTATGCAGGGAGAAAGTGTGTATGTGTGTGTATGTGGTGTGTGTGGTGTGTATGTGGTGTTTTTTGTTTTGTTGCAAAACTGAATTTTCCATCCGCCTTACCAGTGAGGATTCATTGCAGCAAACCAATCAACCCTCACACTTACACTCCTCACCACACATATACACACTCGCACCACACAACACACGCCCCACTCAACACCCACATGCACTCACACCACACTCCACATCACACACATAGTCACACTCACTCATACTATATACCATACACACACCAGACTCACATCCACCCACGTAATACCGTTCACACTTCACATCATACACAGTTCACACTCCACACAACACACAGTCACACACACACCGTCACACTCTCACTCATACTCGACCATACACACACCAGACTCACATTCACCCCCACCCACACAACACCACACACTGTCCACACTCCACACCACACACACATACCGTGTACCCCCTTCACACATGAGAAGTATTTTGTGTATGTATGTATGTGTGTGTGTGTAGAATGGTGCAGGGTTTCGGAGTTGACTTCGAGCACCGCATTCAGGGTGGAGGTGAGATGATGGCTAAAGGAGAACTGTCAGGGGGAGCTAAGATCAACAAGATCTTCCATGAGAGATTCCCCTTTGAGCTAGTCAAGGTACATATGCACACACGTACATACGTATGCACACATGTGCACTGAGGCATGCCTTATTGGGTATGTGATCATGCAGTGTCGTTGTGATGTGCAGAAGTTTTTGTTGTGTGAGTGTGTGTGTTTGTGAGTGTGTGTGTGAGTGTATGCGTGTGTGTGTGTGTGAGTGTATGAGTGTGTGTGTGTGTGAGTGTGTTTCCAAAATAACTCATAAACGGCTCGTCGGATCATCACCGAACTTGGTAATGGTCAAGCATGTACCCCACCCATGAACAATTCATTAAATCTTGAAGGCTCAATTTGCAGGCCTGTGTTCTAAAACTTCGTTTCTTGTAGTTGTTGTGGTTACCATGTTATTGGAGGATATCCAGTACCTTTCCTAGGATATCCAGTCTATATCCATAACCTTTCCAGGATATCCAGTACTTCTATAACCTTTCCTAGGATATCCAGTGCTTCTATAACCTTTCCTAGGATATCCAGTACTTCCATAACCTTTCCAGGATATCCAGTATATACCTCCATAACCTTTCCTAGGATATCCAGTACTTCCATGACCTTTCCTAGGATATCCAGTACTTCCATAACCTTTCCTAGGATATCCAGTACTTCCATAACCTTTCCTAGGATATCCAGCACTTCCATAACCTTTCCTACGATATCCAGTACTTCCATAACCTTTCCTAGGATATCCTGGAATTCCCAGGATACTTTGGGCTCTTGAAAATTCCGGGATATTGCTAGGAAAGGTTGTACAATGAACCGTGTCATAAGACATAAGCCCACCATGGACATCCCGGGATAGTCCCAAGTACCTCGGCGCACCCCGGGACGTCTTAGGAAAGGTTTTAGAAATACAAGAGGACATGTACCGTTGCATAAATTATTGTTGTTGTTGTTGTTGTTGTTGTTGTTGCTGGTCACGTGCCCTGCAGCTAGAGACGGATGAGAAGCAGCTACGTAGAGAGATCATGGTCAACATAAAGAACCAGCTGGGCGTGCGCGTGGGTCTCTTCACGCCAGACATGGCCTTTGAGGCCATTGTGAAGGAGCAGATCACGAAGCTGCTTCCCTCCTCTCTCAAGTGTGTGGACATGGTGTCGACAGAACTCGGGGCTGTCATACAGAAATGTGCTGGTGTGGTAAGTGTGAGAGGTTGGTGGAGGGGAGGGGGAGGGGGGGGGGATGAGGTGTGTGTGTAAGGGAGCATAGATGAGGGAGGGGAAGGGGGGGGGATAAGCTAAGAATGGTCGGTCATGTGCATACAAATGACCCCCAAAACTCTCTTCATAGTGCGTCAAATACTTAGCACAGTCGAGCTGTTAATTAAGTGTTGCTTTTATTCATAATTTTTTATAAAGAGTCGTTTGAAAGATAATGAGCAAAAACATGAATTGGTTCCCACGTAACGTATACCGTCAACTCCAAGGGAAGGTCAAACATTGAGGCAAGAGATACTAGCAAGACCACACCCATCATTGGCTACAGTGCCCTTAAATTCCTTGACTGCCCAGTCTGACTCGTAACTCCTGTCTCTGTTCACATACGCAAAGTATATATATACTTGCTTAATTTTGGTTTTAAAGGAAAATCAACGGGTGTGCATTATGTAGTGATGCTTAGCGAGCACTCGTGCTTTTCTTGCAGGTTGGGTTAAAAGGGGTGTGGCTAAACTGCCAGAGTTTTCATGGAAGTGCATATATATGCATACACAAGAGCAAGAATGTAACAATTTAAAAAAATGCACGGCCATATTGGATTGACCTTGTCGCACAACGAGAACAAGACTATACCTATTTATACCACAACAGTTAGATGACCTTTTACCAGTTGAAATCATATTTACACCGATCATTACCCAGATATATATTTTTTAAAGAACTGGTATTACTTGTACGATTACTTTCATCAGCCGTTCATCAAATAGAGACGTTCATCAAATAGATTGTCGATTTATTTCCCATCAGCTTTTGCCTCGATTTTAGTCGCGAGTTCAAATGGTGAAGGAGGGGTCAGTCGTCTAACTGGTTATGGGGTCTTGTTTCTGGAAAGTGTACGTTGGGGAGACAAGGAGGAGGTCGGAAACCCGGATCACGGAGCATAAGGATGCGTGCAGAAAGGGAGAGCTTGGGACATGGCAGAGCATGTGTGGAACCACACCCAACCTTTCGGGAAGAGACATTAGTGAGTGATAGAGCCGGGAAACGGAGAGAGTTGCTCGTGAGGGAGGCATTGCCCATCCGTCTCACGCCTAGGGATCAGCGCTTCAATCGAGATGTACATAGGGCTGGAGCCGTCCCATTGCTGGGTCTCGACTCTCAAACCATGCACATGCAACCACGCCCATCATCCTGCGTCTGATCTGTTGCTATGCTTGTACACTCTAGTGTTCAGATGGATCTGGAATCGCGTGCGTAGCCAGCGAGTGTGTGGATGTGTTGTGTTGTTATTAAATCGTCCCCGATGAAGACTATTTCGGTTGAAATGTTTGGCACCAAAATGATTGAAAGTGAAGCCTACAGTAGCAAACATGCACGTGCCATATCCTTGTTGCTATTGTCAACAGAACCCATAGATACATGTACTATAATGCCCATTAGAGCCAATTATAACATTCTTCAAGGACTTGCTGAAAGCTGCACAGCAGAACTCCCCCCCCCCCCCAATTCCCCCAACAGCAGAACTGAATGTGGCCTGTTTGTTGTGCTTATATTGCGCACACTGACGAGAACGTTTATTAGACTGCCGACGGGTTTTACCGGTTTATGGGGTGCCGGTTTACTACCTTTGCAAAAAATTCAAGGCACTTTTTTTTGGAGCTAAAATAGCCCTTTGTTTAGGTTGTTTAGGATGTTAAAGTTTAGGATGTTAAAGGGGGCGGTTTTCCTGTTTACCAAAAAACCCTGTTTGTCCTCTTTGTAATTGTCATAGATTTTTTTCTCTTTCCACTATGCAGATAATTTTGTTATCAAAGTGTTGCTTATTCTGTCTTCTTTCCAATGGTATCTGAAATGTCTATATAGACACATTTTATTAGAAGATACAAGTGACAGACCAAGATCCCTACCACTCAAGCTTTGGCACAACACCACTAGAAGATCTTGCACTCAAGTGGCTTCCTCAAACACTTGGCTGTAATTTGAGCGAAACCAATTTGGCTTGTGCTAGACTGTTGGTCAGTTGCAATTGACTGAATGGGTTGAACTCATTAACACCAAAAGGTCATCTGTTCTAATGACCATAACTTGGCAATGCTATTTTTTTAAAAAAGATCTGATTATCTCAAATTACAGAACACACAAAGAGTTTTCAAATGACACCAACACATTTTTTTTTGGTTTAAGGTTTAACTGTGACAAAGTTATGTTCGCCAAAAACCTTTTTTAAAGGATTTTTCATGATTTGTAGAATCTGCTCACGGAAAGGGCACGAAGACATCCAAACACTTTCACCAAAAACTGAACGCGAGGCGACTGGAAATGCTGCATGCAAACCAGAGTTATGTATTCAGGGCCTCTGCGCGAAGGGCAGGAAATGACTCGGCAATAAATTTGGGTACCTTTCAGTGGCAGATGAGCTTCCAGGTATAAGCGGTAGCCATTTTAGATGAGCTTCCAGGTATAAGCGGTAGCCATTTTGTCACGCCGAAAAACTTACCTTTGCCGTAAGCCTTCTCTGTGTGCGTCTCTTCCAATTTTGAATCAAGATAAGTGAAATTGTATGGACAAAAAGCACCATAACTTTGAAATGGATACTCCAATGCCTCTAAAACTTTGGAAATGGCTAGTAGATGCTTACAACATTTATAAATGATTATGAAAATAAAAATAAAATGGGGAAACCGCCCCCCCTTAAGAAACCGCCCCCTTAAGAAGCTGCCAAAGTGAGTTTTAGATGAAATATAAAAAGCTTTGGTTTTTTGCCGCCATTTTGAAATAGGTGTCAAACCAATATAAGCACTCCTCAATACGTATACATGCATTGTGTGTGTGTGTGTGTGTGTGTGTGTGTGTTTAGACTGGATGAGAGGAGCAGGGTTTGGTGAGGTGAGGGAGAGGTGTGTTCTGTGTGAAGTGAAGTTGACCTCTCCATTTCCCTTTCCTTCCCCACCCCTTCTCTCTCGCTCTCGTAGATGAGTAAGTATCCACGCTTGAGAGATGAGACAGAGAGAATCCTCACCACTTTTCTCCGCGAGTCAGAACAGAATTGCAAGGACCATGTAAGTCTGTCGTGAGCCATAGCTCCTCTTACCTGTGGCTCTAGCTCTCCTAAACCTGGCCCTAGTTTAGGTCAGGCATTCCTTACCCAGCCCTATCCAGGCGCTAGCCCTAACCCCAGACCCTTCTCTCTACCCCTACACTCTGACCCTAGCAAATGCTCCATACAGAGCCCCAGCCCTGGCCACACCCCCTAATTCTAGCCCTAGCCTAGTTAACCATTCATGTGGTCTTGGCCTGTTACATTAGCTGTAAAATATCTTGCCCTAATATCTAGCCCTAGCCCTAGCCCTAGCCCCAGCCCCATCTGCAGGTTACTGCAGGGAATGTGCAACTTGAGCATGATGTGTGTATGTGTGTGTGTGTGTGTGTGGTGTGTATGTGTGTGTGTGTGTGTGTGTGTGTGTTGTGTGTGGTGTGTGTATGTGTGTGTGTGTGTGTTTATGCATTAGTTGAAGCTGATAGTGGAGATCGAGCTGGCATACATGAACACCAACCACCCTGACTTCATCGGGTTTGACAGGTGAGACTATATGATGTCATGTGACCAATTATTAGGGATGCGATGAGGCCACACCCACTGCCGTAGTAGGAGCGATATGATGTGGCCACACCTACTTCCGTATGTATAGAAGAGCTGTCATCTTTTTTTAGTGATGGTCCTCCATAATGTTTGACCTCACCCCTATAGTGTGCCATTTTTGCTACAGTTCCTCCCCCCCCTCCCCCTTCTTAAGGGGGACGATACCTTTGGAAATTAATTTTCAACCCACACACTTGACCACATACTTAAGTTTTAGCACCTAATGCTAACACTCACCCCCCCCCCCCCCCCCCCACTACACTTTCCAATCAGGAGCCACACAATGAGCCACACAATGCAGAGAATTCACCGGAGTAGAGGTCACACTAGGATACTGGAGTAGAGGTCACACTAGGATACTGGAGTAGAGGTCACACTAGGATACTGCAGTAGAGGTCACACTAGGATACTGGAGTAGAGGTCACACTAGGATACTGGAGTAGAGGTCACACTAGGATACTGGAGTAGAGGTCGCACTAGGATACTGGAGTAGAGGTCACACTAGGATACTGGAGTAGAGGTCACACTAGGATACTGGAGTAGAGGTCACACTAGGATACTGGAGTAGAGGTCACACTAGGATACTGGAGTAGAGGTCGCACTAGGATACTGGAGTAGAGGTCACACTAGGATACTGGAGTAGAGGTCGCACTAGGATACTGGAGTAGAGGTCGCACTAGGATACTGGAGTAGAGGTCACACTAGGATACTGGAGTAGAGGTCACACTAGGATACTGTAGTAGAGGTCGCACTAGGATACTGGAGTAGAGGTCACACTAGGATACTGGAGTAGAGGTCACACTAGGATACTGGAGTAGAGGTCGTACTAGGATACTGGAGTAGAGGTCGCACTAGGATACTGGAGTAGAGGTCACACTAGGATACTGGAGTAGAGGTCACACTAGGATACTGGAGTGGAGGTCACACTAGGATACTGGAGTAGAGGTCGCACTAGGATACTGGAGTAGAGGTCACACTAGGATACTGGAGTAGAGGTCACACTAGGATACTGGAGTGGAGGTCACACTAGGATACTGGAGTAGAGGTCACACTAGGATACTGGAGTAGAGGTCACACTAGGATACTGGAGTAGAGGTCACACTAGGATACTGGAGTAGAGGTCACACTAGGATACTGGAGTAGAGGTCACACTAGGATACTGGAGTAGAGGTCACACTAGGATACTGGAGTAGAGGTCACACTAGGATACTGGAGTAGAGGTCACACTAGGATACTGGAGTATAGGTCACACTAGGATACTGGAGTAGAGGTCACACTAGGATACTGGAGTAGAGGTCACACTAGGATACTGGAGTAGAGGTCGCACTAGGATACTGGAGTAGAGGTCACACTAGGATACTGTAGTAGAGGTCGCACTAGGATACTGGAGTAGAGGTCACACTAGGATACTGTAGTAGAGGTCACACTAGGATACTGGAGTAGAGGTCGCACTAGGATACTGGAGTAGAGGTCACACTAGGATACTGGAGTAGAGGTCACACTAGGATACTGGAGTGGAGGTCACACTAGGATACTGGAGTAGAGGTCACACTAGGATACTGGAGTAGAGGTCACACTAGGATACTGGAGTAGAGGTCACACTAGGATACTGGAGTAGAGGTCACACTAGGATACTGGAGTAGAGGTCACACTAGGATACTGGAGTAGAGGTCACACTAGGATACTGGAGTAGAGGTCACACTAGGATACTGGAGTAGAGGTCACACTAGGATACTGGAGTAGAGGTCACACTAGGATACTGGAGTAGAGGTCACACTAGGATACTGGAGTAGAGGTCACACTAGGATACTGGAGTAGAGGTCACACTAGGATACTGGAGTAGAGGTCACACTAGGATACTGGAGTAGAGGTCACACTAGGATACTGGAGTAGAGGTCACACTAGGATACTGGAGTAGAGGTCACACTAGGATACTGGAGTAGAGGTTGCACTAGGATACTGGAGTAGAGGTCACACTAGGATACTGGAGTAGAGGACGCACTAGGATACTGGAGTAGAGGTCACACTAGGATACTGGAGTAGAGGTCACACTAGGATACTGGAGTGGAGGTCACACTAGGATACTGGAGTAGAGGTCACACTAGGATACTGGAGTAGAGGTCACACTAGGATACTGGAGTAGAGGTCACACTAGGATACTGGAGTAGAGGTCACACTAGGATACTGGAGTAGAGGTCACACTAGGATACTGGAGTAGAGGTCACACTAGGATACTGGAGTAGAGGTCACACTAGGATACTGGAGTAGAGGTCACACTAGGATACTGGAGTAGAGGTCACACTAGGATACTGCAGTAGAGGTCACACTAGGATACTGGAGTAGAGGTCACACTAGGATACTGGAGTAGAGGTCACACTAGGATACTGGAGTAGAGGTCACACTAGGATACTGGAGTAGAGGTCACACTAGGATACTGGAGTAGAGGTCACACTAGGATACTGGAGTAGAGGTCATACTAGGATACTGGAGTAGAGGTCACACTAGGATACTGGAGTAGAGGTCACACTAGGATACTGGAGTAGAGGTCACACTAGGATACTGGAGTAGAGGTCACACTAGGATACTGGAGTAGAGGTCACACTAGGATACTGGAGTAGAGGTCACACTAGGATACTGGAGTAGAGGTCACACTAGGATACTGGAGTAGAGGTCACACTAGGATACTGGAGTAGAGGTCACACTAGGATACTGGAGTAGAGGTTGCACTAGGATACTGGAGTAGAGGTCACACTAGGATACTGGAGTAGAGGTCGCACTAGGATACTGGAGTGGAGGTCGCACTAGGATACTGGAGTAGAGGTCACACTAGGATACTGGAGTAGAGGTCACACTAGGATACTGGAGTGGAGGTCGCACTAGGATACTGGAGTAGAGGTCACACTAGGATACTGGAGTAGAGGTCACACTAGGATACTGGAGTAGAGGTCACACTGGGATACTGGAGTAGAGGTCACACTAGGATACTGGAGTAGAGGTCACACTAGGATACTGGAGTAGAGGTCACACTAGGATACTGGAGTAGAGGTCACACTAGGATACTGGAGTAGAGGTTGCACTAGGATACTGGAGTAGAGGTCACACTAGGATACTGGAGTAGAGGTCACACTAGGATACTGGAGTGGAGGTCGCACTAGGATACTGGAGTAGAGGTCACACTAGGATACTGGAGTAGAGGTTGCACTAGGATACTGGAGTAGAGGTCACACTAGGATACTGGAGTAGAGGTCACACTAGGATACTGGAGTAGAGGTCACACTAGGATACTGGAGTAGAGGTCACACTAGGATACTGGAGTAGAGGTCACACTAGGATACTGGAGTAGAGGTCGCACTAGGATACTGGAGTAGAGGTCGCACTAGGATACTGGAGTGGAGGTCACACTAGGATACTGGAGTAGAGGTCACACTAGGATACTGGAGTAGAGGTCACACTAGGATACTGGAGTAGAGGTCACACTAGGATACTGGCTGGAGTAGAGGTCACACTAGGATACTGGAGTGGAGGTCACACTAGGATACTGGAGTGGAGGTCACACTAGGATACTGGAGTAGAGGTCACACTAGGATACTGGAGTAGAGGTCACACTAGGATACTGGAGTGGAGGTCACTAGGATACTGGAGTAGAGGTCGCACTAGGATACTGGAGTAGAGGTCACACTAGGATACTGGAGTAGAGGTCACACTAGGATACTGGAGTAGAGGTCACACTAGGATACTGGAGTAGAGGTCACACTAGGATACTGGAGTAGAGGTTGCACTAGGATACTGGAGTGGAGGTCACACTAGGATACTGGAGTAGAGGTCACACTAGGATACTGGAGTAGAGGTCACAGCTAGGATACTGGAGTAGAGGTCACACTAGGATACTGGAGTAGAGGTCACACTAGGATACTGGAGTAGAGGTCACACTAGGATACTGGAGTAGAGGTCACACTAGGATACTGGAGTAGAGGTCATACTAGGATACTGGAGTAGAGTCCTAGGATACTGGAGTAGAGGTCACACTAGGATACTGGAGTAGAGGTCGCACTAGGATACTGGAGTAGAGGTCGCACTAGGATACTGGAGTAGAGGTCACACTAGGATACTGGAGTAGAGGTCACACTAGGATACTGGAGTAGAGGTCACACTAGGATACTGGAGTAGAGGTCACACTAGGATACTGGAGTAGAGGTCACACTAGGATACTGGAGTAGAGGTCACACTAGGATACTGGAGTAGAGGTCACACTAGGATACTGGAGTAGAGGTCACACTAGGATACTGGAGTAGAGGTTGCACTAGGATACTGGAGTAGAGGTCACACTAGGATACTGGAGTAGAGGTCACACTAGGATACTGGAGTAGAGGTCACACTAGGATACTGGAGTAGAGGTCACACTAGGATACTGGAGTAGAGGTCACACTAGGATACTGGAGTAGAGGTCGCACTAGGATACTGGAGTAGAGGTCGCACTAGGATACTGGAGTAGAGGTCACACTAGGATACTGGAGTAGAGGTCATACTAGGATACTGGAGTAGAGGTCACACTAGGATACTGGAGTAGAGGTCACACTAGGATACTGGCTGGAGTAGAGGTCACACTAGGATACTGGAGTGGAGGTCACACTAGGATACTGGAGTGGAGGTCACACTAGGATACTGGAGTAGAGGTCACACTAGGATACTGGAGTAGAGGTCACACTAGGATACTGGAGTGGAGGTCACTAGGATACTGGAGTAGAGGTCGCACTAGGATACTGGAGTAGAGGTCACACTAGGATACTGGAGTAGAGGTCACACTAGGATACTGGAGTAGAGGTCACACTAGGATACTGGAGTAGAGGTTGCACTAGGATACTGGAGTAGAGGTCACACTAGGATACTGGAGTAGAGGTCACACTAGGATACTGGAGTAGAGGTCACACTAGGATACTGGAGTAGAGGTCACACTAGGATACTGGAGTAGAGGTCACACTAGGATACTGGAGTAGAGGTCACACTAGGATACTGGAGTAGAGATCACACTAGGATACTGGAGTGGAGGTCACACTAGGATACTGGAGTAGAGGTCACACTAGGATACTGGAGTAGAGGTCACACTAGGATACTTACTGGAGTAGAGGTCACACTAGGATACTGGAGTAGAGGTCACACTAGGATACTGGAGTAGAGGTTGCACTGGAGTGGAGGTTGACCAGAATATCGGTCACTCCCAGAGTTAGCCATCATTACAAAACCCCTACAATTGCTACAATTGCCGGAGCATAAGGTGCTCACTAGATAGAGCATCTGTAGCAGCACACAAGAGCAAAAGTAAAGTCTGACCTCAACTTGATGTGATCCGGCTGGTCTTGTTAGCACCATCAGCTGACCATCTCCCAGTCTCACACTACACACACACATACATACACACACATACCTTATTCACTCGAATATAAGTCGCTCTGAAAGCCGCACTCCAAATGTAGCACACCAAGTTAATTACACCACTGCTCTTGTACATGCGCAGTCATTAGCTAAGATAGCTTATCTGCCGAGTTGATCAAGAAATCATTCCGTGCTTATGGCATCACTGTGAAGGTGGACAGGTCTGAAGATGGAGAAATTCACTGCCTCAAAGTCGATAAAGTAGCAGCTTTAGCTATCCCAGCCATTACTCAAGCTACTCGCCAGCTGTTGGAAGGAAGTGACAGCGGTGGAGAAGATCCATTTGCTTCCTTTGACGAAGAGGATGAAGAACAGATCGAACATAACGAACTCATTGTAGATTACGATAGCGATTAGGAACTCTTGTCAGCCATCAATTTTTGAAATGAAAAACAACAACAATGACGCACAAAAAAATTGCGTCCGCCAATAGCGCAAAACAGGCTTGCGCAATGCTTGAAGATCGCAACTTGATTTGGCTGAAATAAATACAAGTCGTGACTTATATTCGAGTGAATACGGTACATGCACACATACATACACACATACACACATACATACACACAAACATGCACACATACACACACACATACATACACAGCTCTCACTTCTGTGTACAGTCTGTTCTCTCTAATAGTCCACCAGTGGGAAAGTGGTCTCAAGGTGCACTATTAGGGAGCATGGACTACTAGAGAAAATGCTATAAAAGCACATAATTAAACTTTAATTTTATTATTATTGGTCCATAGGTTACATAGTACTTGGAGAGAAAATCTCTAATAACAGTCTGCCTGGCGTTTAATTCAACTTTTTCTTTTTTCAGTTCCGGGCATTTACGATAAACATTTGTAAGCATACTTGTAGTGTCATCTTCTTGCAAAGATGAAGTCAGATGAAGTAAACTTTTAACCATCTTCAAGCTTTCGTCCAGATCAGTGCAGTTTAAAATGTCTTTATGATCCACCTCACTTGACTCTCCGACACTGTCATTGGCATCAATATCTGTCTCGGAGCGAGTTGGTGAATTACAACTTGCACTGTCAAGATCACTGTGGAACTCTTCATTGCTTATGCATTGCTGCTCTTCTTCTACGACTATTTCTATTTCATTCAGTCGCACAATCTCGCTGTCTTTGATGGTGAACCATTCTTCCAGTGCTGTTGCTAAGCCACCAGGGCCTTCATTAGATTGCACACACAAAGATTGAAGATCTCCAAGCATGTGTTGTTCAGTTGGCTGTAAGTCAGTGCTTGAAACAGTCTCATCGAATGACTGAAGTGTAGTGCTCTTCAACAAAGTGCAGAGATCTTTAATAGCTGATGAAGTACATTGCTGATGTGTATCTTCCAGTGTTTTGGTGAAGCTGAGCAGTATGCAGCGGAGGAAGAATATCAGCCTTAATTAAAGGCCTGTCCACACTGCACACTGAATGCGCGTTAGATCTCAACGAATGCGCGTTCGTTGCGTCCACACTGAATGCGAATTAGATTTCTTGGACCTAACGCGCATTAGGTCCAGTCCACCTCGATAGGTGGTTTGAGTCGAGCCAGAGCAACAAATCCAAGCGTAAAATTAATTACGCGGGTGCGCGTTAAAAGATAAACCACGCTGGCGATATTTATTATTATTATTATTATTATTATTATTATTGCTTTACAGGACATCAGATTGGTGATGGCTGCAGGCTGAAACTATGAAGAAACAAGAGCGCTGATCAGTGTGTGGAGCCATGCCAGTGTCCAGTCTGAGCTACTCGACGGAGTACAAAGAAACAGAATCATCTATGAAGTTGTAGCTGATTCCCACCAGTGCTTACTGCGTGGCTTGCACCAAACCTGGCGCACAGATGGATGCTGGTAGCCAGCCATCATTGCCACAATCAAAGGTCAAAGGCAAAGATCAAGCTAAATACTATTATAGCTAAAATAGACTTCGAAAATTTTACCTCCGCAGCCTTCTTTTATGGAGTTCATGGAGCGCCATCCGTCTACTGTATTGCCTTTTTCTATTTATAAATCCTTCTCCTCTGCAGCATATGCTTCCTTCGCATCTGTAGGTATCTCGTCCATAACAGAAGAAATCCAACGTAACCATTGCAAAGGCACGTGACGTGGGTGCCGTTTTCTTGGAGTGGTTTTTATGCGCGTTTGGTTTATTGTCATGTCAGTGTGGACGCGACGTCGTGACTGGACACGCATTGAGACTCTCTTGGTAGCTAGTGTATCTCAATGCGCATCCAGTTATTGTGCAGTGTGGACAAGCCTTAAGCCAGCAATTAGCTAAGGTAGCCTGAGTCAGGGAATCCCATGCTTGATGTGCAAGTCTTCCTGCATCAAGAAGATTGGGTGGATAAGCATGGTCTCTACCTCGTACACCTGCTGTTAGAGCTGCCCTAAGCTGTCGTAGCTGATCATAATTTTCAAGATTCTTGACCATGATGTGAAGAAGCTTGCTCTTATACATGTAGTTGGCTTTCAGTGCAGCAATGATACCCTGGTCCATGGGCTGGTGGACAGCAGTACAGTTAGGTGGTGGTAGAAGAATCCATTTCACTTGTGGATCTTGCTATGCAGGATCATCTGTGTTATGCGACCCAAAATTATCAGCCAACAGTACAACTTGTCTTGAAGTCTGCTTCCTTATTTGAGAAAGAAAGAAAGACATCTCGGAACCATCACTTGGTAAGCTTGCTATCGTTCCAAGCATTTGATTGCTTGTTGTATGGAATATGTAGGTGATTGACTAACAGGAAAGCTAGCAGCCTTTCCAATCATTGCCAGAGGAATCTTGTGAGTTCCTGTGGCATTAGTGCAAGTAATGAGTGTGACTCGATCTTTCGCTTTCTGTGCCTTTGTTCAGCTGCCATGAGGTCACATGTTCCCCTTGTGGCCCCACCCAGTCATCTAGCTGCCATGAGGTCACATGTTCCCCTTGTGACCCCACCCAGTCATCTAGCTGCCATGAGGTCACACGTTCCCCTTGTGGCCCCACCCAGTCATCTAGCTGCCATGAGGTCACATGTTCCCCTTGTGACTCCACCCAGTCATCTAGCTGCCATGAGGTCACATGCTCCCCTTGTGACCCCACCCAGTCATCTAGCTGCCATGAGGTCACATGTTCCCCTTGTGACCCCACCCAGTCATCTAGCTGCCATGAGGTCACATGTTCCCCTTGTGACCCCACCCAGTCATCTAGCTGCCATGAGGTCACATGTTCCCCTTGTGGCCCCACCCAGTCATCTAGCTGCCATGAGGTCACATGTTCCCCTTGTGACCCCACCCAGTCATCTAGCTGCCATGAGGTCACACGTTCCCCTTGTGGCCCCACCCAGTCATCTAGCTGCCATGAGGTCACATGTTCCCCTTGTGACTCCACCCAGTCATCTAGCTGCCATGAGGTCACATGCTCCCCTTGTGACCCCACCCAGTCATCTAGCTGCCATGAGGTCACATGTTCCCCTTGTGACCCCACCCAGTCATCTAGTTGCCATGAGGTCACATGTTCCCCTTGTGACCCCACCCAGTCATCTAGCTGCCATGAGGTCACATGTTCCCCTTGTGACCCCACCCAGTCATCTAGCTGCCATGAGGTCACATGTTCCCCTTGTGACCCCACCCAGTCATCTAGCTGCCATATGAGGTCACATGTTCCACTTGTGACCCCACCCAGTGTACCTACCTGCCATACGAGGTCAGCTGCCATATGAGGTCACATGTTCCACTTGTGACCCCACCCAGTGTACCTACCTGCCATACGAGGTCAGCTGCCATATGAGATCACATGTTTCCACTTGTGGCCACGCCCAGTGATTCAGTTTAGCACACTATGACTTATGCTCCATTGAAGGCGACACATTCGGTGTAAAAGTCGCACTTCTGAGATGGAGATGAGATTTGTAGCTGCTCCTGTGACCTTTGACCTAACCTTTGACCTATTAAAGCGGTGTACGCCATCATCAGCAAAGACAAGGATGGATACATAAATAGGCAGTGAATTTCGGGGCGATGCTGTATGCACTCTGCACTCCAGTCTTGTTAGTGATAACAATATTCACGGTGTTGTGGTGTATGCACTCTGCACTCCAGCCTTGTAGTGATAACAATATTCACAGTGTTGTGGTGGGGGTGATGCACTTAGACAGTTTGAAGTCTAAAAAGTCTAAAAAAGAATGTTATATTGTCAAGACCAGCGAAGAAGAACGTCCAACATGAAGGAGCCACACAATCTTTCACATGTTGATCGAAGATCTACGTACTGCATGTACACCATTTCCTGAAAGGTCAATCTTGTGGTACTAAAATTTGAAATAAAGTGCAAGTAGTCATTGGTCCCTGAAAGGGGGGGGGGGGGGGATTGGAGGGGGGAAGGATGAACCACCAGACATTTATGAACCCCATACCTGTAAGACCTCCATAACCCCACCCATCCACACACAATCTTATTTTGTTCCAATATGACGTGAAATGTTGGATATACTTGAACCATACTTTTCTCGTCCACACCTTACCAATCCTTTTCTCTCTTCTTCTTCTCCTGCCTCTCATAGAGCGTCCAAGGGAAAAGAAGGCAAGAGATCTGTCAAGGGACTGGGGAACCAGATCATTCGCAAGGGATGGCTGAGCATGTCTGTTTCTCTGATCAAGGGCAGCTCCAGGGACTACTGGTTCGTACTCACGGCAGAGAGCTTCACCTGGTTCAAGGATGATGAGGTAAAGGGTCACCTGCAACCGTTACAGGGGTGGGTGGTCTCAAGGTTTTGTGCTCGCATGTAATTATTCTTTGTTTGTTGTCACGTGGGTGAGTGTGGTGGGCAATTATTAGAGGTTGTCGTACACAAACTTCCCTAATACATGTATGGTACTTATATGTACGTCTGGTATAAATGTGCATTGCCATGACCTTTAACCTTTAAGACACCCTGGGTTTTCTCCAGATATGTACTTGGGACTGTCCTGGGATGACCCTAGTCCTGGCCTGATCAATGTAGCCCTGGAACAATCCCATTCCTATCTCTAGAATACCCTCACACTAGCCCTACCTAGCCCTAGAATACCCTCACACTAGCCCTAGTCCTAGAATACCCTCACACTAACCCTACCTAGCCCTAGAATGCCGTACTTAGTAGCCCTGTTATGCCCTAGCACTAGCCCTAGCCTGGTTCCAGCATGACCATTCACCCTCACTAGGGACATCTGGGATGGTGGGGAGTGTGTAAGTACACACACAAATGCAGTCAAATCTATTAAAAAAAAATGTTTGAGACACACAAGTGTGGAAATAAGAAAGAATGACGCATGACCTACACGGACTCCTTGTGCCCTCATCTTGTCTTGTCTTGTTTGTGTCCTCATCTTGTCTTGTCTTGTTTGTGCCCTCATCTTGTCTTGTCTTGTTTGTGCCCTCATCTTGTCTTGTCTTGTTTGTGCCCTCATCTTGTCTTGTCTTGTTTGTGCCCTCATCTTGTCTTGTTTTGTTTGTGCCCTCATCTTGTCTTGTCTTGTTTGTGCCCTCATCTTGTCTTATCTTGTTTGTGCCCTCATCTTGTCTTGTCTTGTTTGTGCCCTCATCTTGTCTTGTCTTGTTTGTGCCCTCATCTTGTCTTGTCTTGTTTGTGCCCTCATCTTGTCTTGTTTTGTTTGTGCCCTCATCTTGTCTTGTCTTGTTTGTGCCCTCATCTTGTCTTATCTTGTTTGTGCCCTCATCTTGTCTTGTCTTGTTTGTGCCCTCATCTTGTCTTATCTTGTTTGTGCCCTCATCTTGTCTTGTCTTGTTTGTGCCCTCATCTTGTTTTGTCTTGTTTGTGCCCTCATCTTGTCTTGTCTTGTTTGTGCCCTCATCTTGTCTTGTCTTGTTTGTGCCCTCATCTTGTCTTATCTTGTTTGTGCCCTCATCTTGTCTTGTCTTGTTTGTGCCCTCATCTTGTCTTGTCTTGATTGTGCCCTCATCTTGTCTTGTCTTGTTTGTGTCATTGTCTTGCAGGAGAAGGAGCAGAAGTACTCGTTGAAGTTGGACGAGATGAAGGTCCGGGATGTTGAGGCTGGTCGCTTCACCGTGGGGAAGAAACACGCCTTTGCTCTGTATTACACGACAGGGAGGTGAGGAGTTGGGGAGGAGGAGGAGTGAGAGGGGATATGGGAGGTGGTGAGGGGTTGGGGGGGAGGAGCAGTGAGATGGGATATGGGAGGAGGTGAGGGGTTGGGGGGGAGGAGCAGTGAGAGGGGATATGGGAGGAGGTGAGGGGTTGGGCAGGAGGAGCAGTGAGAGGGGATATGGGAGGAGGTGAGGGGTTGGGGAGGAGGAGCAGTGAGAGGGGATATGGGAGGAGGTGAAGGGTTGGGGGGGAGGAGCAGTGAGAGGGGATATGGGAGGAGGTGAGGGGTTGGGCAGGAGGAGCAGTGAGAGGGGATATGGGAGGAGGTGAGGGGTTGGGGGGGGAGGAGCCATGAGAGGGGATATGGGAGGAGGTGAGGGGTTGGGCAGGGGGATATGGGAGGAGGTGAGGGGTTGGGGAGGAGGAGCAGTGAGAGGGGATATGGGAGGAGGTGAGGGGTTGGGGAGGAGGAGCAGTGAGAGGGGATATGGGAGGAGGTGAGGGGTTGGTGGGGGGGAGCAGTGAGATGGGATATGGGAGGAGGTGAGGGGTTGGGGAGGAGGAGCAGTGAGAGGGGATATGGGAGGAGGTGAGGGGTTGGGGGGGAGGAGCAGTGAGAGGGGATATGGGAGGAGGTGAGGGGTTGGGGAGGAGGAGCAGTGAGAGGGGATATGGGAGGAGGTGAGGGGTTGGGGGGGAGGAGCAGTGAGAGGGGATATGGGAGGAGGTGAGGGGTTGGGCAGGAGGAGCAGTGAGAGGGGATATGGGAGGAGGTGAGGGGTTGGGGAGGAGGAGCAGTGAGATGGGATATGGGAGGAGGTGAGGGGTTGGGGGGGAGGAGCAGTGAGATGGGATATGGGAGGAGGTGAGGGGTTGGGGAGGAGGAGCAGTGAGATGGGATATGGGAGGAGGTGAGGGGTTGGGGAGGAGGAGCAGTGAGAGGGGATAGGAGTGGCGGAGGAGGGGGTGTGGGTGGGGGATTATGTTTGTACTTAAAAAAAATATTTAAATCCCCTTCTGGAGGGTGAAGGGAGTGAGAGGAAAGGAATGAAGGGGAGAAGAGCTGGTAGACAACAGGAGGACACACACACACACAATAAAGAAGATGAGATGTCAGGGAGTTGAGCTTTGACTGCACTACAAACACTGTACAGTGTGTGGAGGATGCTCAATGCGACGTGTACCTTTATACAAGTACATGTGCATGTACATGTATGTACATGTGGACAGCCTAAAGAGATTAGGCTTTTAGTCGTAGTGATCAATTTGGGCACAGTAATACGTGTGTGCGTGTGTGTGTGCGTGTGCGTGGTTATAGGAACATCTACAAAGACAAGCAGGATCTGGAGATCATAGCTCAGTCAGATGAGGATGTGGAGAGCTGGAAGGCCTCACTTCTACGTGCCGGCGTCTATCCCACGCGTAGCAGCGAATGTGAGGACACGCATGTAAGTTTCAGAGCAAGCAGCCGATTATTTTTATACTTAGTTAAGTTTCCCTTCTCTATTCTGATTGGGTCGTCCCCACAAATGCTGGTTGCAGTGTGGTGATTGGTCGTCCACAAACGCTGGTTGCAGTGCGGTGATGGGTCGTCCACAAACAGCTGGTTGCAGTGTGGTGATTGGTCATTGTTAGGGTTGGGCTGGGGGCTTGGGCCCGAAGCCAGTGGGGTACCACTCCTCCCAGCTGAGCCGGGGATTCGGTCTGGGATTTGGTCTGAGATTTGGTCTGGGATTTGGTCTGAGATTTGGTCTGGGATTTATTTGGTCTGGGATTTGGTCTGGAATTTGGTCTGAGATTTGGTCTGGGATTTGGTCTGGGATTTGGTCTCGGATTTGGTTTCGGATTTGGTCTGGGATTTGATCTGGAATTTGGTCTGGGATTTGGTCTGGGATTTGATCCGAGATTTGGTCTGAGATTTGGTCTGGGATTTGGTCTGAGATTTGGTCTGGGATTTGGTCTGGGATTTGGTCTAGTATTTGGTCTTGGTCTGGGATTTGGTCTGGGATTTAGTCTGAGATTTGGTCTGGGATTTGGTCTGGGATTTGGTCTGGAATTTGGTCTGGGATTTGGTCTCTGATTTGGTTTCGGATTTGGTCTGGGATTTGATCTGGAATTTGGTCTGGGATTTGGTCTGGGATTTGATCCGAGATTTGGTCTGAGATTTGGGATTTGGTCTAGGATTTGGTCTGGAATTTGGTCTGGAATTTGGTCTAGGATTTGGTCTGGGATTTGGTCTGGGATTTGGTCTGGGATTTGGTCTGGGATTTGGTCTAGAATTTGGTCTGGGATTTAGTCTGAGATTTGGTCTGGGATTTGGTCTGGGATTTGGTCTGAGATTTGGTCTGAGATTTAGTCTGAGATTTGGTCTGGGATTTGGTCTGGGATTTGGTTTGGTCTGAGATTTGGTCTGAGATTTGGTCTGGGATTTGGTCTGAGATTTGGTCTGGGATTTGGTCTGGGATTTGGTCTAGTATTTGGTCTTGGTCTGGGATTTGGTCTGGGATTTAGTCTGAGATTTGGTCTGGGATTTGGTCTGGGATTTGGTCTGGAATTTGGTCTGGGATTTGGTCTCTGATTTGGTTTCGGATTTGGTCTGGGATTTGATCTGGAATTTGGTCTGGGATTTGGTCTGGGATTTGATCCGAGATTTGGTCTGAGATTTGGGATTTGGTCTAGGATTTGGTCTGGAATTTGGTCTGGAATTTGGTCTAGGATTTGGTCTGGGATTTGGTCTGGGATTTGGTCTGGGATTTGGTCTAGAATTTGGTCTGGGATTTAGTCTGAGATTTGGTCTGGGATTTGGTCTGGGATTTGGTCTGAGATTTGGTCTGAGATTTAGTCTGAGATTTGGTCTGGGATTTGGTCTGAGATTTGGTTTGGTCATTTGGTCTGAGATTTGGTCTGGGATTTGGTCTCGGATTTGGTTTCGGATTTGGTCTGGGATTTGATCTGGAATTTGGTCTGGGATTTGGTCTGGGATTTGATCCGAGATTTGGTCTGAGATTTGGTCTGAGATTTGGTCTGGGATTTGGTCTGAGATTTGGTCTGGGATTTGGTCTGGGATTTGGTCTTGGTCTGGGATTTGGTCTTGGTCTGGGATTTGGTCTGGGATTTAGTCTGAGATTTGGTCTGGGATTTGGTCTGGGATTTGGTCTGGAATTTGGTCTGGGATTTGGTCTCTGATTTGGTTTCGGATTTGGTCTGGGATTTGATCTGGAATTTGGTCTGGGATTTGGTCTGGGATTTGATCTGGGATTTGATCCGAGATTTGGTCTGAGATTTGGGATTTGGTCTAGGATTTGGTCTGAGGTTTGGTCTGGAATTTGGTCTGGAATTTGGTCTAGGATTTGGTCTGGGATTTGGTCTGGGATTTGGTCTGAGATTTGGTCTGGGATTTGGTCTGGGATTTGGTCTAGAATTTGGTCTGGGATTTAGTCTGAGATTTGGTCTGGGATTTGGTCTGGGATTTGGTCTGAGATTTGGTCTGAGATTTAGTCTGAGATTTGGTCTGGGATTTGGTCTGGGATTTGGTCTGAGATTTGGTCTGAGATTTGGTTTGGGATTTGGTCTGAGATTTGATTTGGTCTGAGATTTGATTTGGTCATTTGGTCTGGGATTTGGTCTGGGATTTGGTTTGGGATTTGATTTGGTCTGGGATTTGGTCTTTTTGGATTTGGTCTGGGATTTTGTCTGAGATTTTGTCTGGGATTTGGTTCGGGATTTGGTTTGGGATTTGTTGGAAGGACTCATCTTCCCAATGTGGGCATGTGGATTAATGAAATCTCGGAGTCCGTCTGTTGAGGAAACTGTCAGAAGTGTTGGGTCTGTCTTCCCGTATATTTGTGGGGCTATTCTCTGGGTAGGGTTTGAGTATCTTTCTTGGAGAGAGAAACTGTCTAAGGTGTAGTTATTGTTCTTGCGGGGGGAGTGTTGGTGTGTCCATATGGCAGCTCAAAGTTTGGAGAGATGCTTGGAGAGGTGCTCGAGACAGCACAGTACACAATCGTCTTCTTTTTTCCGGTGAGAAAAAGTGAAGGTGTTGTGAATGGGGAGTGATGGGAGGGGCCATCCTTGTCAGCAGTCTTGGGTTAGAGCCCCCGTCCTCGGGATATCCTACGGCTCCTCAGGGAGAGACTGTTCAATGCCGAGTAGTGGCGGGACATGGTAGAGGACTTATTGATTATTAGAGTATAGTCAATTGGGGTAAAAAAAAAGCTGTTTCCCTTAACTTTACCTTTTAAGAGCCAGAGTAAAGGATTTACTAAAAACACATGTGCCATCCTCTAGTACTTTACTATCAAATGATGACTACATAAATTAAAAATATATATCCTATGTCCTATAATGAAATATTATAAAAATATGGTGGCTTTTTTTTACCCCATGAAAGGGGTAAAAAAAAGCCGGTTCGGGGTAAAAAAACCCCACCCCTTTAAAAATATCCTAAACAGTAAAATCAAATGTAAATACTTCAATATTTTATCAATTGAATCTTTTTTCATTAAAATTTGTTCAAATACTACAATAAATAGTAGAGTAATGGTTAACAGAACTTGGGTTTTATTGCATTTTCTTTAAGAAAAATACTTGAAAATGTTTATCACTTTTGCTTCACACTCGAACTTCAGCAGTGCCTTCCCTCGACTAACTGTTTCCACTACTGCTGAACAGGGCCATACATGCAACGATCCACTGCTATCTCCACATCTTCCTGCTTTGGCCAATCGTAGAAAATGCGTGTTGAGTCTGTGCTTCGCTCTTTTTTTGTGATGGAAGGTAAATTCAGCTGATGTGGGATCAGCATCTTCGTCATCACTGAAAACTTTTGTTATGATGAAATAGTCCATGTACCATTGATTAATCAATGACTAAAGTTGGTTTATTCATATTCAGTTACTCACATTATATATATATATACTATTGCACAGAATGATGCAATAGTCCATGTACCATTGACTAGGTGGTTTATTCATATTCAAATAATTCATATTACTCACAATTATGCTTTAACTCACAAATTAGCCTGACTGGAGAAGAAAAAATGAAAATATAGTATACTCTATACTCGAAAAAAGACTAGAAAAAAATTGCAAAAAAAAACACCTGGCTTTTTTTATCCCGAGTGACCAAAAATATCTGGGGTAAAAAATGAATTTTTTTGTTGTCAATGAATAAACCATTTTTCTATTGGCTAGCATTCATAATTTACTAACTAGTTTGATTAATCTACCCAAAAGTTCAGCTGAGCCAGAAAAAAGTTAATTTCGGGTACTTTCTATATACATGTTTATTTTCTACATGTTTAGGTTCTTTATTTTATCATGTCCTCCATGTCAATATTTTTATACAAAAACACACATTAATGAAAAGCCCATTAAAAGTACTTGACAGATCAAGTATTGTTTAAATTCTTAAAGCAGCTGTGTCTTCCCCAGACCCCTGGTCTTTTTTTACCCCAACTTCCCCCCCGGCTTTTTTTTACCCCAATTGACTATACTCCTCAAATAATTCTTAGAATTGACAGTGAGATCAATAAATTCTTATTGGCAAAGCTTTCGATACTTGGCCATGGGGGTATCTTCGTCAGTGTTTCTTGCTCAAAAGCCAGTGTTTCTTGCTCAAAAGCCCGTCTTTCTTGCTCAAAAGCCCGTCTTTCTCGCTCAAAAGCCAGTGTTTCTCGCTCAAAAGCCAGTGTTTCTCGCTCAAAAGCCAGTGCTTCTCGCTCAAAAGCCAGTGTTTCTCGCTCAAAAGCCAGTGTTTCTCGCTCAAAAGCCGGTGTTTCTCGCTCAAAAGCCAGTGTTTCTCGCTCAAAAGCCAGTGTTTCTTGCTGTGTTTCTTGCTCAAAAGCCCGTCTTTCTTGCTCAAAAGCCAGTGTTTCTCGCTCAAAAGCCAGTCTTTCTTGCTCAAAAGCCAGTGTTTCTTGCTCAAAAGCCCGTCTTTCTCGCTCAAAAGCCAGTGTTTCTCGCTCAAAAGCCAGTGTTTCTCGCTCAAAAGCCAGTGTTTCTCGCTCAAAAGCCAGTGTTTCTCTCTCAAAAACCAGTGTTTCTCGCTCAAAAGCCAGTGTTTCTCGCTCAAAAGCCAGTGTTTCTCGCTCAAAAGCCAGTGTTTCTCGCTCAAAAGCCAGTGTTTCTCGCTCAAAAGCCAGTGTTTCTCGCTCAAAAGCCAGTGTTTCTCGCTCAAAAGCCAGTGTTTCTCGCTCAAAAGCCAGTGTTTCTCGCTCAAAAGCCAGTGTTTCTCGCTCAAAAGCCAGTGTTTCTCGCTCAAAAGCCAGTGTTTCTTGCTCAAAAGCCAGTATTCCTTAGAATGCTGGAGACACTGAGACAGACTGGATACTCTCCAGGCTCTGCTCTGCAACAGTTCAATCATTCCTCCTACTGTAGCCTGATACAGAAATGTATTGATCCGTGCCCATTAGAAGTTGACTACATATGTCTGCGCACTGGTGTTGCTTGTTCAGCAGCTGGTGTGTGTTGCGTGCAACTTCTTACCAACTGATGCTGCAAGCACCTGCACTTATGTAGCAATCAGCTTTTACAATGTTCTAGTGTCATTCCCAATGCAACTTGCACATGCCTAACTTCACCTATGCAGCTCATGCCATACCGTACATTAATTTTCACTTCCGTTCCCGCTATCCAACATTTTGTTTTCCATTCCGATTCTGCAAACCACACGTTGTTGGAAATCAGGACGACTTGCAGCAGTACATGTATGTTGGAATTTCTCTGTCGCCTAGTAACCAACATGCATGTACGCCGATGTACATGTAAATAGAATAGAACAGTTAAAGCTCACCAACATGCTTTTATCTATTGTGTGTACGAAAGCATTGTGTGTACGAAAGCACACCTGCCAATGTCCAATTGGTTTAGTAGCTAGCTGTAGTGATTATAGCTAGTGAGAGCACCTACTTCTTTTTGAAGCATCTTCTCAACATATATAGTGAGTGATTGTACTCAGACTCCAGTGTAGATGCAGCCACAGGAACATCTTCAGGTGTTGAGGAAGAACTTTGGCTTTCTAAACTATAAGGATCGACTACTCAAACTGCAAATATTGCTGAGTCATGGCTCTGTGCCACAATTGTCGATGACGTAATCCCTATAAATATTGTATGCATGTGAAAAATCTTGACGGTTGCGAAATTTTGCAGTTGTTTCACCCCATAGAATTATTTTCTTTATATGGCAATATATATATTTTTAATGTGCATTTTAAGGCTCTGGGTATATTGACCTCAACCCACCTTTTTTAATCAGGAATATCTTTCTAGAATTTCATGCATACAGCTGGTATTTGGTGGTTAAGAAAGTATTACATTATTCCCTGTGTTTGCCAAATATCTTCCGCATGAAGGTGTGGTCTTTACCTGGCTAAACTCATTGGCCAAAATATACCCACCACTGTCGTATCCTTGGAAGTTACATCTGTACTGAAGAACATTGACTAGTGCTTGATGGAAGCTTTTCTAAGATTATTAGTGGCCGATCTTTTTATGTGACAGAATTTTCCATAAATATACATACATGTACGTAGGACTAGCTGACGTAAGAAGCCACAATTACTCAGTTGGTACATAAGCTTGTTCCTTTTTTGGGGGTGCAAAATCTTTTGCCTTGCCCTAGAGTAGTGATCTGGGTTCTGGCTACAATGCTTATTATTATATCTCCACCTCATAGAGGTCACTAGTTTGGCTAGGAGAAAAATGCACAGGGCAGCAGCTGTGAGCCTTATTTAGAAATATTATGGTCTGTAGCATGTCTATGGTTCTGGCTGTACACACCATGAGTTATGGATGAGAAATCTTCTCCGCAAACCCGTTCTTCTAAGAGCAATGCTAACCTTCTGTAACACCAGATTTGAGCTCTACACATGCACACTACTAGACTCCTGTAGCAACCTATAACTGAGCTCTAGTCCAGAGCTACTCTGCAAGATCCTAATAATGGGGTGTAGTGGAATTCAAGAATGCATCCGGTGCCAAGGATAGGCCTCTTCAAGAAGCGGTCAGGAAATTGAAGGACTTTTGCCCACAAGATGGAGCCAGACTACATCATTATGAGCCTGTGAGAAACCTCTTCCCACTCTAGGAATATTACTTCCTAACAATATAATTCTTCAGAAGAAGTCTCGGCACAACTTCTCTTTCCAGGTTTGCTTTCTTTGACGCCCAGACCTTACTATTGCTTCTCTCACAATAGCTTTATCTAGACTTAAGTATATAATCAACCGGAGTCTTCTCTCTCTAGACCTTTGCCCTTCTTTTCTGTATAAGGTAAGTTGATTATAATCAACAATAACAAAATGATGTACACGACCACATCTATCAATACATCATTCCTCCTATTGTTTTCTACCGAATTATATATATATATATATATATACGCCTATATATATATATTACACAGAGCCAGGTCAACTCAGTTCTGAGTCTCTCTTCAGTTCGTTGAGGAGTTAGTTTGTTGAAGGGTTTTCCTTCTTTCTCCCAGCTTGTTGATTACTCCTTCTCCTTCTCTCTTTTCTTTTGAAGTCAGATTGTTCTTTTATTTGGCAGCCGGTTTCTCTTGTTTTGTGCCTAGGGTCATTTTCCTCAGAGACTGATCTGACCAATCAGGAGTTGCTTTTTCTAACCAATCAGGGGTCTCTGCTGTTGAAGTGGGATGATCCATAGTTGCGGTTTTGGTTCTGAGTTGGTGGGTGTCTCCTGCCACTTGTGGGTGTGTAGTTTGTAAACGTGGTTATGTACTGTCTACCCCTCTGACGTGTTTCCCCTCGAACAGCTTCCTCTCTACCAGCTTTCTCTGACAGAGCCTCACACCATTACTGCTACCAAGTACAAGCTCTGGCCAATAGAGAGGGGTGTGGTTTTGTAGTTTGTACTAGTCAAGACATGTACATGGAGAGAGTACCTCACAGACCTAATGGACAGAGCACTTCCAAGCTTGCAGTCATTTTACTTCCCTGCCATCCTCCCTGAGTTAGCTTGTCCAAGACATGTATCAAACGGGGGGGGGGAGGGGAGGGGTATTCATGAGCCTCAGGGTTGGCTAGAGGACAGATCAATTTTGGTTAGTCTTTTTGTGATAATATGAAGTAGCTAATGGCTGACAACATTTCAGTTTTACAACTAATCACTGTAAGTTTCTTGTATGAGCATTCAACCGGAACCTTTAAAAAAAATCATCTATATATTGCCCACTCTCATATTCCTGCATCATCATATTCTTACTGTCGCATCTCCAGGACCCTGAAATGATCTCCATGGACCCTCAACTTGAGCGGCAGGTGGAGACAATCCGTAATCTTGTGGATTCATACTTTGGCATAGTATGCAAGAATGTGCGCGACGTTGTCCCCAAGACGATCATGTTCATGACGGTGAACAAGCTGAAAGATTTCATGAAGACGGACCTGCTACCCATGATCTACTCTGCCGGAGATCAGGATGACATGATGGAGGAGAGCCAGGAAGCAGCCAGAAGGCGGGACGAGATGATTACCATGTACCATACTTGTAAAGATGCTCTGCTCCTCATCTCAGATGTCAACAGCAAGATGGGTGAGTCGTACGGGGAGGAAGGGAGGGGTTGGAAGGAAGGAAGGTGGGAGAGAGAGGAGGAGGAGGATGACAATGATGGGATGGGTTAGTGGTATAGGTGGAGTGCAGGAAGGTGGGAGAGAGGTGTCGCGGACATTCCTGCGATCAACTATGGATTTCCAAAGTCCTAGCCCTAACCTGCTAGCCTGGCTAACCTAACCCTAACCTAACCCTAACCTAACCCTTAGTCAAGCGTAGTCCTAGACTAGCCCTAACCTAGCCCTTATCCCTAACCTCCTAGCCATAGCCTAACCCTAGTTTAGCCTATGTAGCTCTAGACTAGCCCTAGACTACTGTAATCCTAACCCTTACCTATGTACATCTCTAGCCTAGCCTAAGCAGAACTTAACCCAGCCCTCCCTAGACTAGTTATGTAGCTCTTATTACGAATCTCGCATAATAGACCCTTTACCTCTTTTACATTGTAGCTGGAGAGTCATGGCACACACTGACGTACATGTTTTGTTCTGACCACACCCCAATCTTGGTTTGTTGTGAGGTCACCACACATGCATGGTAGAATCTCAAGAGGTGACATCATGACCACACCAAGATTGGGTGTGCTCAGAATGAGGTAAAGGGTTGCCTACAAGTGACTAAGTATTACGTGGACAAGAACTCTGAACCATGGACATCCATGGTGATCGTGGGATTGTTCACGGACATACATGTACATGATGGATGAGGGACCTGGGTGTGTGGGTGTGTCAGGGCCCAGGGGGTATGGTAAGGGAGTGGTGGTTATTTTAGAAGTGCTCAATGATGTTATCAATTCTCACCTCCCTCTCACACACACACACACACAGTACACACTCCTCTTCCCCCTCCAGTCCTGACTGACGATAGCTCGGATTCCTTGCACCCCCCTCCCAAGCCTGCGACATTCGGTGGAGGAGGAGGAGGGAGTAGAGGGCAGGCACCCGGTCAACCTTCACGCCCCTCACGTCCAGGTTCGACCTCCCAAAGCCGACCCGCCACTTCACCCACAAGCAGACCCAATTTACCGAGGCGAGTACAAATCTATGTTGCACGGCAACTGGTGTTGTCTGCGTAAAACCTCGTTCCCATTCTGAAATGTTCCCTAACGTGTATATACTAGGGAGTACAGTAACGCTCCCATTATTTGTTCGATCCTAATTTCAAACCGGCATTCACAGTAAACTCTCTCAAAGTCAAAGCTCATATCTGGACTAAAACTGCATCGCCAGTTTCATAGCTGTTTAAAATGGTGGCTCAGAGCCAATATTTAAAATGGTGGCTCAGAGCCAATATTTAAAATGGTGGCTTAGAGCCAATATTTAAAATGGTGGCTAAGAGCCAATATTTAAAATGGTGGCTCAGAGCCAATATTTAAAATGGTGGCTCAGAGCCAATATTTAAAATGGTGGTTCAGAGCCAATATTTAAAATGGTGGCTCAGGGCCAATATTTAAAATGGTCGCTTAGAGTCAATATTTAAAATGGTGGCTTAGAAAAAATGGTGGCTTAGAGCCAATATTAGCTAGAAAAGACTCGGAGCATGCCTTTGGATACTTTGTTAAGTAGCAAACCGGCAGCACGAAGAGAAAAAAAAGCCCATTGAAAGTATGAAAAACCTCGAGATCCGTCTTCTTCAAGGATCTATTCTTTAGGTCCCTTCAGTGAAGCTTCAGCAACGAGCCTTCAAATGTTACAATGTGCATGGCTGCTCTGTTTCTCAATAGTGGCACAAAGATGAGGGTAGTGGTGATTGTCGATGATGCAATCAAGTTACTGAGCGCACGGGCTGTTTCATAATCAGAATTGGGAGTGACAACCACACTTATGCTGTGTATTATAAGCTGAAAGAACGGTCAATGCTCCACTACCAAGTCCGAAGCCGATGTTGCTAGTCCTCTATCAAAACATCTGCTGTTTGGTAGGTTGAGTTCTCCTGTGTGATGTTAGCAAGTCCTTGGAGGAGGCTGTAGTTGACCCCTGCAAGAGTACAGTAAGGGGGGACAATCCCATTTAAGTAGAAAGTGTTAAAAAACTTGTGGTTACCACTTTATAGCTCCATAGATTCTGCAAACTTCATGGTATGGACTTGATATGTAGCTGGTCTCTCTGTGTGCTCCCTTTTGATACTAAAATATTTTAATGTTTTCATGGGTTTAATGGTATTTTAATGAAATTCATTTCCCAACCACGCGCTTGACCACTAGGTTTTTAGCACCTAATAAGACGAATTGCATAGAGTAGGCTTCCTCTAGCCACTGGTGCTAATTTCAACTCTTAGCACTTGGCAATCTTCGATTATTTATGTGAGACACTCGGGTTTTGAGGTACCTCCACTTTAGCTCCAGTAACTTGGCTATAGTTATACATATGAAAAATATTTTAGAATCAAAAGAGAGCACACAGAGAGACCTATCTTTTGAGCTATATATCAAGTCCATACCATTAAGTTTGCAGAATCTATGGAGCTATAAAGTGGTAACCACAAGTTTGTGTAAAGTAGGTGTCCCAATAAGGCATGGCTTGTGCTGTTGACATCTGAGACCAGGTGAAGAGTATCCTTACAAGTATGGTATGTGGTAATCATCTCTTCCCTCCTTCTGGCTGCACCACACAGCAAGTAGTATCACTGACCTATACCACACACAGCAAGTAGTATCACTGACCTGTAGTGCCCCCACACACAGCAAGTAGTATCACTGACCTGTAGTGTCCCCCCCCACACACAGCAAGTAGTGTCACTGACCTGTAGTGCCCCCCCACACACAGCAAGTAGTATCACTGACCTGTAGTGTGCCCCCACACACAGCAAGTAGTATCACTGACCTGTAGTGCCCCCACACACAGCAAGTAGTATCACTGACCTGTAGTGTCCCCCCCCACACACAGCAAGTAGTGTCACTGACCTGTAGTGCCCCCCCACACACAGCAAGTAGTATCACTGACCTGTAGTGTCCCCCCCACACACAGCAAGTAGTATCACTGACCTGTAGTGTGCCCCCACACACAGCAAGTAGTATCACTGACCTGTAGTGCCCCCACACACACAGCAAGTAGTATCACTGACCTGTAGTGTGGCCCCACACACACAGCAAGTAGTATCACTGACCTGTAGTGCCCCCCCACACACAGCAAGTAGTATCACTGACCTGTAGTGCCCCCACACACAGCAAGTAGTATCACTGACCTGTAGTGTGGCCCCACACACACAGCAAGTAGTATCACTGACCTGTAGTGCCCCCCCACACACAGCAAGTAGTATCACTGACCTGTAGTGCCCCCCACACACACAGCAAGTAGTATCACTGACCTGTAGTGCCCCCACACACAGCAAGTAGTATCACTGACCTGTAGTGCCCCCCACACACAGCAAGTAGTATCACTGACCTGTAGTGCCCCCCCACACAGCAAGTAGTATCACTGACCTGTAGTGCCCCCCCACACACAGCAAGTAGTATCACTGACCTGTAGTGCCCCCCACACAGCAAGTAGTATCACTGACCTGTAGTGCCCCCACACACAGCAAGTAGTATCACTGACCTGTAGTGCCCCCCCACACACAGCAAGTAGTATCACTGACCTGTAGTGCCCCCACACACAGCAAGTAGTATCACTGACCTGTAGTGCCCCCCCACACAGCAAGTAGTATCACTGACCTGTAGTGCCCCCACACACACAGCAAGTAGTGTCACTGACCTGTAGTATTAGCTGCTACTGCTTCTCACCTCCACACACATACTTGCAGAGATCACAATTATTTGGTGGCAGCATGCCAGATCAAGTCATACCATATGCAGGCTAGTATGACCAGAGCAAGTCATACCATGTAGGATAGTATGACCAGAGGAAGTCATACCATGAAGGCTAGTACGACCAGAGCATGCAAGCTAGTATGACCAGAGCAAGTCATACCATGTAGGCTAGTATGACCAGAGCAAGTCATACCATGTAGGCTAGTATGACCAGAGCAAGTCATACCATGTAGGCTAGTATGACCAGAGCAAGTCATACCATGCAAGGTAGTATGACCAGAGCAAGTCATACCATGTAGGCTAGTACGACCAGAGTAAGTCATATCATGCAGGATAGTATGATCAGAGCAAGTCATACCATGTAGCTTATATGACCAGAGCAAGTCATACCATGTAGGCTAGTATGACCAGAGCAAGTCATACCATGCAAATTAGTTGACTAGGGCCTGCATGGTGTGACTTGGTTAGTCTTTTCCTGGCTCATCACTGGAGCAGCTCTGTTGGATCACAGTGCAGCTGAAGGTCCTCACCATCTTTAGGACCCAACCAGCCATTTTGGTGTAGGCAGAGAGAACGTCCCATTTCCTTCACTCTCGGGTTGGTAGTCGAGCAAATGATAAGTAGTCAGAAATTATCAGTTGTTACTTATTATCATCGACTGTCTCTTTTCAACTGCCGGGTTGGCCAGGCTACAGTATGCTCCGTATTAATGGAGAGATGTGAGACCATCTTGACTGCTCTCCAGCTGTAGTATGTGAAGGTATCATCAGCTGCAGTAAGTGAAGGTGCCATCATCAGCTGTAGTAAGTGAAGGTGCCATCATCAGCTGCAGTAAGTGAAGGTGCCATCATCAGCTGCAGTAAGTGAAGGTGCCATCATCAGCTGCAGTAAGTGAAGGTGCCATCATCAGCTGTAGTAAGTGAAGGTGCCATCATCAGCTGTAGTAAGTGAAGGTGCCATCATCAGCTGCAGGAAGTGAAGGTGCCATCATCAGCTGTAGTAAGTGAAGGTGCCATCATCAGCTGCAGGAAGTGAAGGTACCATCATCAGCTGCAGTAAGTGAAGGTACCATCATCAGCTGCAGTAGGTGAAGGTACCATCAGCTGCAGTAAGTGAAGATACCATCATCAGCTGCAGGAAGTGAAGGTGCCATCATCAGCTGCAGGAAGTGAAGGTACCATCATCAGCTGCAGTAGGTGAAGGTACCATCAGCTGCAGTAAGTGAAGATACCATCATCAGCTGCAGGAAGTGAAGGTGCCATCATCAGCTGCAGTAAGTGAAGGTACCATCATCAGCTGCAGTAAGTGAAGGTGCCATCATCAGCTGCAGTAAGTGAAGGTGCCATCATCAGCTGCAGTAAGTGAAGGTGCCATCATCAGCTGTAGTAAGTAAAGGTGCCATCATCACTGCAGTAAGTGAAGGTACCATCATCAGCTGCAGTAAGTGAAGGTGCCATCATCAGCTGCAGTAAGTGAAGGTGCCATCATCACTGCAGTAAGTGAAGGTGCCATCATCAGCTGCAGTAAGTGAAGGTGCCATTATCAGCTGCAGTAAGTGAAGGTATCATCAGCTGCAGTAAGTGAAGGTACCATCATCAGCTGCAGTAAGTGAAGGTACCATCATCAGCTGTAGTAAGTGAAGGTGCCATCATCAGCTGCAGTAAGTGAAGGTGCCATCATCAGCTGCTGCAGTAAGTGAAGGTGCCATCATCAGCTGCAGTAAGTGATAAGTGAAGGTATATGTGGAGTTGAGAAGCAGGGTTTGATCTGGACAGATCATTACCCCCCCCCCCCCCCCCCCCCCTCTCCTTGCTGCCCTCAGAGTGTGAATAGGGCATACCCACAAGAATCTTCATCTCTTGCTCAGCCTTCTCAGCATTAGACGTTGGAACGGTAACCAATTCACCATCGGTGATGGCTACTGTGGAGTGAAATAGGGTTGAAGTTCACCTAGATGTTATGCGACGTTACATTGCGAGCCATTCAGTGTCACACATTGCAACACGATGCTATGCGATACTTGGCCATTGTCATATTATGAATTATGAACTTGACTTCTTGTAGGCGGGTGCTTGACTATCAAATAGAAATATGACAAAATAATATTAAAAAATTAAACCAAATATAGTTAAGACCCTTTACCTATTAATCTTCTTTACCAATAAAATTCTTTACCAATAAAAGACCAGTCTGTATTGTATTTGAATTTGAAGTCCATTATTTTAAGATTTGGTCCGGTTTGTACATTCAAATAATTAAACAAGGATTACAACATTTATAGGACCCTTTACCTATTAGTATAATAGCAGGTAAAGGGTCCCATGTTTGGTGGTCCACATTGGTTGGTCAACCCCATTATTTGTTTCGTTTCTATTTGTTTTCATAGTCAAGCAGCCACTTACAACAAGTTACTCAGTGTAACACCAGAACTACATTTAGCCCATCAGGGATGGTGTATTCACATAATATATAGACATGCTCATGCTATAAGTGGTTACCTGATGGTCTGTACTGTTAACTGTCATCAGAAAATAAGCTTTCCGATCACTTCTTGGTACAAAAACATGCAGCTGCTTGCCGACTCCGCTCAGATATTACAAATGTGTTTATTGTATTGATGATACTTTACCACGTGGGAAGACAATAGAAAAGCAGTTGAATTTTACTGTTTTTAACATTTGGGGGGCTGACAGTTTACTACCTCAACGAACGAAGGATTCAAGACATGCTGGAAGGGTTTTTAAGCCACAAACCACAATTTAGGATACCAAGAAGCTGCCAAAATGAGTTATAAACTTTGGAGGGGTGGGAGGGGAGTTTGTGTTTTTTTTGCCGTCCGCCATTTTGAAATACAGTAATGTTGGGAGTGCTATTGCACTATATTTACTATATTTATGTATACACAAAGTGCATCTTGTAACTAGGCAAGCTACTCTGACCATTCTTATTTATGATTATAGGAGGCCATCTGCTAACCCCCGCCCTGCACCAGCACGCCCCTCTGTCCCCCAGAGACCCCACTAGTAGAACACCATTTCCTGGTAGAAGTTTTCTCCGCAAGTAGAACTAGAGCGTGAATTGTTTGCATCTGGGTGCTTATTTAATTTTATTTATTCTACTATATGCACAACAATATTTTTTTAATTCGTTAATTTGACAAATCTAGAATACGCAATGTTTGAATAATTTATTGTACATGATTGAATATGGATGAATATGGAGGGGAAAATGGAAAAAAACCTCATCAAATCATAATTACTATACATGTAAATATATATCTATAGAATTGGATGTGTTGATTGCCTAGCCAAGCTCCAGTGCCTGCAAAGGGCAGAAACAAGGATGCTATAGACCACACCCACTCCAATCGGCTTACACACCAGTCACTTTTCCATCCTACTTTGTACCATCAACTGCTCGTCAACCCAACCCCCCTGACATGTTTCTACTCGCATTGCACGAAGGAAAGAGTGGACATCATTGACCCAATACATACCATATTCAATATATATCTGTCTTTAGATGCAGGCAGAGAAAGTGACCAGAAACGTCAATTCCTTTTATGCTTTACTGGATTGAGAAACGGATCAATTGCTGCAGTGCAGTGGCCAATTTATGTCTGGGAGTGGGAAGGGAAGTAGATGGATTCAAGATCCTTGGAGGACCGTATTTCACATTTAACGAGTTTTTCTGGAGGCTTTAATATCCCCACACAGGATACAAGGCATACGAGATTTTTTTTTAATGAGCTAAAATCTGCTGAAATCACCATCATTTAGGACAAGTGAGGCTGCTATGAGCGAGTTCCCGAGGCACAAGCTGGTTTTATTTGCTTTTTTTTGTTTTGTTTTTTGCCGCCAGACATTTTGAAACGAGGTCAAACCTGAGTGCTGTCGACTTCATGTAAACAATGCACCCCTGGGGTACAAAGTGCATCTAGTAATTGGGAAAACTGTACCTTTTTAATTGCAGGAGACCATCCAGTACTCCTCGCCCTGCACCAGCACACCCCTCTGTCCCCCAGAGACCCCACTAGTAAGCCATTTCCTGGCAGAAGTTTTCTACACAAGTGGAACTCGAGTGCGAATTGTTTGTATCCGTGTGCCTTAGTCCTTAATAATTATTATTCCGCTACTTAATGCTTTGTTTACTGCTACTTATGTTTATTATTATTAATTTTTATTCCGCTACTTAATGCTTGTTTATTATTATTAATTTTTATTATTTTTATTATTAATTTTTATTCCGCTACTCGCTACTTAATGCTTTATTAATTATTATTATTATTATTTATTCCGCTACTTAATGCTTATTTTCCACTGCATTAGTTACACCTTTTTTAATTTTGACATGTTCAGAATACACAATGTGACACAAATTTAATTATTAAGTATGTATTAATTTGTACACGACATTGTATTTGCTGAAGGAGAAAGGAAGCGGGAAAAAACTCGCCCATTAAAATATACTTTCTTGAACTGGATGCGCTGATTGTCTCACTAGTCACTTGGTACATGCAAAAGACAAACAAGGACGCATCTCTCTCTAGACCACACCCACTCCAATCGGCGTAATTTACCGAACGTCAAGATTTTTTAATAAAAAAAAAAAAAGTAAGGTAAAGTAGTTACTTCGTATCGTCAACTGCTCATCAACCCAACACCCCCCCCCCCCCCTTGGACATGTTTCTACTTGTATTGCACGAGGGAAAGAGCGGACATCATTGAACCAGAACATACATGTACAATATCTGTCTTGAGGTGCAGGCAGAGAAAGTGACCAGAAACGTCAATTCCTCTTCCTTCGCTTGCTGTGGTCCTCTCCCTCCCTCCTCCCTTCCTCCACACCCTCCAGCACTTCTCCCACCCTCTCCAGCAGCTCCTCCTTTCCCATCACACACCTGCTCTCCATCCACTTCTCCCTCAGCGACTTGAGAACTTTGCCCAGCCTGGGTCCAGATTGAATCCCAGCCTCTATCAAGTCCCTCCCGGTCACCGGCATGACGGGAATGTCCCACTGCTCGAGGGAGGAGATGAATTCCACCTTATTACAGTACTGGGCCAACTCCAGGACCCATTCCCGGTCGACCTTATCCACGAGAATGTCTTGAAAATACCTGATGACGGTCTCCTCTCGCACTCCCGACTCTCGGTGCTCTGCGAGGAACAGACCCAGGCCCTTCTCCGCATTGCTCATCTTCCAGGTGGTTGCCATGGTGAGGTATTCGGTGGACGAATGCATCAAGCTGACCAATAGGGAGGCAGCCTGTAGAGACCGCACCTTGCCTTCTAACTTCCCCTCCCCCTGGGTGTGCATCTTCCTGAGGCTCCACACGCGCTCCAGTTCTTCAAAGTTGCAGGAAGCAGGCAACCCTGGAATGAACACACAGGATCACTATCAGAGTCTAGCCCTAGCTCTAGCCCTGGCATGTAACGAGTGTGGGGAACGTTTTTCTTTCCTTTTCCACACCGTACCAAATGCTCCGTAAGCTGAAATGTCTTTTATGTACATTAGCTTCCTTTTCAAAATTATGGAACTGTTTCTACTCTTTAAACGACAGAAAACGGCTTTTGGTGAGAAATCTCGCCTTTTAAACCGAAAGAAGCTCTATTTTGCTCCAATTGGGACGTTTTTGAGTGTTTTGAGGAAAAACCTTCTGAAATCGCTCATTCTTGTCAAAATGGGCACATTAGCTTCCTTTGAAACTGTTTCTACTCTTTAAGTGACTAAAAACGGCTTTGGTTAGAAATCTCCCATATTAACCGAAATACTGCATATCAATGGCATAGTCAGGATTTCTACGTTGGTCAGGCTGGGTGGGTGTGTTCGCTTGTGTCCAGGACAGCCAGAGATTGTCCTGGGTGGGAGGTTACTTTCACAGGGTGTGTGAGGGCCAGTGATCAGGATTTTGCCTGCTGGGAGGGATATCCTGGTGTCCACCACCAGCATTATCAGAACAATACTCGGGAAGGGTGGAGGAACACTTGGGAGGGGAGGAGGAACACTCGGGAGGGGAGGAGGAACACTCGGGAGGGGAGTAGGAACACTGGAGGGGAGTAGGAACACTTGGGAGGGAGGAGGAACACTCGGGAGGGGGAGAGGAACTCTCGGGAGGGGGAGAGGAACTCTCGGGAGGGGGAGGGGAACTCTTGGGAGGGGAGGAGGAACACCCGGGAAGGGAGAGGAACACTCGTGAGGGGAGGAGGAACACTCGGGAGGGGAGGAGGAACACTCGGGAGGGGAGGAGGAACACTTGAGAGGGGAGAGGAACACTCGGGAGGGGAGGAGGAACACTTGGGAGGGGAGGAGGAACACTTGGGAGGGGGGAGGAACACTCGGGAGGGGAGAGGAACACTTGGGAGGGGAGGAGGAACACTCGGGAGGGGGGAGGAGGAACACTCGGGAGAGGGAGAGGAACACTTGGGAGGGGGGGAGGAACACTCGGGAGGGGAGTAGGAACACTTGGGAGGGGGGGAGGAACACTCGGGAGGGGGAGAGGAACTCTCGGGAGGGGGAGAGGAACTCTCGGGAGGGGGAGAGGAACTCTCGGGAGGGGGAGAGGAACTCTCGGGAGGGGGAGAGGAACTCTCGGGAGGGGGAGCGGAACTCTCGGGAGGGGGAGAGGAACTCTCAGGAGGGGGAGAGGAACATTCAGGAGGGGGAGAGGAACTCTCAGGAGGGGGAGAGGAACTCTCAGGAGGGGGAGAGGAACTCTCAGGAGGGGGAGAGGAACATTCGGGAGGGGGAGAGGAACTCTCGGGAGGGGGAGAGGAACTCTCGGGAGGGGGAGAGGAACTCTCGGGAGGGGGAGGAAGGTGGATGTGAATGATAAATGACAGCCTTTCAATATGTAGTGTAAAGTAGTTATCTGGGGGAGGGGGGAGGGGGGAGGGGGGAGGAGTCATGGATAGACATTTGCTAGCCTTAGCAGATATAGTCTCAACTCGAGGCCAATGACTGAGAGTCTGCCGCACATTATTTCTTTGACACACACCTACCAATGTGTCTGGCCACACCCAGCTGGTGCATGAGCACTACAAGAGAAGGCCCATAATTTCCCAGCAGAATTTTCTGAAGCTCTGCCCACACACGTTCCACGCTGATCCCTCTCAGCCCCTCCCCCAACTCCCTGATAGCCTCCAGGGTGTCCGCATCGTGTGCGTCAGCCGAGGAAGCTATGCGGCCGTAGAACCGGAAGTACCTCAAGATGCGTAGATAGTCCTCTGCTATCCTGGAGCGGGGGTCGCCTACGAAGAGGACTTTCTTCTCTGCGAGGTGTCTCTCACCTCCTAAGTAATCGTAGAGTTGTCCGTCCAGCGACAGACTCATGGCGTTGATGGTGAGGTCTCGCCTCAAGGCGTCGACCTTCCAGTCCTTGATAAAGTCGACCACAGCATGACGACCATCTGTGATGGCATCGGCTCTCAGAGTAGTGATCTGCAAGGTACAAGCTTGTGATAAGGTAAGAGGTCTCCAGTAAAGAGAGGCAAACAAACATGCCCTCTCTAAGTGTCTGGTCAGCAGATATGATCTACACATTGGCTAGGGATGTAGCAAAAAAAAAGTGGTTGTCTGAGAAATGCTCTACTACTACTACTACTACAGTACTACTACTACTACTACTACTACTACTACTACTACTACTACTTAATACATATACTAACGTACTACATGTACTAATAATAATACACGAGTGTACTCTGATACTTACTAATGATATAACAACAACATAATAATAATATAATAATAATAATAATAATAATAATAATAATAATAATAATAATAATAATAATAATAATAATAATATAATAATAATAATAATAATAATAATAATAATAATAATAATAATAATAATAATAATAATAATATAATATTATATATCAAACAACAACAAAACAATAACAACATAAACACTAATAATTACACAAGACTGTCCATGCCCGAGCCTCCCATTGCCCCCATGACTGCAAGAGCATTGCCTCTCTGTACCGCCACAGACAATTGTTGCATCAAAAATTGGTATGAATTCTCTTCCCCAGTGTGTTGCTTCATTTTCCTTCCGAGTTCCTTTAGGAAGGCCAATGACTTTGGGCCAATGGCACCTAGGGTCTCAACCGCAACTGGCACAAAAAAATAATTCCTGGTAAGGCAGTGGTACTTGTCCTCCTTTTTCTCTTCAGCCATGGCAGCTACCGCACCTGAGCTCCTGGTAGCTTGAGCACAATAGGACTGTGCCAGAGTGTTGGGGCAGGTCACATCCCAGATCAGGGGCTTGCCACATTTCCATGGCACCATGGTGATTCCATCTGGACGCTTGCCGTCCATATGATTGAGTCCAGACGGTTCCAGCCTTGAAGGTACCTGAGCAGATGACATAGCCCTATGAATAATGTTATTCATTGAGGAATGTCGGTAGTGACGACCCTCACTCTTCTTGCAGAATAATAATAATAATAATAATAATAATAATAATAATAATAATAATAATAATAATAATAATAATAATAATAATAATAATAATAATAATAATTAATAATAATAATAATAATAATAATAATAATAATAATAATAATAATATTTAAATAACAAACAAAAAATAAATAAGAACCACAAGCTAGAGGAACGTGCCACGCCCCCTCCTTCCACCCCGTGTATGCATCCGGCAATCTAGTGTTTCCAAAAGGCATCTCCAACAAAGCTCGCTATCTCTAATGGAGTCTGTGTACTACTAAAACGTCATGTTGCACATTGCAATTTGCATCCATGACAACACTGCTCAATATACAAGATGCCCCCCCCCCCTAAATGAAACCCTTTTCTGTGTTGATAATTAGCAACTCATGAATAATTTGTCATGTGTTTTAATTAACTTGATGAGCATGCACCCAAAGAAGGAATGCACCCAAAGAAGGAATCATTATATATGTAATAAGGTAGCTGTAGTAGTAATAATAAGAAGAACATTGTACAACAGTGACAACAATAATAGTAACAATAATATATATAATAAAAATATAAAAATATATATCTTTGGTTGGGGGGGGGGGGGGGGGGGGTGGAAATGTGGAAATGTAGTGAAATAACTCACCAATTCTAAGAACCCGACTACTAGATCTGTACATACCTCGTATGAGACTCCACCCACCACCACTGTCAGTGTCCCATGTTGGTATCCTGTAAGAATGTAACGAATGTTCCTCTTATTAAACATCTTTGTCATGTCCTGAGGGGTGCAGTCTGTCCCAATATCCACGTCCTTGGGCTCCTTGCCCAGAAGCAAGTCTCGCACCACGCCCCCCACAAGTCTGAATTCGTATCCCGCGGACTTGAACAACTTTTCCAGCTTGAGAAGTTCAGGAGTGAGCAGCTTAGAAAATTGTGGAGAATTTATCTTTTTTGAACTCATGGTGGACCAATACCTGACGTTCTTTAACCTGTGGGCACTCAGATGGGGCACCAAAACTCTGCGTAACATCTGGTCAACGCCCGTTGATATGCAATGTTGACCATTTACCCATTATCGCTGCCTGGAAAAGGTCGGCAACGCTCATTATTGTGGTCTTTATTGTTTGTTGTCAAGGCGCAGAATTCTGCATGGATAAAGACGAGAAACTTGCTATAGCGAGAACAAAAGTATGCCGGGTGTGAGTTTCAACCTGTAGTTTTTACTCTTTGGTTTTGTGTCCTCTTGCAGCTGAAGAAGTTCCAAGCAAGGAATTCACAAAACAGCAAGTCTTCAACCTCAGAAGCTAATCATCCTTTCACATCACCAGCGTTAGTACAAGTAAGGTAGATCCAACAGGCACTGCAACACCATTCAATAACCGCTCTATTCCTACCTTTTTTGTAAACTCTTTGACCCAACTCTTGCTCAGCCCCCAGCAACTGCAGGACTCCCTGGTCTTGAACAAGCAACTTCCTCAGCAGCCAAGGTCAGTCTAGTTCAACCCCTGTCGTCTGTTCCAAAAGGCCAAAATGCATCCAGTTGCTCACTTCCGAACACTGTGGGTGGAGAGAATACCCTTTTGAATGGGTCTATCGATCACATGAGTCCTTTAGGCATTTTGCCAGTTGCGAACCTGGGACCGCCGAGTGCAAATTCCGGCGAGTACCTACACCCTTATGTCAACAATAACTATAAAGTGAGCGGACCATCGACTGCCTCAGTATCGTCTGGTGGGAAGGGAGGAGCTATCCATGGAGGAGGTGGAGAAGGAAGAGTAGGAGGAGAGGGAGGAGAGAAAGGGAAAGGAGGAGAGGGACGACGGCGAGATAGGGGAGCAACTGAGGTATTTTCTGGTGCTAGCCATGGAGGCGTGTTGCTGAACCACATGTCGTACCTGCCGTCCTCCTTGAATCCCATCAAGGTTTCCCCTGAGGGGTCGGTGGAGGAGGGATTGGGGTGCTATGAGGCTGGTGGAGGGAGGAACACCCCCCCTAGGGTTACGAGGGGGAGTAAGGCAGGAAGGTCTGTCGTGGACGAAGAAATCAAGGAGTTGGAAGCAAGAGTTAAAGTAAGCTATGATGGAGCTAATGATCCATTTTCAGGGTGGTCCTGTGGTTGCCATGGACAATCCCAATGTTTCTTGTTCCAAGTTTTTTGTTACCTAATACTAGTCCTATCTCCTTAGCTGTAGCCATAATTAGGTGGACAAAGTCTTTGCCTTGGACATCCACTGTTGATCCTGGAGTTATCCATAGCATTGGGCATATATACAGGATTTTTCTACAATCTTGCACCTACATGTACTTAGTACTCCAACATTAGTCCACAGCTATTGTCAACCAACTTCAACCTGCCTCAACCCAGTGTGATGTTGGTCCAGTGTGTGTCCCCATAGAACTATAATCAACCTACTTCAACCTTCCTCGACCCCAATGTGATGTTGGTCCAGTGTGTGCCCCCATAGAGCTACTGTCAACCTACACTTCAACCTGCCCCAACCCAATATGATGCTAGTCCAGTGTGTGTCCCCATAGAGCTATAATCAACCTACTTCAACCTTCCTCGACCCCAATGTGATGTTGGTCCAGTGTGTGCCCCCATAGAGCTATACTCAACCTACACTTCAACCTGCCCCAACCCAATATGATGTTAGTCCAGTGTGTGTCCCCATAGAGCTATTACTTCAACCTGCCTGCACCGAACATTTTCTCCCATAGCAAAGTGTCAGCCTTTAAACAATTAAGTTCTTGCGCTTTCATCTCACATTATATCTACGCAAGTCTAGACAGTGCAGTTGCCTTTCTCTCAGCCTTTGCTTCCGCTGGTGAGGGCACCTTCAATTGTATTTAAACACTAGACATGTCATAACTTTGCTCAACCCAGTGCTGGTCCCAAATTTGCAGAGACCCTAAATCAACTGAGAACTGTATCTGACAGTGGACCCAACTGCTGTATGATGTTGTCTTTCCTTCTCCCTCTTATCCCAATCTCTTTGCAGGCACATGCCCAGACTATAGATATCTTGGTGAGTGAGAAGAGCTCGCTGCAGTCAGAGCTCAGCAACTTTAAGTCTCAACTGTCCAGCAAGTCGAGTAAGCATTGCCTGAGACACACACCTGCCCTGCACATCTGCACTGCACACCTGCACTACACATCCGCACTGCACACCCACACTACACACCCGCACTGCACACCCGCACTGCACACCTGCACTGCACACCTGTACTACACACCCGCACTGCACACCCGCACTGCACACCTGTACTACACACCCGCACTACACACCCGCACTACACATCCGCACTGCACACCCACACTACACACCCGCACTGCACACCCGCACTGCACACCCACACTACACACCTGCACTACACAGCTGCACTCATCAGATTTGTGCAGTAATTGAGCAAGCAATGGCTCGGCCACTCTCTGTATGCAAGCAATGTGAGGGTGGACTCTTCCACTGTTGCTGTGCCCAGAAAATCTATGGATGTGCACTGTTGCAAGCTGTTGCCATCGTAGTAGTTAGCCCTGCATGTAATTCTAGCCCTGGTGGCTTATTACTTGAGATATCTGTAGTTGATCCTGGCAAGGATGGGATTCGAAATTCGATGCTTTTCGAAAGTGTCTAGCTGTGTGTCAAACTTGAGTTAGTATTCAGCCACCAGGGATTCGAGTTGAAGTATACAGTGTATATATATGAAATGAACAGATGCATGCTTTGGTACTTGAACATGATAGTCAGTGATATGAACAGATGCATCGCGGGCATCATAATAGCTGAGCAGATGCATCATTGAGCAAGCTTGGTATTTGAAACATATATATGTAGTAGCCAGTGATATGAACAGATGCATCGCTAGGCGTGCTTGGTACTTGAAATATGATAGCCAGTGATTTAACAGATGCGTCAATGGGCATCATAATAGCTGAGCAGATGCATCGCGTACATGCTTGGTACTTGAAACATAGTAGCCAGTGATATGAACAGATGCATCGCTAGGCGTGCTTGGTACTTGAAATATGATAGCCAGTGATTTAACAGATGCATCAATGGGCATCATAATAGCTGAGCAGATGCATCGCGTACATGCTTGGTACTTGAAACATAGTAGCCAGTGATATGAACAGATGCGTTGCTAGACGTGCTTGGTACTTGAAACATAGTAGCCACTTAACTTGGACCTGATATTTCAAGTTTGCTATATGGGAGCTATAGTGTGTACATGTATGGAAGAGCTATCTTATGTACATTCTTGGCTACATAGAGGAGTTACCTTATGTTTTCTATAGAGAAGCATCTTATATGTTTGGCTATGTGAGGAGTTATCCTATGTGTTTGCTCTATAAAGGAGCTATCTTCTATTTAGAGAAGCTATCACATATATTTTCTATATATCACATGTTTGTTGCATAGAGGAGCTATCTGCGTTTCGACATGAGATGATTTTGCAACATGAACCTTTAATCCCTATATGACTTGTGGGATGCATCCATATACTAGTAAATCTTCTCACTGCCTCTGTCAACCTTTCCTCATTCATATCCTCCTTTAAGTAGAATTTTCACAAGTAAAGCACACCAGCACGTGTCGACTGACGCATCACCTTCGGAGCGACATGGAATAGAAATTGAGTTTGTTCAAGTGAAGCAATGCAACTTCATGTTCACAACCTCACAAAGAAGAGCTGTGGCTTAGTTTCTCATTGTTAGTGCAAGCAGCATATTGTGAACCAGCTTTACTATTGAGAAACTGCATTACTTAATTAAGCAGGGGCCACGAAATACAGCCTGCTCCTAAATACAGCCTACCTCTGTGCAGATTATAATGGGCAATTCCATAGTGACGGATGTAATTTCAGAACTTATCTTGAGCACAAAATAGCTTAATTTGGTAATCTCTATGGGGATTGTAAAGTTATCAATTTACTGGGAGGGCAGGGGGCGTGATTAAAGGACTGTGATGGACATATGCATAAATTGGAGAATGTGGGGCAGAAATGTTTATTGTCAAAAAGTCTGTGAGTTAGTAGCAGTAATTGCCTATATATGTTATTACTGATATATATATATAGGAGGAATGTTTGGAGGCAGTGCAGCCTTGTGCAATACTGATGTATAGGAGGAATGTTTGGAGGCAGTGTAGCCTTGTGCAATACTGATGTATAGGAGGAATGTTTGGAGGTAGTGCAGCCTTGTGCAATACTGATGTATAGGAGGAATGTTTGGAGGCAGTGCAGCCTTGTGCAATACTGATGTATAGGAGGAATGTTTGGAGGCAGTGTAGTCTTGTGCAATACTGATGTATAGGAGGAATGTTTGGAGGCAGTGTAGCCTTGTGCAATACTGATGTATAGGAGGAATGTTTGGAGGCAGTGTAGCCTTGTGCAATACTGATGTATAGGAGGAATGTTTGGAGGCAGTGCAGCCTTGTGCAATACTGATGTATAGGAGGAATGTTTGGAGGCAGTGCAGCCTTGTGCAATACTGATGTATAGGAGGAATGTTTGGAGGCAGTGCAGCCTTGTGCAATACTGATGTATAGGAGGAATGTTTGGAGGCAGTGTAGCCTTGTGCAATACTGATGTATAGGAGGAATGTTTGGAGGCAGTGTAGTCTTGTGCAATACTGATGTATAGGAGGAATGTTTGGAGGCAGTGCAGCCTTGTGCAATACTGATGTATAGGAGGAATGTTTGGAGGCAGTGCAGCCTTGTGCAATACTGATGTATAGGAGGAATGTTTGGAGGCAGTGTAGCCTTGTGCAATACTGATGCATAGGAGGAATGTTTGGAGGCAGTGCAGCCTTGTGCAATACTGATGTATAGGAGGAATGTTTGGAGGCAGTGTAGCCTTGTGCAATACTGATGTATAGGAGGAATGTTTGGAGGCAGTGCAGCCTTGTGCAATACTGATGTATATACTGATGTATAGGAGGAATGTTTGGAGGCAGTGCAGCCTTGTGCAATACTGATGTATAGGAGGAATGTGTTGGAAGTAAAGTGCAGCCTTGTGCAATACTGATGTATAGGAGGAATGTTTGGAGGCAGTGCAGCCTTGTGCAATACTGATGTATAGGAGGAATGTTTGGAGGCAGTGCAGCCTTGTGCAATACTGATGTATAGGAGGAATGTTTGGAGGCAGTGCAGCCTTGTGCAATACTGATGTATAGGAGGAATGTATGGAGGCAGTGCAGTCTTGTGCAATACTGATGTATAGGAGGAATGTTTGGAGGCAGTGTAGTCTTGTGCAATACTGATGTATAGGAGGAATGTATGGAGGCAGTGCAGTCTTGTGCAATACTGATGTATAGGAGGAATGTTTGGAGGCAGTGTAGCCTTGTGCAATACTGATGTATAGGAGGAATGTTTGGAGGCAGTGTAGCCTTGTGCAATACTGATGTATAGGAGGAATGTTTGGAGGCAGTGCAGCCTTGTGCAATACTGATGCATAGGAGGAATGTTTGGAGGCAGTGCAGCCTTGTGCAATACTGATGTATAGGAGGAATGTTTGGAGGCAGTGCAGCCTTGTGCAATACTGATGTATAGGAGGAATGTTTGGAGGCAGTGCAGTCTTGTGCAATACTGATGTATAGGAGGAATGTTTGGAGACAGTGCAGCCTTGTGCAATACTGATGTATAGGAGGAATGTTTGGAGGCAGTGCAGCCTTGTGCAATACTGATGTATAGGAGGAATGTTTGGAGGCAGTGCAGTCTTGTGCAATACTGATGTATAGGAGGAATGTTTGGAGGCAGTGCAGCCTTGTGCAATACTGATGTATAGGAGGAATGTTTGGAGGCAGTGCAGCCTTGTGCAATACTGATGTATAGGAGGAATGTTTGGAGGCAGTGTAGTCTTGTGCAATACTGATGTATAGGAGGAATGTTTGGAGGCAGTGCAGCCTTGTGCAATACTGATGTATAGGAGGAATGTTTGGAGGCAGTGCAGCCTTGTGCAATACTGATGTATAGGAGGAATGTTTGGAGGCAGTGCAGCCTTGTGCAATACTGATGTATAGGAGGAATGTTTGGAGGCAGTGCAGCCTTGTGCAATACTGATGTATAGGAGGAATGTTTGGAGGCAGTGCAGCCTTGTGCAATACTGATGTATAGGAGGAATGTTTGGAGGCAGTGCAGCCTTGTGCAATACTGATGTATAGGAGGAATGTTTGGAGGCAGTGTAGCCTTGTGCAATACTGATGTATAGGAGGAATGTTTGGAGGCAGTGCAGCCTTGTACAATACTTACTGATGTATAGGAGGAATGTTTGGAGGCAGTGTAGCCTTGTGCAATACTGATGTATAGGAGGAATGTTTGGAGGCAGTGCAGCCTTGTGCAATACTGATGTATAGGAGGAATGTTTGGAGGCAGTGTAGCCTTGTGCAATACTGATGTATAGGAGGAATGTTTGGAGGCAGTGCAGCCTTGTGCAATACTGATGTATAGGAGGAATGTTTGGAGGCAGTGCAGCCTTGTGCAATACTGATGTATAGGAGGAATGTTTGGAGGCAGTGTAGCCTTGTGCAATACTGATGTATAGGAGGAATGTTTGGAGGCAGTGTAGCCTTGTGCAATACTGATGTATAGGAGGAATGTTTGGAGGCAGTGCAGCCTTGTGCAATACTGATGTATAGGAGGAATGTTTGGAGGCAGTGTAGCCTTGTGCAATACTGATGTATAGGAGGAATGTTTGGAGGCAGTGTAGCCTTGTGCAATACTGATGTATAGGAGGAATGTGTTGGAAGTAAAGTGCAGCCTTTCCTTAGAGTGTCTAATTGTTTGTCTGACGGGACGTACAGAAAATCTATTAATTCTACTTCGGGCCCATATTCATTAAAGGTTTTAGAGACTGCTAGAGATATATTTAAGATATTAGTTTTAACATAATTTGGTAAGTTTCAGTGCCACAATGACAAATTGTACATAGTTCACTGCATCGATTGTGGAGACTAAACAGATACATTATTAAGTCTTCAAACTCAAATTATCCTTTGTTCATGTCCAGCAGCGACTGGTGGTTTTTATATACTGCCAAGAATATCCTCCATTTTATAACAAATCTTGTCTTCACATGTTGACCACTTCCAAATGCTGCCACTTCTGTGCATAACCTTGACTTCAACGTCCTTGTCAATGCAGGTCACCTCACCAGGGAACTTTGTGTTTTCATAAGGAACGCCCATTGTCCTAAAGAAAAATTTAGCTTAGGGTGTTGTGGCTGAGGTTGTCACCCTCAGATTGTTGCTCCACTTGAGGTTCGGATGATGTTACTAAAGATTTCTGTATCCGATAAACCCGGAAGTTCCATCTCATCTGAGGTATCAGCAGTCCTTGATCTTGTCATCCACTGCCACTAGGTTTGGTGCAATGAAGCTGGTGTGTTCTAGGAACTGAAGGGACCTCTCTGCCCACTTCCAGGCTCAAATTTCACACTTTGGTGTGTATTTTACAATGATGTTGGGACACGCCTCCTTTGCCATGTGTAGCATATTCTTGAGGATTAGTGATGTGGCCCTTCTGCACTTCGATATGCCTCCAGGCTGTTTTCAACTGAGAGTTCATTGAGAGGAAACTCATGATTATTTTTTCACTTTTTTTTTCAAGTGCAGACTCCCAAATTACATAAATATACACCAAATGAATATACACCAAATGAATACACCAAATGGCATTATTTATAAGATAAATGATCTTGCCTTTAAAATGATACCAACTTTGTTAAAATCGAATGAGAAATGATAAGTGCAGTTTTTTTAAATTACGATTCTTAAAAGGCAGTAGCTGGGACCTTGACCTAGGGGAGTGTCAAAGCTGTGGTGTTGACTTTTGTGAACTTCAAATATCTTAGGAGAAACATATTCCAAGCACTTCTGGAGGCCAGCTCTCTTTGGCTTGGCATGTGTGCAGGAGCAGGTGCTAGTGATGAAACCTTACCAATTTTATTTTAAATTCTTTTTCAGTTTTTAGTCTTCATGGGTTAGTAGAGGACTATGGCAAATTTCCTATTTACTGTGATAGCCTAATAAACTGGAGCTCATTCGTGTCCCTCCTATCCTTCCTGCAAGACCGAGGAAAAAATTGAAGGCCCTTAAAAAAAAAAATAATAATAACAATAAGTTTGGGACCCTTGTTTTAATAGCTGCATAAGTAGTCAGTACTAGGTAGAATTGATATGTTTCTCACTGAAATAACATTTTGTCAATAGCTTAATTTAACTTTTGCATGTTTCACTTTGAAGGAGAGTGTTTGGACGGTGAAGTTCATCTGAAGTCCATGGAGCGAAAACTGTCGAAACTAGAAGGAGACACTGCTACTTCCTCTGCCGAGTTAGCCAAGAAGTCTCGAGAGCTGGACACGACCAAGGAGGCGAGGGCGAAGCTCCAGAGGTCACTGGAGCTTGTGCGGACGTCATTGGAGGACCAGAGGGAAGAAGGGACAGAGTTGATAAGCAAGGTGACGACACAAGCGGCTGAGTTAGTGCGACTCCAAGGGGAAAATGCCGACCTCCGGAGCAAGCTTAACATGGCAGAGTTACTGAGTCAGCAGGTATGCATATCTTTGTGGTATGTTGTGCTGTGGCTGCAGCAAAACTGAAGAATAGGTTATGTTGCTTGCTTTAGGAGAGTTTCCTTGCTTGCTTGAGGAGAGTTGCTTGCTTGAGGAGAGGGTTATATTGCTTGCTTGAGGAGAGGGTTATCTTGCTTGCTTGAGGGGAGGGTTACATTGCTTGCTTGAGGAGAGGGTTATCTTGCTTGCTTGAGGAGAGGGTTATATTGCTTGCTTGAGGAGAGGGTTATCTTGCTTGTTTGAGGGGAGGGTTACCTTGCTTGCTTGAGGAGAGGGTTATCTTGCTTGCTTTAGGAGAGAGTTTCCTTGCTTGCTTGAGGAGAGGGTTATCTTGCTTGCTTGAGGAGAGGGTTATCTTGCTTGCTTGAGGAGAGAGTTTCCTTGCTTGCTTGAGGAGAGGATTATCTTTCTTGCTTGAGGAGAGGGTTATATTGCTTGCTTTAGGAGAGAGTTTCCTTGCTTGCTTGAGGATAGGGTTATATTGCTTGCTTGAGGAGAGGGTTATCTTTCTTGCTTGAGGAGAGGGTTATCTTGCTTTCTTGAGGAGAGGGTTATATTGCTTGCTTGAGGAGAGGGTTATCTTTCTTGCTTGAGGAGAGGGTTATCTTGCTTGCTTTAGGAGAGAGTTTCCTTGCTTGCTTGAGGAGAGGGTTATCTTGCTTGCTTGAGGAGAGGGTTATCTTGCTTGCTTGAGGGGAGGGTTACCTTGCTTGCTTGAGGAGAGAGTTTCCTTGCTTGCTTGAGGAGAGGATTATCTTTCTTGCTTGAGGAGAGGGTTATATTGCTTGCTTTAGGAGAGAGTTTCCTTGCTTGCTTGAGGATAGGGTTATATTGCTTGCTTGAGGAGAGGGTTATCTTTCTTGCTTGAGGAGAGGGTTATCTTGCTTTCTTGAGGAGAGGGTTATATTGCTTGCTTGAGGAGAGGGTTATCTTTCTTGCTTGAGGAGAGGGTTATCTTGCTTGCTTTAGGAGAGAGTTTCCTTGCTTGCTTGAGGAGAGGGTTATCTTGCTTGCTTGAGGAGAGGGTTATATTGCTTGCTTGAGGAGAGGGTTATCTTTCTTGCTTGAGGAGAGGGTTATCTTGCTTGCTTGAGGAGAGGGTTATCTTTCTTGCTTGAGGAGAGGGTTATCTTGCTTGCTTGAGGAGAGGGTTATCTTGCTTGCTTGAGGGGAGGGTTATCTTGCTTGCTTGAGGAGAGGGTTATCTTGCTTGCTTTAGGAGAGAGTTTCCTTGCTTGCTTGAGGAGAGGGTTATCTTGCTTGCTTGAGGAGAGAGTTTCCTTGCTTGCTTGAGGAGAGGGTTATATTGCTTGCTTGAGGAGAGGGTTATCTTTCTTGCTTGAGGAGAGGGTTATCTTGCTTGCTTGAGGAGAGGGTTATCTTGTAGGGAGTTTGCTTTCTTGAGGAAAGGGTTATCTTGTGAGAGTTTGCTTGCTTGTGGAGAGGAGGATTATCTTGCTTGCTTGAGGAGAGAGTTATCTTGGAGAGAGTTTGCTTGCTTGAGGAAAGGGTTATCTTGTGAGAGTTTGCTTGCTTGTGGAGAGGATTATCTTGCTTGCTTGAGGAGAGGGTTATCTTTCTTGCTTGAGGAGAGGGTTATCTTGCTTGCTTGAGGAGAGGGTTATCTTGCTTGCTTGAGGAGAGGGTTATCTTGCTTGCTTGAGGAGAGGGTTATCTTGTAGGGAGTTTGCTTGCTTGAGGAAAGGGTTATCTTGTGAGAGTTTGCTTGCTTGTGGAGAGGAGGATTATCTTGCTTGCTTGAGGAGAGAGTTATCTTGGAGAGAGTTTGCTTGCTTGAGGAAAGGGTTATCTTGTGAGAGTTTGCTTGCTTGTGGAGAGGATTATCTTGCTTGCTTGAGGAGAGGGTTATCTTTCTTGCTTGAGGAGAGGGTTATCTTGCTTGCTTGAGGAGAGGGTTATCTTGCTTGCTTGAGGAGAGAGTTATCTTGGAGAGAGTTTGCTTGCTTGAGGAAAGGGTTATCTTGTGAGAGTTTGCTTGCTTGTGGAGAGGATTATCTTGCTTGCTTGAGGAGAGAGTTATCTTGGAGAGAGTTTGCTTGCTTGAGGAAAGGGTTATCTTGTGAGAGTTTGCTTGCTTGTGGAGAGGATTATCTTGCTTACTTGAGGAGAGAGTTATCTGGGAGAGAGTTTGCTTGCTTGAGGAAAGGGTAATCTTGGAGAGAGTTTGCTTGCTTGAGGAGAGGGTTATCTTGGATAGAGTTTGCTTGCTTGAGGAGAGGGTTATCTTGGATAGAGTTTGCTTGCTTGAGGAGAGAGTTATCTTGGATAGAGTTTGCTTGCTTGAGGAGAGAGTTATCTTGGAGAGAGTTTGCTTGCTTGAGGAGAGGGTTATCTTGGAGAGAGTTTGCTTGCTTGAGGAGAGGGTTATCTTGGAGAGAGTTTGCTTGCTTGAAGGTTATCTTGTTTGCTGGAGGTGAGAGTTACCTACCTTACATGCTTAGTTCAGCTCTACTGATATTGGTATGTGTAGAATGTGATTACATGTGTTGGGATCTAAACTATAATAGAATGCTGGATCACTTTTAGTTACTTTATCATGCCACTGTTCTGTAGCTATCAGGTGGCAAAGAGATCAAGGTTGCACCCACTGACCACACCCTTTCCCGGCGTATAAATGAAGCAGAGGATCTGGTGCAGCACATGCGGGAAGAACTGGATCAAGTGACCCGACAGAGAGATCAAGCAAACTTTGACCTCACGACATTGCAAGAATCCCTCTCAGACCAAAGAGAAGCCAGTGCTAGAAAGGTCGAGAATTTAATTAGTCATATTCTGTAGAAATGACGTGATGACACTATCAATGATTTACTGTTGGGATAATGAAACAAACCAACCACTCACTCCCTTGCAGCTTGCTGAGAGCCATTTGCAGCTCACCGAGTGCAGGAGCCAAATGACGCTGGTGAAGAAGGAATTGGACGATGTTTCTGTAAAAAGAGGTGAGCCTCCTAGTCAACCTTGTACGACGATTCCAAGTCATTTTCACTTCACATGATTACAGAGGTATTGGAGAAGAGGTTATCTACGGAGCATGCTCAGACTGAGCACACCTTCCAGGCTGCAATGGAGACATTGAGAGAAGAGAGAGATCACCTCACCAACCAGCTGGGCGAGCAAGTTCAGGAGAACATCAACTTAGTCAGGTATGAGTCAAAGCTTGCCTTGCCTGTTACAACGAAGGCTAGTCAAAACGTCGAGAGAGTAAAATTCAAGCTGATTATTTAGAAGGTCATTGTAATTTCGTTATGTAGAGAGTTTATTGAGCGTGCCCCATATTGTTTGTGTGTGCAGTGGCCAGCTCTCTGTTCTCCTTGCGATTTCTCCCTTCCATTTCTCTCGTCTTTTCTTGTTCATTTCTTTCTCGCTCTTTCTTTCTTCCCGTCTTTCTCTTCTTTTCTCTCGTGCCCTCACTCTCTTACACTTGCCACCCTCCCTTTTCTTGTGTGTACTGCTTCCATGCGTAGGAAGAACACCGAGGTGGAGAACTCCCTGCTGGAGATGACCATGAAGTTATCTCGCCTAGAGGAGCAGTCTGTGGACCATAAGCACCTCCTTATAACTATTACACATGACAAGGAAACCCTCAGCAGGTATATACCTACGTAAGCACACAGAGACTCACCACTTGTACCTACGTAGGCACACAGAGACTCACCACTTGGCCGATGAACCACCACAAGCTCATATAGATGATGTATGTACACTCGGACGTTGTTCACCAGCACAAAGGAAACTCAGAATATTGACCATATTATTATCACTAGTAAAGAATGCGTGCCTTGTGTGGCGAGCAAAAGTGAGGGGAGGAGAGAGAAATAATTAATTTTGTCTCGGCCAGAGGGGCAACATTGCTGATCGTACCTTTGCTGCAGCAAGGGAGCACTCTCGCGTTCAGCTGCACTTTTTGGGCACTTGTCCTAGCTCTGTCCTCTTCATTTCTTATCCTCCATCTTTCTTCCTTTCTTCTCTTCCTCGGTCTCTGAGGCACGTATCGCTCTTTTCCGATGGTTTTTCTGCCGTCTTTATAGTTCCATGAAAACTATTACTTAGCGATATGTGGCGGAGCATGCGCATTACTCCGTATACTACCTGTTAGTCCAGTCCATGTGTCTGTGTCCACATAGTATAGTGGATGATCTCGATTTAGATTCATATGTACATGTACATGTATTTCACTCATTATCATTACTATTATCATCATCATCATTATTATTATCTATGAACTCCTTGTGACTTTCTCTATAAATTTACTCACTCAAATGTTTCGGCTGCTCGCGCCTTCATAGCTAGCCATCAGCGATTGATTATCGAGATAGTCATTGTATTATTGTTGTTATTATTATTATTATTATTATTATTATTATTATTATTATTATTATCATCATCATCATCATCATCATCCTCATCCTCATCCTCATCCTCATCCTCATCCTCATCCTCATCCTCATCCTCCTCCTCATCCTCATCCTCCTCCTCATCCTCCTCCTCCTCCTCCTCCATCATCATCATCATCATCATCTCATCATCATCAATCATCATCATCATCAATCATCATCATCATCATCATCATCATCATCATCATCATCATCATCATCATCATATCATATCATCATCATCATCATCATCATCAATCATCATCATCATCATCATCATCATCATTTATTTTTTATAGTAGAGTAATAATTTATACAATGTCCAATAAACAGAAAAACAAACAAACATTAAAACAATATATCTTAATAGACTACTTATCGTCATTACAACTAAAGCTGGTGCCCAGCACAGCTGCAGTATTACCTCACTGAATGGCTACTGCAATCCGCTGGGAAAGGAAAAAGGAGGAGCGGGGATCATCCGTTTCCCGTTTGAGACGGTTATTATTATTATTATTAGTAGTAGTAGTAGTAGTAGTAGTAGTAGTACTATTATTATTATTATTTTATTTTTATTTTTTTAATATTATTAGTGGAATGATTATTAGTGGAATGCTGACTCATAAAGTAGTTGATGTACTTACAGTTTGAGGATGTGCAGAGTTTTACAATTAAATCCATTCACTGGTGTAACCGCCATATGGTATGTTATCAAGAAACTTCGCTATATCTCAGGCCATTTTTGAACTTGGCTAGCTTATATCAGCGTATGCCTGAAGCATAGCTCTAGAAGCTGGGGAAATCCCTAGTCCGTAATCGTTAGGTTGTTAAGGTAAAATGAGATCAGCATTGCAGCTGAATTGATGGTGTTTTGTTATACCACTGGCGAAGCATTGACGGTATGACGATGATTTCAGGCTGTCAGACGGCAATTGAGCAATGAAAAAGGAGAGTAAGTCTCTGCTTGCTTATGGGAGTTGGTTTGAACCGTGCTGAAGTCGAGACACTGAGCAGAGAAATGGAATCAGCAAGAGTGATGATTCTCTCAACATAGTCAGCTTCAGCACAGAGATAGAGAAGGAAGGAGAGAAGGAAGGAATCAATAAGACTGTTCATAGTAAGCCTAAACTATCTAGCAGTGAATAGTATCTACGTGTATAACTGGAATTTAGCAGGAGAGAGCTAAGACCAAAACATATTCTTTGATGGGTAGGTTGTGTGTATGTGTGTTTGTGAACGTTTGTTTGTGTGAGTGTGTGTGTGTTTAGCCGGTTAGCCAGTGAGAAGCACTAATATCAGTCATTTCTTTGGCATATATGGTCTCCTAGCCAAGCAAAATCTCTCGGTGCGGAACTGTTTGATAGCATCCTCATTGAGCAGCTCTTCATCGGTGCGGAACTGTTTGATAGCATCCTCATTGAGCAGCTCTTCATCTGGTGTCGATAATGATATTCATATCCCTGTAATCATTTTGTGATTTGATGCTGGGCTACCATTTTCAAGGATCATATTCCATTTTCATTATACATTGTAAAAATATATGGTTGCTAGGGAGTTGTTGGGTGATTCCTAAACCTACCTAATGATAACAACTACAGTACCTTGACAGCTGCAGTCATGCCCTTTCCCCTCCCCCTTCCCTCTCCCTTGTCTCTTCTTCATCTCTCCCTCACTGATATCCCTTATCCCTTCTTACACATTCCCGATGGTGATGTAATGGTAACGACATAATGATGACATCGCAGGGCTATGTCTCAGAACAAGGGGCTGAAGGTGAACAATGTGGAACTGCAGGATGCCTATGTGAAGCTAAGCAACCAGACCATGCAGCTAGCCAGCGACCTGGACACCGAGAGGAGGACAGTCTCCCGCCTCAGGATGGCACAGACTGACACACCCACAACATTGCATGCCACACCCACTATGAAATGTGCTACACCCTCATCAATGCCACATGCCATGCCGACTGCCTCCCAAGCTCCTCCCACTGCAACCGAGAGGGTCCCTGCGGAGAGTGTGATGGAAGACGCTGCAAAGACCGAACAGGTGCCACTGGACTCTGTGGATGCTGGAGCCATTGCTCCTTCTCTGCAGCTGGAGATAGAACAGCATCAACAACAACTGAGAATTGAAGTGAGTGATTATATACATAGAGAGATTATATACATAGAGAGATTATATACATAGAGAGATTATATACATAGAGAGATTATATACATAGAGAGATTATATACATAGAGAGATTATATACATAGAGAGATTATGTACTTAGAGAGATTATGTACTTAGAGAGATTATGTACATAGAGAGATTATGTACATAGAGAGATTATGTACATAGAGAGATTATGTACATAGAGAGATTATATACATAGAGAGATTATATACATAGAGAGATTATATACATAGAGAGATTATATACATAGAGAGATTATATACATAGAGAGATTATGTACATACAGAGATTATGTACATAGAGAGATTATGTACATAGAGAGATTATGTACATAGAGAGATTATGTACATAGAGAGATTATGTACATAGAGAGATTATGTACATAGAGAGATTATATACATAGAGAGATTATATACATCATCTAGAATTATATACATAGAGAGATTATATACATAGAGAGATTATATACATAGAGAGATTTCAGTGAAGCAGTACCAGTAGTAAACAGACGTATACAGGCATACATTCATGCATACATACACATATACATACATTACATGTATAAACTGTATATACATACATAATATTAATATCAAGGTTGGTTGAGTACGATTGATTAAGATTTAAGATGATTGATTAATATGCCCCACATTTTATTAGGATTAATCGGATTAATCACAATGCCCCACAATTCATAATTACAAATTCATTATAGATGACTCCACACTTCGTTATGGTTAATTACTATGACCCACACTCCATTATGATTAATTGCTATGACCCACACTCCATTATGATTAATTACTATGACCCCACACTTCATTATGGGTTACTATGACCACACACTTCATTATGATTAATTACTATGACCCCACACTTCATTATGATTAATTCATTATGATTAAATACTATGACCCCACACTTAATTACTATGAACCCATGCTTCATTATGGATGAACCCACACTTACTTACTATGACCCCACACTTCATTATGGATGAACCCACACTTCATTATGGATGAACCCACACTTAATTATGGATGAACCCACACTTCATTATGATTACTGATTATGGTAGACTATTTGTATTATAATTCTATTTACTTTTTCGACCAAAAGTTGGAAATTATCATTACTCTTAAAATACTATTTGCTGCTCGTACGTACTTCTCATTTTTGCATCTTAAGGTTACATATCTAGCAGTACCACACTCTCTCCCCCTCCATTATCTAGCTGTACCACACTCTCTCTCCCTCCATTATCCATCAGTACCACACTCTCTCCCCCTCCATTATCCAGCTGTACCACACTCTCTCCCCCTCCATTATCCAGCTGTACCACACTCTCTCCCCCTCCATTATCCAGCTGTACCACACTCTCTCCCCCTCCATTATCCATTATCCAGCTGTACCACACTCTCTCCCCCTCCATTATCCAGCTGTACCACACTCTCTCCCCCTCCATTATCCAGCTGTACCACACTCTCTCCCCCTCCATTATCCAGCTGTACCACACTCTCTCCCCCTCCATTATCCAGCTGTACCACACTCTCTCCCCCTCCATTATCCAGCTGTACCACACTCTCTCCCCCTCCATTATCCAGCTGTACCACACTCTCTCCTCCTCCATTATCCAGCTATACCACACTCTCTCCCCCTCCATTATCCAGCCCTACCACATACCCCCCCCCCCCCCCCCCTTCACCCTCCCATTATCCAGTGATACCACATACCTTCATCCTCCCATTTCAAGAATTCTACTTTCACAGAAATAGAAGTGAAGCAGCTGATGAAGCTTGGGAAGCATTAAGTTTCATATACACATGTAGTGCTGTATAAGTTATTACAACTACACTACAAATTATACATTACCAATGTACCAACAAATTCACCAATCCCCAAAACCCTAGGAACAGGCCTATTTAGGATTAGCCGAGGTTGCATTGTACCACTATTACATTTATTATTATTATTATTATTATTATTATTATTATTATTATTATTATTATTATTATTATTATTATTATTATTATTATTATTATTATTATTATTATTATTATTATTATTATTATTATTATTATTACATGTATTATTATTATTATTATTATTATTATTATTATTATTATTATTATTATTATTATTATTATTATTATTATTATTATTATTATTATTATTATTATTATTATTATTATTACATGTAGTATTATTATTATTATTATTATTATTATTATTATTATTATTATTATTATTATTATTATTATTATTATTATTATTATTATTATTATTATTATTATTATTATATTATTATTATTATTATTATTATTATTATTATTAGCACTACCATCATCGTCATCATTGTTACTACTATATACATTTATTGTTGTTGTTGTTGTTATTGTTATTATTATTATACACATGTGCAGGTGCTGGAGCAGGAGAGGATTCGGTTGCTGGGCCAACTGGAGCAGCTCCAAGTAGACAATCAGCAACTACAGCAGGTACTGAACACATCAGAAGAACACATTCCACTGATGGAGACCACATCAAAGGAAGGATGCTCATCTCCAGCACGAACAGAGGCAGTAAATGATGAATCAAGACTCTCAGATGAGTCACATGAAGGAGCAGGTATGTGTGAACACAGTGTGTGTGAGCAGGTTAGATTCGCAGACAAATATTTTGTCTGCTCTTGTCTCCATCTTCATGTCTTCTCCTTTTTCCCCTTTCTCATCTCCTTGATGTCCATTCATTCTACCTCCTCCTTCCTCGCTTGTCCTCCTTCTCGCCCTCCCTTCCTCCTCGCTCCTCCTATCCCTCCTCTCCCACCTCCCCCTCCTCACTTCTCCTGCTCCCTCCTCCTCTTTGTAGGCAATGGCTCCCAACATCTCCCCACTGCAGGAGATGGCAATGTCCAATACTTGTCTCCACAGCAACTTGCTGAGATGCAGACTAGTTTTGATGCCCTCCAGATGAAGTTTGTGAGGCTTATGAGGGAGAAGGCCGACCTGCTAGAGATGCTAGAGGAACATAAGTTACTTCTGACCAACTTAGCCAAGGAGGCAGAGACCGTGGGTAAGCAAAAAGGAGTGAAGGAAAGTTGGGGAGAGGGGAGGAAGGGGGGAGGGAGAGAAAGTAAGGATGGGAGTAAGAGAAGGTTGAGGGAAGAGAAAGGGGTAGGTAATCAGACGGAGGGAGTTGGGGGGGGGGGGCAGTGGAGAAGGGAAGGAAGCACAGAGAAGAGGAGGTGGAGCAAGTGGTTCGGATGCATGGATACAGAGAAGAGGAGGTGGAGCAAGTGGTTCGGATGCATGGATATGGTGGTCGGGAAGAAACAGTTAACAGTTGTTTAACGTTGCAGGTGGGTATGATGTAAGTGCCTACCAGAAGGAGTATGAATTCCTGAGGAGGCAGTTCCAGCAGAAAGACAACTTCATACACAAGTTGATGGCGGAAAAGACAGTCATGCAAGTGCGGAACGAGATATTCTTCTGTTTGTTGTCCATTTTTTGTGCATGGCATCATGTCGGTGTTGTAGTGTTGCCAGTATTGTTGCTACCATCATAATCTCCTCTCTGTCACAGGCTAGCATAGCTCAACTCCAAGTTCTGATGCGACGCATTGCCGAGCAGAGACCAAAGGTTCCTCTTATCTCACCCTATCATCCTCCACCTGTCACTAAGACATCTCAGCCTCAGATGATCACACGACCTCTCTCCTCCAGTTCTCCCCGAATTGGCAACTCACCTGCTCCCCTCGCTGAATCAACGGTACCACTTCACCTGAGACCTCTGCTCTCCAGCAGTGACCATTCTGGTGAGTTGGCACCGCTGTCATCTCAGGATGATCTTCAAGTCCTCACTGGGCAAGAAGAGGCAGAAGCAGGGGATTCTTCAATTTGGAACATAGAAAATGAGAGTCACATGACCGAGAATGAAAGTACTGTTGCTAGTGTTACAGCAGAACAGATTATGGAGTTGCTAGATCAGCTGGAGAGATCAGGAAGAGGAGGTGTTAATGAGTGTGAAGAAGGAAAATGTCCTGTGATAGTCCACTGCAAGACTTGCACAGGGGAACTCCTTGCAGTGTAGCCAGCCAGCCAGCCATGGAGATAGTTGTACTTGGATCTATTTGTGACCATAATTTTTGCCACCAGTATTTATTGGGACATCACATGTAATCTGCCCTTATCTGAATATTGATTCTGAATATTGCTTGCACAGTCGTACATGCTAGATGACCCTTTACCAAATCACTTTGCTGGGAAAGAAAATAATTGTTCCTATATAATGACTTTCTCGCTAATCAACTTTCACTCGGCTAAATGCTCTAGCCTTCATCACGAGATGCTAGCCGAAATGAAACATTGAGTGGGTGAATTTAAGTTGATTATTGAGAAAGTCATTAATCTACGCTAGGTCAAATGAGAGTTCACTGAGATGTTGTTAAATGTTATATTATGACTTTCTACCAAGAATTTTGCCATGCCAATTATCTTGCCTGCTTGCTACGATGCAGATAACTTGACTTCAGGCCTTGAGATAGAGCTCGGTCGGAACTGGTGATATGCACCTGGCTGAAATTGGACGGGAGAATTGCCAGGAGTTTGGTTTGAGTGGGGGTGAGGGGGGGGGGGGGGAGGGATGATTTGGTCAGGGAAGCGGCAGTGATGGTGGCAATAAGGTGGGTGGCAAGAGCCATGCAAGGTTGGAGATGATTGAGGCAATAGTGGCCATTTATGGGAGGAGAATGCTATATATACTCCTGTGAAGGTCTAGTGGGACATTTAAGGGAGAAACATAAGTTGGAGAGGGAGAGAAGAGACCACCACACCTCATTATGGATGACTATTGGCGGCTTGAAGAAGCAATTACCACAAGTGGAAGAGGATGACGACCTGCAGGTGTCGTGCCATATTCAAGCGGTAAGAGCAGTAATATGCCTTCATGCCATATTCTTTGCACTTGCCAAATTTCTCCCTAGAAGATGATTCTGCCACCTGATGATGGTATATAGTAAGCTACGCAGTATCTGTGGTGGGATTTGAGAGAGCCTTGACTGAACTTGTCCGATAACTAATGCAGTTATTTTGTTATAGTTTTTTTTTGCTTTGTCCATATATATATATAGCTACATTAAAAAAATGAAAATCCAAAACTGATACACATAATTGCTATTTGTCTTTTTTCAGATTTGGGGTGTAGTTATCAGAAAAACAGCAGTTGATAATCAATACAAATTACACACAGAAACCCACTTGTCTTTGTAGAATAAAGAATGAGAATCACAATTATCAATCATTGCATAGACACGAGAGTAATAATAAATATAATAATAAAGTCTTATGAGCATGGAAATGGGGCTCTTGGTTAATATAATTATATACCCACTCCGTAAGTTCTTGGCTGTGTTTTAGAATCCTGCACAGCTCCTGAGAAGCATCAAATACATGGTTTATTTGATGATGGTGGCAATTGCATGCTCCTGTGCGATGTTCAGAGCTAGAGATGACCTGAAGTTGTTCTTTGTGTTGTAATTCACTCAGCTCTGTCCATCAGTTCTCTTTTCCAAATTAATACTTATCTGTCAATATATAATATTACTATATATATATATATACTATCCTTATCTTTTGTTGCCCTTAAGCTTTGTGGGACTATGTCCCAAGTAGAGTGGGTAAGTATGTTGTTTGACACCACATCACAGTTTGCTATGCGCTGCCTCTTCCTTGGTACGTTGCTGATCCAGGACCCTCTTCTGATTTCATTTTTCTCTTGAATTGTTTTTCTATTCTCTAATAATTATATACTGTGTGAATTATATAATGTAGCTCGAGTTATACAGCAAGTGATCGCACTTGCCTATTTCGTCATGTGTTGTGGGTACATAGGAAAACCCATTCTAGCTATTCATTATTCTCAGGGACAAAGTTTCATATCTTGCCAAATACGTAACTCACAATGTATTTCACAATTCAAGAGATGTTCTACATTACAGTATACATTTGTTGACAAGCTGACTGACTTGCCTAATTACTCTTAATATTTTACAGGCCTCTGTTCTTGCATCGCTAACAATTCCATTCTTCATGTAAGTTTGCAAGCTGATGGAGGAATGTTAGCACAAGATTGATGGAAGCATTCCTTACTTGAACAGCACTGTACAACCGTAAGGGCATGGTCATCGGGCTATCTACATATGCAGATAAGTGGTACTCTTTCGTCCAACTTCTTGTAGGTTACAGTCCATCTGAAACCTTTCAGTGGACCTTTCTAGATGGTGTCACATCTTGCTCTCATCAAAGTGTATATATGACTGATGGATTAATCCCACTGCATAGAGTTGTTGCAACTGCAATAGCAAATAACCCACAATCACTGCCTCCAGCCTGTCTCTGCATTTCCAGTTTTTCAATGGTTAGATAGCTTCCAGCATAATGCTCCATCCAGGCAAGGCCATCAATGATAAGAACAAAGCATAAGGTATGGTACATCTATTAAGATATATTATCAAATATCATTTGCATAGTCCTCAACACATTCACCCAACTTGAAGAAATATGTCAAAGGATAAAAAATAAATAAAATTAAAATTAAAAAAGTCACTGTTTTGTCTGTTTTGTATAGATACAATAGCATCTGTTCTAGAAAGGAAGCTGTCATAATTATAACAACACTGTATGCTTGGATGCTCCTACATTTGATGCACAAACCCAGTGGCCACCAGTATTCATGATCGGCACACAATTCACTACTGGAGTTCCAGTAAGTGAGCCTCCACTGCCTGGTGCCAAATATTGAATTGGCTGAAGGTCACCCATCTTTGGAAATTGTACATGAAGTAGAACTTGTGCTTCATTAATGTCCTCCAAACATGCTCCAGATTGGAGAATTATGGGAAAGTTTGTGGGTAATTCTCTGTACCCGACAAGCTGTTTGCATGGTAGGTATTCGCCATTTACCCTCAGTACAGTCTGGGTCGTACCAATCACAAAACAATCTGTCTCAATCTGTGAGGATTCTGTGGAAATGAACATCTTTTCTGGTTGTCATTGGTCCTGGTCCACGGTGTGTATGTGGATGGCTGGACTGGTAGTAGAATGACTGTGCTTGTTTCTCAGTATGGTCAAGAAGTGGTTTGTTGAGACGTAGGCTAAGAGTTGACACCACATCACAGTTTGCTATGCACTGCCTCTTCCTTGGCAAACTTCTCTCTGCAATATTCATGGCCGGCTTCCTGGGTACTACTAGTACCATAATCAAAGTCAAAATCCAGTTTTGTAGGTCAGCGGCAGGGAGGGGGAGGGGGGGTGGAGTTTATCGGCAAGCTAGCATAGCCACTCTCAGTTGTATGTATTGGTGGGCACACATCACTACAAGATCGTCTTGAAGTATGGTTTCATGACCTGGTGTATTATTGGTCAAGTAAGGCTTTAGGTGGCCTGAATTGACCTTACTTTTGATGTCGTTGCCATTATTATCATTCGGCAATGTGCAGGGCCCATAAGAGTGATGTCAGTTATTTTGTAAGGCCTCCACCAGTCTTGTGCTAACCTGTCACCTTACCTCAATGCTTTTCGTACATTCTTCTTTGGCTACAGTAAACAACAAACATGAGCATATCTTCAAGACTTCAAGCCTAGATTTATGTCTGCAATAATATTGAAGTGCATTTAAAAAAACACAGAAGTATAAAGTCTTCTGCAAAATGTATTTTTTAATTATATATACTGATTTTAACTCGACAATAATAGCCCTTCTTCTCTGATCTCACATAAGACGAGTATATGGCACCCATATAAATTATCACCCTAAGCAGACCTATTGCAAACTGGAAGCATTTTAAGCCTTTTTGGGGGGCTTGGCACCAATATATATATACAACTTATGCTTAGCCTTGGTTTCTTTTCAATTTTTTCTCATATCTGTTCATCCAGGGCCTGTACCTGTTCATCCAGGGCCTGTTCCTGTTCATCCAGGGCCTGTACCAGTGCTTGTACCTAAGTGAATACAGAAGTGAAATAACAATAATAAAAAGAGTTGCTGTGGATCATATTACATCAATATAAAAAACTACAATGACCGTCTCAATAATCAACTTGAATTTAGTAAAAATTCAAGTTGATTATTGAGGTCACTGTAATTTTATTATATCAACTGAGAGTCCGTTGAGAATATAAAAACTGCCAATAATTTCATTACAAATTCAAAATGCGTCAGCTAATCTTTTTTCCCTATAGTTTGCCACTAGACAATCCTTACCTTTGCTACACGATTCTCCAGGTCTGTTTTAATCTCTTCAGGAGACATGTCAGTGTGTATATTCACTATTCCTCACAATCATGCTCTGCATTGATGTCTACGGCACCCCAAGCTGTGCGGTGGAACATCAGTAGAAAGGCTGTGCTTTGTTGATGCCATGAATGGTGGGGAGAACAAATCTAAGATATCAACAAAATGCAAAACTGTAAAACATAGTGAGCCTATATTATAGCAACCAACAGTTATATATTACTACATATATTGAAACTCTAGGTCATAGGATGGATTACAAAATTCAACCCTAACAGCAAGCTGCTACAACAACAGATATACTGACCATCATTGATGAATAGTCGAGTAAAGCTTCAAATATTGTGACTTACTTGTTCCAGTCAGTTTGGCTGTCATGTGTATTTGGACAATGCCCTCTGGTTTGTGCGCTCATCCTGGCATTTGTTTCTAGATGGTTTTCAGAACACATCGTACGCTTCACCCTAAAGGCAGAAAAGATGAAATCATTTACCCGAGTTGGAAAGTGTGAAAAATGTACCAAGTATAATGCACACTGTATTGTGTTACTAGTTACTAATAACATTCCCTGTGCAAAGAGAAGCTATCTGGCTGATAGTTTTGGAGAAAAGATGAGTTGTCTGACTACCACCACCAAATAAAATTGCACATTGAAAAATCCTATTGAATTCTTATTCAGCATTTGTTATGCTTCAAGAACACTTTGAATCCATTGGTAATATCTAAGACTTTCATTAACCTGGTTAATAAATTCACAGCCCCGGTCCATCCTTGGAGGACCATAACTGTAGATGACATGTATCACTTTAGCAACATCAGCAGTAGACTTTGACTTAATGGGACGAGCAAACACCCACTTGGTAAAAAGGTCAGTCACAGTGCAGACACATCTATGGTAGCTGCAAATGAGGATCAATGCAATATAACCACCAAGGCATTATTACACTCAAATCCCTCTTATCCAGGTAGCTTGAGGCCAGCACTGTCCATAACTCAGAAACAGCCACATTTGAGAACATCCCCACATTTCCCCCAATATTGAATCTATGAACATACAGTGTACATGTACATACTGCACATGAGCACGGACTGAAAACAACATGAACACAGTTATTTAGAAAAGAAATGATGGTGTTTGCCAGTGATTCCTGTCTCATCTAAGGTGCAGTGTCGTGCCATTTCCTTAAGAAGATTTCAAGCCAGAGTGTGACATTTGTAGGACATTGACAGCTTCATCAGGTGTGACTGAACTATGGTCTTGAAGGCCTAACCCCCTACTACACTATCACAATCGCTGTTGCAGGCAGCCTTCCACATTGTTCTAGTCTCAGGCATCTTTGGTACAAGCTATAAACAGAAACTAGCTAAACTCAAAGAAAGAATCACTCCCTGTTGACGAAACTGGACTGTACTACTGTCAAAATCAGTCATGCTTCGATGGGTTCGAGGACCACGCTTGCTAAACATGACATGATGGTGCAATGTGAAGGTACCCAGTAGACAGTCATGTCCAGATGTGGGGCACCTGGATGAGAGGAGTTTAAGTGTTTATGTTCATGTGATTTGCACTGGGCATTGCAGTATAAAATCAGCGACCTGTGGGCAACTTTGATAAGATGTAGCTCTGATGCAATGGTCTATGGTCTTCTCCCTTTTTGGCACCACTAACAAGTGGATGTCTAAAAACACAATAAAATGATTGTAGTTTAATGAGGCAATATTATGAGCAAACCAGGATTTGAACAATCCACAGATTGCCACACTAATCCTGGATCCACACATAGAGCAGGCTAGATTGTCCACAGGAACCATGGATCCATACTTTGATGGGATCTGCTCAAAACATGTATATTGGAATTGTAGATTGTGTATTATTAAAAAGATGATTGATCCACACTTCACACTTGGAACTTACCACACTAGGCCAATGGCAATATAATGTAAGAGAGACATTAAATAGTGGAATATCAACACCATATTATATATTTTACGAAAATACTTTTAGGAATGCTCTGAGATATTTACACCCCATTTCATCCTACTGTTTCTTGATCACTTAATCTCTATTAATATGTATGGCTCTGGAGAGCATGGAAATTTGCTGAGCGAGTTAAGCAGTGGACCTAATGCGACCCCATTGTTGTGTTTATTTTGCATGGATCAGATCAAGAGCTTTTAATGCAAGAGTATTGGCTATTGCATACAGGTCACAGTCTATTGTGATCATGTGCTGCTGAACACTCATCTTTTTCAATATTTTGATCCTCATATGTGAAGAAGGGCCATAGCAGCTTTTTAGCGAGTATTGATGGTTCAAGGTACATTGTATCATAGACTAACACAATCAGGACCATGAAGACACATCCTGATGTCCATTACTTTACATCGCCCGAGTTCTTAGTGAAAAAGTGAAGTATATAGGACATTCAAGAGAGTTATATAGTCAGTTATAGGTTCTAGAAACCCACATGTAGTTGCTATGACTATAATCTGAACAGTTGATAACCTCAACCAGCAGTATCTAAAATAAACCCTCAGTCTGTGTGTAATGTCCTCACTATAACCTGCTGATTTATAAACACCGTGCACATATTTCCATGCTTCTTCCTCTGAAATAAAAATAAAATAAAATGTCTCAACAATTTCAAGGAGAGACACACAGAACTTGATAGTTATGACCACATGCGAGTTGTGAGAACCCATGACAGCTACAGTGCAGTGACAAGCTGCAGTGCAGTGGCAAGCCATGACAGCTGCAGTGCAGGGACAAGCTATGGACAGCTACAGTGCAGTGACAAGCCATGACAGCTACAGTGCAGTGGCAAGCCATGGACAGCTGCAGTAGTGACAAGCCATGACAGCTGCAGTGCAGTGGCAAGCCATGGACAGCTACAGTGCAACACAAGCCATGGACAGCTACAGTGCAGTGGCAAGCCATGGACAGCTGCAGTGCAGTGACAAGCCATGGACAGCTGCAGTAGTGACAAGCCATGGACAGCTGCAGTGCAGTGGCAAGCCATGGACAGCTGCAGCAATGACAAGTCACAGCTGCAGTGCATTGACAAGCCATGGACAGCTGCAGTAGTGACAAGCCATGGACAGCTGCAGTGCAGTGACAAGCCATGGACAGCTGCAGTAATGACAGTCACAGCTGCAGTACATTGACAAGCCATGGACAGCTGCAGTGCAGTGGCAAGCCATGGACAGCTGCAGTGCAGTGACAAGCCATGGACAGCTGCAGTGCAGTGACAAGCCATGGACAGCTGCAGTGCAGTGGCAAGCCATGGACAGCTGCAGTGCAGTGACAAGCCATGGACAGCTGCAGTGTAGTGGCAAGCCATGGAAAGCTACAGTGCAGTGACAAGCTGCAGTGCAATGGCAAGTCATGGACAGCTGCAGTGCAGTGACAAGCCATGGACAGCTACAGTGCAGTGACAAGCCATGGACAGCTGCAGTGGAATGACAAGCCATGGACAGCTGCAGTGCAGGGACAAGCCATGGACAGCTACAGTGCACTGACAAGCCATGGACAGTTGCAGTGCAGTGACAAGCCATGGACAGCTACAGTGCAGTGACAAGCCATGGACAGCTGCAGTGCAGTGACAAGCCATGGACAGTGTCAGACATTGAGATTATTACTCCGTGAACGACCAGGAAGCCTTCAGAGTCGAATACGGGAGCACTGATTGGTTGAACAAGTCCGTGCCCGCGCATGGTCAAGAGTAACTATGAGAAATGGAACAGAACAGTTTTAGAGGTATAGCGTAAACTGAGCTAGTTTAGTTTTGAGACATACATATTGGTTTGAGACTAGTGTATGATTATTTAGCACTATTTATTTATGTTTATATTGTTAAAGTATTTAAACCTACTACAGTTCTTAATTATACTCTTCGTGAGTGGGAGACAGCAGGAAAGCTGATTTCAGCTTAGACAGAGTTTTGTTGTTTAGGCGTCGCAGGATACTAGACTACTTAGAGATAGTAGAAGTATTTGCCTGACAGTGGTGGCAGCGGTGGGATTCTCTTAGTGACAGAGAACCCAGACAACAGTTTAGCTAGTCTGTAATAGTACAGGGGAAACAACTCAGGCTAGGCCTAGAGAGTTTGTGAAACCAAACCCCTGGTCAGCTAGGCTAATATTGTTTTCGTGTTTTTTTGTGCATTTGAAAAAATATTATTTTTAGTGTGTTGAGGTTGTCATGTCATGTCAGAAGAACGACAACATAGAGAATCTCGTCGTCTTCGGAACACCAATCCAGAGACTCTGCCCCCTCTAGAGTCTATCTCTGACACAAACGAACCCTTAGATCGGTTTATGGCTCAATGGCTCCAAATGGATCAACGGAGAACAGAGAGGGAGGAACAGAGGCGTGGGGAGGATAGACGACAAGCAGCCCAGCAACAAGAGAGGTTGTTTCAACATCTGGTCGAGTTGCACAGACCATCAGTGGTTGAGCCACCTCCACCCACTCCTAAACTAACTCTGCAGAAATTTCAGGAGGGCATGGATGACATGGGTACTTTTCTGCAAACGTTTGAAGTCACGGCTCAGGCCAGAAGAACAATGGCCTGTATTCCTCCGAAGCTCACTATCCGGAGCAGGGATGATGGCTATATCAACTCTAAGCTCAACAGAACAGAATGACTATCAGATCATTAAAAGCACTCTACTAGCAACGTACCAAGTCACTACAGAAACGTACAGAAAGAGGGGTTTTGAGAAGACTTTTGATGGAAGCAACCCTGATGCCTGGTTAAGGGGGCACCAACAAAATTTCCATCAGTGGATCAACTCATCCGAAAAAGAGGCTGAGACTTTGATGCTGATGGAAGTAACCCTGAAAAAACTACCGCGGTGGCTGGAGATACAAATGAGAAATTTAGATCCTAGCACCTACGAGGAGTTGAGTGAGGCGATTGTGAGGCATCTAGGAAATCAAAGGAGAGAACCAGATGTACCCAGACGATCTGATAGAACGAACAAATTTAGACCAAGAGAGAGCTCAGAGAGTGACACTCCTACTCACCTACGAGTAACAAATTCAAGATGACTAGAAGTAAACCGATCCCCACCAACAAGTAGAGATTCTAGTAGACTCCCTCCCCGAGATCTAAGCCAGATCGAGTGTTTTCGTTGCGGCAAGAAGGGCCACCTAAGAAGGGATTGTAGAGTGAAACTTGAAAAGGTTCACCTCACAAACACCTGTGATGGAAGTAAGACTTTGCCTAAATGGACCCGTAGGGTGAAGGTCAACAATAGATCCATTCTTGCCTTTCTAGACACAGGCTGCTCAAAATCAATTGTCCACCCCAGATGCATTCGAAAATCGGACTTCCTTGATTGGAAGATACCTTATACTACTGCCAGCTCTAAGAAGACATGGTTTCCAGCAGCCAAGATCCAGCTGCAAGTGGAGGAAAAGTGCATTGAGTTAGCAGTAGGGGTATCTCCCCACATTGGAATCGACATGTTAATGGGACGAGATATTCCTCATTTTCAGAGGTTTCTCAAAGAGGAGCTGGACACTGAAGCAGAGTTAACCCCAGTTCAGGAAGAAAGAAAGCCTACAACACTGGCACGTGAGGAAGTGGTAATGATCACAACCAGAGCACAAGCAGAAAAACAAAGCCAACTTAGGCAGAAAGAGAAACAGCAACAAGAGGATGACAACCCAGTTATCCAACCAGTGGAACTAGAAGATGAGCTAGAAGAAGATGTTGACATGGATAGAAGTACTACAACCCTAGACCAGAACACAGAAGAAGATGAATCAATTTTTGAGACAGTATCTCCGGAGAAACTAAGAGTACTACAAGAACAAGATCCTACACACTAAATAAAATCAGAGAAAAAGCTAAAGAGGGAAGCAGTCTTTTCTTTTGGGAGAATGAATTACTGATGAGACAGCCCTATCACCAGAATGGGAAAAAGCTCATTATTGTTCCCAAGGCTGCCCGTACTCGAATTCTACAAATGGCCCACAACTCTCCCGTGGCAGGACATTTTGGCCAGACCAGAACTCTTGAAGCTATTAGGACCAGGATGGATTGGCCAGGTATTGCTAAAGATGTAGGAATAATGTGTAAATCATGCCCTGTGTGTCAGAGAGCTGGACCAGCAGTAGCAGGTAGAGCACTATTGCATCCCCTACCTATAATGGAAGCACCCTTTCAACGCATTGCCATGGGGCCTCTTAAAAGAACAACTGCCGGGAATAAATATGTCCTTGTTATAATGGATTATATGACCAAGTGGCCAGAGGCTTTTCCTCTACGTAATATGACAGCAGAAACAGTGGTTAATTGTTTAATTGAATTGATCTCTAGACTTGGGGTACCTCAAGAAATATTAACTGACAATGGACTAACTTTGTGTCAAAGACCGTTAAACAGTTTTGTGAGATGACAGGGATCCATCAGATCAGGACCTCCCCATACCACCCCCAAATGGATGGTATAGTGGAGAGGTTTAACTCGACAATGAAGAGGCTTCTGAAGAAACTGACCTCCACTCATGGAAAGGAATGGGACAAATGCCTACCTTTTGTCTTATGGGCGTACAGGGAGACTGTGCACAGCACAACAGGATTCTCTCCATTCCACCGGCTCTTTGGAAGAGAGATGAGCTTACCTTTGGACGAACTTGCCAAATTCTGGAAGAATAAAGAGGAGACAAATGATGTGAACATGTTAGAGTACATCACAACCCTAAAGGAGAACATACAACTAGTACAGCAAATAGCAAAAGAAAATGAGACAAAGGAAAAAGAGAGTCACAAATATTACCACGACAGGAAAGCAACTCATCGAAAATTCGAAGTTGGAGATTTTGTTCTCGTATTCAGACCCAGGAAAGCAGACAAATTAAGTAGCGAGTGGCAGGGACCCTACATTGTCACAGAAAAGATTACTCCAGTGACCTATAAAGTAGATTTAGGAACTACAAGGAAAATGTTCCATGTTTTCCACATCAATGGTATGAAGTCATGGGTGTCACCTACTCCAGCTATGTTTCTTGCATTGGATGACGAATTAGATGATCCCTTCATGGAAGATTCGAAAGTGGAGAACAAAGAAAAAACCCACCTCTCATTGGAACAGCAGCAACAACTCACACAGTTAAACAAGGAGTATCGGGATGTAATCCAGGATGTTCCTGGGAGGACGAGCTTTGTGGAACATTGTACTGTTACGGGAGATGCTGTACCCATCCGACTGCCTGCTTTCGGTTCAAGGAAGTTATTATCAAGGGAGCAAAAAATATTCTGCTATCGAGCGTGAAGCTCTAGCTATAGTTTCAGGAATTCGTAACTTTCGAGTGTACTTAGATGGAACGAAGTTTCTAATCGAAACAGATCACGACCCTCTCACCAAACTCACTGGTATGAAAGATAGTCATGGTCGTTTGGGACGATGGGCTTTGGTTTACAACCCTACTATTTCATAGTAAAACACAAAGCAGGGATAGCCAACAGAAATGCTGATGGGCTTTCTCGAGAACATGGTTCTCGAGTTAAGGAAAGGGAGATGTCAGACATTGACTCCTATATGTATGACAAAGATTATTACTCCATGAATGACCAGGAAGCCTTCAGAGTTGAATACGGGAGTACTGATTGGTTGAACAAGTCTGTGCCCGCGCATGGTCAAGAGTAACTATGAGAAATGGAACAGAGGAGTTTTTAGCGAGCGAACAGAGATAGCGAGTTTTAGACGTATAGCATAAACGGAGCTAGTTTAGTTTTGAGACATACATATTGTTTTGAGACTAGTGTATGATTATTTAGCACTATTTATTTATGTTTATATTGTTAAAGTATTTAAACCTACTACAGTTCTTAATTATACTCTTCGTGAGTGGGAGACAGCAGGAAAGCTGATTTCGGCTTAGACAGAGTTTTGTTGTTTAGGCGTCGCAGGATACTAGACTACTTAGAGATAGTAGAAGTATATGTCTGACAGACAGATACAGTGCAGTGACAAGCCATGGACAGCTGCAGTGCAATGACAAGCCATGGACAGATACAGTGCAGTGACAAGCCATGGACAGCTGCAGTGCAATGACAAGCCATGACAGCTGCAGTGCAGCAACAAGCCATGGAAAGATACAGTGCAGTGACAAGCCATGGACAGCTGCAGTGCAGTGACAACCATGGACAGATACAGTGCAGTGACAAGCTATGGACAGATACAGTGCAGTGACAAGCTATGGACAGATACAGTGCAGTGACAAGCCATGGACAGCTGCAGTGCAGTGGCAAGCTATGGACAGATACAGTGCAGTGGCAAGCCATGGACAGATACAGTGCAGTGGCAAGCCATGACAGCTGCAGTGCAGTGACAAGCCATGGACAGATACAGTGCAGTGGCAAGTCATGGACAGATACAGTGCAGTAACTGAGATTTCCATGGGTCACCATTAAAATTGCTATAAAACTACTACCATAAAATACTACCATAAAACTACCATAAGACTACCATAAAAGTACTATAAAAACTGGTTGTTAAGCAGAGCCACTTATTACATTAGTGAACAAGAAAATGGGCACTTAATACTGAGCAACCACTTAACAGAGTGGGCATAGGGCATGTGCATAATATTAAAGCCCTGATTATTGTTTGTCTACTGTTTCCGCAACTGTGTGCATGATAGCTAGAGAATTAGCCTCCCAACTTTCAGGAGTTCTGGCTGAACACACTCTGAACAGTGTAGTTTGAGGTCATCATACACATACATGGAGACTTGGTGACCATATGATGGAGAAATATCAAATGTGGAGAGGCAGGAGAGTGGGCTTTGGGCAAGCAGGTGGTTGAGCCTTAATAATTAAAATCAGTAGCTAAGAATAATTATAGACAATTCAAAAGCAGGTAATTAATATAACATAGAGAACCTGGCTAAACAACCAGCTTTTAGATATTACAACATTATGTATAAATATATCAGTTTCTACAAATACTTACCAAACTATAAAATCCTTTTCCATAGTGGTCATAGTCCTGTGTAAAAGTGCCAAGGGAAGTATCTGACCTCGATGTGCAGCATTGATGCTCTGTATATACCATTGTGTAAATAATGCTCTACCTTCCGTAGGTACACATGTGAGTCTTCCTCTGTTCGCACCATGGTTGGCATGAAAATGCATATATACATACAAATATTATCTGCTGCACCTTTTAGATATTGTCTCCCAGCATTGGCGTTGGCAATAATGATTATGCGAGTAATATGGCAGTCGTCCTCTGACCTGCATGGGCAGAATAAATTAGAGTTTGCGCATGCGCAGTTGGGAGAAGTGCGAGTAATATTGCAAGCGAGGGATTGCATGACAACAGCAAAAGAAAGATTTAGTGTTGGGGTGGATGTGTTTCTTTGAGGGGGGATAGGATGGGGTGGGGGGGGGGGGGGGTAATGGATGTATCAAACCATGGAGGTAAGGGGGAAAGTGAAGGGAAGTTTGGCTGAGGGGAAGCAGTGGGACTCAGTAGTGGGGAGAAGGGGAGGTTGGTCGAGAAGGAGGGGGAGTTTGTTAAAGAAGAAGAAGTTTGTGGAGTTGAAAGCGGGAGAGAAGGATCGAGAATTGAAGAAGAGAACTGTAAGAAAAATTAGAGAGAAGGGTGGGACTAGTTGTAAGTTGTTGAGAGGAAAGAAGAAGGAGAGAAGTATTAAAGGAATGAATGATAATGAGGAAAGGATGGTGGGGAGGAAGACGAGTTATTGGAGGTGATGGCAAAACACTGGGAAGAGCTGGGGAGGAAAAGAGAGGATGCCATGATATCGGAAGCAGCGGTAGGAGGCATGGATTGTGTATGTGTTAGGAAGTAAGTTGGGAAGAAGTATATAGTGGAAGTAATGAAGTATTTGAAAAACTGGTGCAGGTGGTGCTTGAGTGGAGGAAAAGGAGATTGCTAATACCTCTCCACAAGGATGATGATGAGGACCAAGTAGGAATTACAGAGGGGGGGGGTGGGGTGGGTGGGTGGGGTGGAGACGATAGTGGTTTGAATGGAGAGAGGTCAAGATGGTTTGCTGTGGAGAATGAGCTTTGGCAGGGTTGCCCTTTGTCTTCAGCTATATATTTGATAGGAATGGCAGAGGAGCTGGAGAGAGCTGAGCTAAGGGCTAAGGTCTGTGTGTGTGCCTCGAGGTCCGTATCTCTCAAGATCTGTGTGTGTCTCAAAGTTTATGTGTGTCTCAAGATGTCAAAGTTTGTGTGTGTCTCAAGATGTCAAAGTTTGTGTGTGTCTCAAGATGTGTGTGTCTCAAGATCTTTGTCTCTCCCAAAGTTTGTGTATCTCAAAGTATATGATCTGTGTGTCTCAAAGTCTGTGTGTGTCTCAAGGTGTGTGTGTCTCAAGGTCTGTGCATGTCTTAGTCGTCTATCCCTCATGGTCAGTGTCCCCCACTCTCCTAATCTATAATGGATCTTATTGTTATGCCAACGGTACAGGTACAACTAACAGACTCAACATCTTCATTGTAGAGTAAAGCTTCCTCTTGTCACTGATAGTAATTTCAACTGTCTAGTGCTTTCCGATCAGGAGCCAGAACAGCAGAGAATTCAGACATGCAGATTTTTGAGGTTTCCAAATTTGACTGCATATAACTTTTCACATGGTTATACTTTTGCAATATTTTTGGTATCAAAAGATAGCACACAGAAAGAGCTATCAATTTCATAGAGTGGAGTGTGCAGCATCTATGGAGCTCCATAGCTGTAACAACATTTTTTTAAATTAAAAGAGTTTGTAAAATATGACCATCCCCCACTTAAGTGTGTGGTACAATATGGATATAGCTACTAGTCCAAGAATTAGGTTCATGAGCAGTATATAATTTTATTTCTCTTTTGGGCTAGGTGGCTAGAGCTAGCAGCAATGCCACCTACTAGTCCTAGGTTTTGGGCTAGGGCTAAGGCTAGAGCTAGGTGCCATTACTGCTAGCCCTAGCCAAAATGAATTAACCAAAATTACCATGACTTTTTACTCCCTCAATGTTTCGACTAGATACTCAAGCCTTTATTAGGAATACTGCTTTGGACTTAAATTATGTGCCTGAATTTTTTAGCGTGGGAGTCATATAATTCCGCTACTTGTTCCCTTAGTGACGTAGACCATACTATATTATTGTATGTTTACCAAGCACTAAATCATCCCTACAGTGGGAAGAAAAGCTAATGCTCCCACAATGTGGAACACTGCCACTATTAGTATAGGGAAGACTTGGGGTAGGCCTTGACCAATTATGCTCAAAATTTCGAAATACTCTCTTATGCCCATCTCTAATAATCTTTAACCTCAACTTTTGATCAGCTGACTATGGTGGGAGCAACTGTCAAGCTTGCAGATTGAGCAATGACTTGTAAGGAAGTAGTACTATGTCAACCGTCTTCTGCGTTAGTACAAAGGGTCTTTTCAATGCTTACCAACAGCACTTTCTTGAGGAGTGTGTTGAAGCCTCTCTTAAGCTCCAATACACAATTACAATAAAATTAATATTTTGCTGAATTTTTAATAGTAAAAATTTTCCAATGTGTTGTTGAATTGTGAGTTTAATGCCTTGTGACACATCACTTAACATTTATCTACTATGCCACCATTATGCTCTGCGCTTTTGGCATCTATTAAACTCAACATTGTGCTGGTATAATTGGTCAAGGCTTAATCTTCCCTATATAATATAGTACATTTATTGAATATTTACATGACCTAATACATGTATCCATATACCCAGAGCAATCCTAAATTGAAACCAGATCAATCATAAATTAATTAAAGGAACCATTCATGTGGAAGGGGGGAGGGGGGGGGGGGGGGGTTGGTATTCTAAAGGAGTTGGTGTTCATTAATATCTTGTCCCATTGTAAGTGAATGTTCTATAGAGTATGCTAGTGAGAGTAGTGCAGTTTGGTGATCTATGCAAATAATCCAATTTTGCTGCAAACCCTGCAATCATCCCAAAAGATGCTCATAGAAGGCATGTTGATGCACAATTTGGATTTCAAGATCTGACTCAACCAGGACTACCATTTCCTGTGAACTTGCTGAATAACACTACAGTGACACTATACCTGCTTTTCAATGGAGTGATGGGTTAAAGTGTATTCTAATGCATTTCAGGGCATTCAGAGTCAAACACTATTGGGGAAGAGTCTTCATGACAAACGTCATCAACACTGTCCAGATTATTACTGGTTTAGATTTCATCTAGGCTTAGAGGCAGGTCAATTGCTAGAGTTAGTACCATGCAGAAGCTAAAGAATAGGCCTGTGATTCTCATCAAAATGGTGGTCTCCTTTTTTTTTGGCGTGGATTGGTTTGGTTTTTAAATATGTAGCTCATATGATCCATATCTATATAGATGAAGAGTGATTGTTGTGACACTTTCTCATGATCCCACAGTGAAGAGTTTAAATAGCATTTCTGCTCCCAACAGATTCTTAGAGTTTCCAACCACAACAGAACTAATAGATACCGACCTTGGTAATTTGCTGCCACCAGAATCTCTCCCTAATTTCTTCTAGCTAAACCCCAAGCTTGACAAAGGAGTTTTAGATCTTAAGTATCTTATATTAAAACAACAGTTGAGTAGCAGAATATGAAGATAGGATGAGACTGCCCAAGCCTGGACTGCAGAGGGGTTTAAATACCCTTGCAGCCAGGCTTTCACAGCTTATGGTGTTGATAACAGTGTGAGAGTATTAGAATTACTGTATGTCCCTACAGGACTTATTTAAGAGTGTGAGATGATATCATAATTGTCCTGTTTTTTCCTTCTAACTCTCCCAAAAGGCATACCTGATATGACATTAATGACTCTCAGTAGGAAAATAGCAAGAAAACATGTTGACATGAGGAAATCAAATTTATTTCTTGGATCAAGTAAAAGTCTTGAAAATTCCTAGTTATTTTAGCATGACTACTCACTTTTCTGCAAACTCCTTTCCCCATTTTCTCTGCATAGTGTACTCTTTGAGACTGTCTACTTTGTAAACATCCCAGATGATAACACTTCTATCTCAGAGTTCTGGAGCTCCTTCTTGACCTAAGCATTAAAAATGCTCTCACTATATTCAGCAAATATGGAGGCTGATTTGCGAGAGAGGAAATGGACAACAGCATGATCATCATCAACTTTGCATCAAAGTAAGAAGGTGGTGCAGGTAACTATCCATGAGCTCAGCAGATCAGATTTCTTGGTAGGCAAACTCAATTTCCCCTAACCCAATAGAGATGGTGGCCATGGGAGGTTTTCATGGGCAAAGATATCTTTGAAGTCTCCATCCCAAACTTGCGGATGGCTAAAAAGATTACAGTCACTTTTGAGACTAGTAATCTGATGTCTAGCTTTTTGTGCTTTCTGGGTGATGGTCTCCCAAAGAATTCTGATAGATTGATGAACAGAAACTTTTCTGCCGATGGCAACACTATTGACATACACTTTGTAGTGGGACAATCCAAGATCTTTAATGTTTCGTACTGTGCTTACCACTTCTTCACTGGCACAACTTTGGGTATTCAAAACCATCTGGACCACAGTCCAAAAATGGGTCCCATGGCAGGAGCGGATCCAGGATTTTCGAGAGGGGGGTGGGGGTTGGCAAAGAAGGGTGAAGGGTTACAGCATTGCATCGCTATGAAGCAGAAGTGTATGCATCGGAGACCTTACATTGATACAAAATTCCAGATTTTTATAATAACGTATTTTATGTAAAAGTAGTATGTATTGTATAGATGATGAAATGTAATGTAATTAGTCAAAATAGCATTTGCCTTGGATGTCTTCGGGCAAACTCTTCAACAACTTCTTCCGGTGTAATTTCTATATCTCGATGATAAAACATCATTGCCAATTCATAAGACGTTCTTGTCCCATGATGCTCCTTAATGGACACTTTATTAGCCTGAGCATGCTGATTAAGCATTCACACATGCAACTCGTAACTGGTAGAGTGCCCATTATACTCAAAAGAGTGTGAATATTGGGAGAAAAGTCATAGTCAGGGTCTTCTCTGGGGTATCAGGTTCAGAAGCAACTTCACTGTCAGCTTTGCATTTGTGTTTCCATAAGTCAAGCTCTGAATCAATACATGTGAAAGATGGGAGATCATCACTATAAAACTTCAAAACACTTTCTACCTGTTGTCTGTTCAACATTGCAGGATCCTTAATAACAGCTGATGGTAAAAGATGCATAAATTCAACAACATTTTTTTATGAAGAATTATAAGATTCCGGCGTAATATTCTTACTAGTTGTCCGCCAGTGTTTGAACGATGTTGCTGCTGGATGCAATTCTCAGTACTGACTCTTCAAGACACAGAGCTTGTGCCATTTTTTTTGCTTCACTGTATACCCGAGCATTAAATGATGGATCGAAGACTCTGCATGGCATTCTTAACAGTTTCCACTTCACAATAAGCTCGTGCAATATCTGTATATCGGTGTATGCCAATACACTAAGAGTAGCTTGCAGTGCAAGAAATTGAAACTGTGATAGAGCCAGGAGAAGGAATCGAGCATCAGAACGTGAATCTCTGTTCCACTCTTTTGTACTAAGTGAAATTGCTTCTAAGCAACAAACTATAGGAAGATAAAGATCTGAGAATACCTCGAAAGCCTCGTGACGCTCCACCCATCTAGTGCGACACAGTTGCTTTAGCTTCTTTCTTTTTTCACCTTCTAGTGTGTCATCAATCCATTTCTCTAGTGACAGCTGCCTTTTGGGAGAGTTAGAAAAAAACCCAAGCAATTTTATCAGCTGTGTCCATCATGTTACTGACCTCCCTGATATTGCAACACTTTACTACACAGAGGTGCTGCACAGTGCATGTAGAGTGCTTTAGGATGAATAGATGTTATTCGTGAAGATGCTCTCCTATATCTGCCTGCCTTTGCACCAGCTCCATCAAATGTTTGACCCCGTAATAACTGTGGGTGCAACTGCCAATCAATTGAGTGATGATGTCATTCATTAGCAATGGCCTCACCAGTAACACCAGAAAGACATACATGAAAACCCCAAAACTTCTCTTGTGGCTTGCCATTGTCTAAGTACAGAACACTGATTGACAGTTGCTCGCCATTGGCAGAGTCAGTTGCCTCATCTGCAATGACTGAAAAGTACCTTGCATTTTGGATCTTTAGCAAAAGCTGGTATCTCCACAAATCACAATCATCTGATTTTGTGATTCCTATCATTTAACAGTACAGGACCATCATCACGGTGACCTCTAAAAGCAAGTCCTGCTTATCACACAAGATAACCGTAGCTGTGATTGATCTCAATTTCATTTTGTTCTCAGCTATTAGTTTAGCATGTCTAGAATTGATCTGGTGATCTATACCTACAGCCTGATTTTGTTGTATAGCACAGAAAGCTAGGGCCCTTTCCACAGCAGTTCGATGAGATTCTCGTCCTCGTAAGCCAAAATGTTCACTAAGTTTTTCTTTTACTTTCATCAAGTTTATAAGAGGTCGCCTAACTAAGACACCAAGTTCTTGCTCTCAAAATTTACAGAACCTCCCATCATCATCGCAGAGCAAGCAAGACCACTATATTCTTCTAGCCAATTGATCTGAAATCGTCTATTATGGTCACCAAACTTATGAACAGGAAAATTATACTTTTTATTAGGGACAAAATGGTGCTTGCCCAGATTGGAACTGTACCATGTGACTGTGAGAAAGGCGAACCCTCTTCCCACTCTAGGAATATTACTTCCTAACAATATAATTCTTCAGAAGAAGTCTCAGCACAACTTCTCTTTCCAGGTTCGCTTTCTTTGACGCCCAGACCTTACTATTGCTTCTCTCTCACAATAGCCTTATCTAGACCAAGTATATAATCAACCAGAGTCTTCTCTCTCTCTCTCTAGACCTCTGCCCTCCTTTTCTGTATAAGGTAAGTTGATTATAATCAACAATAACAAAATGATGTACACGACCACGTCTATCAATACATCATTACTCCTATTGTTTTCTAGCGAATTATATAGATTACACAGAGCTCAGTTCTGAGTCTCTCTTCAGTTCATTGAGGAGTTAGTTTGTTGAGGGGCTTTCCTTCTTTCTCCCGGCTTGTTGATTACTCCTCCTTCTCTCTCAAAGTCTCTTGTTCTTTTATAGGCAGCCGGTTTATCTTGTTTTGTGCCTAGGATCATTCTCCTCAGAGACTGATCTGACCAATCAGGAGTTCCTTTTTCCAACCAATCAGGGGTCTCTGCTGTTGCAGTGGGATGATCCATAGTTGCGGTTTTGGTTCTGATGGTTCTGAGTTGGTGGGTGTCTACTGCCACTTGTGGGTGTGTAGTGTCTACCTCCCTCTGACGTGTTTCTCCTCTAACAGCTTCCTCTCTAACAGCTGTCTGGGCTTTCTCTGACACTCCAACCTCCCTCTGACGTGTTTCCCCTCTAACAGCTTCCGCTGTCAGGGCTTTTTCTGACAGTGACCAAAATCACTTGAATAAATTACAGGATCCATAGAGCACGAACTTTCAGAGTCACTCTTCTTCGGTTACATGAACACAGCCATCAGTACTAATGCTACTGCCACTATACGCAGGGCCATTTTTAGGAGCACACTCGTGTAGTTGTAGTTCACCTGAGGTTGAATCAGAATTGATGCTCATATACTTGTTAAGGAAGTCTGAGTCTGGAATAGTGCCATCATCAGTGGCAGGACTGTATAATATTAACATTACTTACTAAGTTAACTAAGAATTAATTTACCTGGAGGAATTCGGACGAAGAAGTGGAGTATGTTCATGCTCTGAGTCTTGCAGATTTTCCTGGTAGCTGGCCTTACTAACTTAGCTCTTTTACTAGACATGTAGCTAAAGACAAGTCACATGTAGTGAGCAGCTGGATTTGCATAATGTGGCTTGGTGTGTGGTTTGTCAACACTTGATTGTTTGGAGGTTTGGCAGTTTGGTGGTTTGTTAATCCTTGAACTTGACCTGTGGTGCTTGTTTCAACATAGCTGGCAAATGCCTTGTTAGAGCAGATGAGATATTCCAATAATAGGAATTGGAGGGAGCGAGGGGTGGCCTAGTATGCTGTTGTCATGAGAAGGCCAACCGTGGGCACTTACAGCTATCTCAAGTGCTCCATTGTATAGAGTGTGTCATGCTTTAGTGTCCTTCTAGATGGCAATCTTCAAGGTTTAGATAATGGCATACTTTTGTGGCGCTCCTTCCTTTGTAGAAACATGAACAGATGGAGTGTAGAAGCTTTACCTGAGCCTAAGGAAGATTCTCAATGGATGACGCCAAGTGATGACGCCAAGTGTTGACGCCAAGCAATGATGCCAAGCGATGACATCAAGGCAAGCGATGACGCCGATGACGCCAAGCGATGATGCCAAGCGATGACGCCAAGCGCTATGAAGGCAATAAAAAAAATCAACAACAGTTACGATTGGTTTTGAACACAAATAATTTTAAGTGTGTAGCTAGCTTGATTATCTTTCTAGATAGAGCTATAGTACCGATAGTAAGGGAATTCATAAACTGTCTCTGAGACATAGCCAATATTTGTCTGCTGATTCAAGTAGATGCTGGTTCTAATTCCAGATTGATTGTCAATCCCTTATGCATGCACCTCATTTCTCTAACACAGGCCTGTAGGCAGACATTTAAAAAGTTGCAGATTGCGCATGAAGCGCGCCATCCAGGGTGGTGAGGCTTGCCCCCAAGAAATTTAAGTTCCCTAGCCAATTTCATGTTTAAATTTGGAAAATATCACAGAACTTTTGTTTAGTCAAATAACAAATTTTCCCTCTGCACTCTGTGATGGTAGCTACTTCTGCAAAAACAAACAAATATTATCTACTAATTTTAGTTTCATAGTTGACGAGTAATAAAGCAAAAGCACTTCTTCTCTTTGCGCAGGCAAGTAATTGTTCAATCGTCTGAGAACATATACTGATCATTCGCAGAACAGAGCTTAATGGGATTGTAGCCAAAAAATTAGGAAGAATTTGGGGATAACACTGCTTTAAAGGAGTCACTCGGTGTTTCTGGACAATCTTCTTGTGGAACAAGCAGCTACTTGGACTTCCAGCAACAGAGTTCTTCATCCACTATGTTACAACTAGGAAGATCATCAGAGTAGAATCTAATTGCTTCTCCTATATTGCTAACTGATGAGCTATTTGTGATGTTTATAAGTAAAAGCCCTTGAAGGGAGGCTGCTTGCTTACTGTAACTGTGAATCTTCACTTATTAGGTGGTCAAGGAAAGGAATAGGAACAGTTTTTTCGAAAGAAGTCTTCAACCAATGTAAATTCTGGGTATGAATGATGCTGCTGATGCTAACTTAAATGTGGCATTTATACTGATAGTTCAGTAATCTACTGGTATGTTCGATAATATGTGATCAGTGTCTTCCCTCTAGTTTTAGCTCCTCATATATAGCATTGCATGACTGTAGACACACCAGACACTATGTCATGCTTCTTGCCCTGAATTTTAATAACAGCTCCTTTAAGATAGTGTAAGGAAGGGTATAGTGTTACCATGGAGCAAATAAACTCGAAGGATTCCAAAGCTTTCATATGAGCAAGTTGCATTCTTTTTATCTTTTGGTGACCACCCTTCATTGTAGAGAGGAAAGTTAGTATCCCCATACAACATTTACTCACATATCTTGATCAAGAATGGATAGCCAAGGAGAAATCTTTCCAGCATCTACATTTTGAACCCAATGAGTTTACTGATACCGAAGAGGGACTGTGCCTGCCTACTTGATGTTGTATTCTGTAAAACAGTAGCTTTGACGAGCCCTTTTCTTTTTGCAGATTATTTGGGTTAAACTCTTAATGTGGCCTATGCACTTTTTGATATGTGGATCTGAGCAAGCATTTAAGATAGCAAGATTGAGTGAATGGTCAGCACAATGTGTATAAAGTGTCTTTGGTGGCCTTTCAATTGCTTGAAACCTGCATGATTTTGCTCCTAACCTGCTTTTGCTCCACTTGTTGTGGAAGCACCATCATATCCTTGGCCACACAAGTTGCTAACAGATGCTCCGAGATTCTCCACCATCTCCACAATTGCACCAGCAATGTCAACTGCTCTAACTCTTTCTAATTAGCTATAAATTCTTCCAGAGTGTTACATTCGCTATCAATGGCAAAGATAAATGGTCAAATGCTCAACATTAGGATAGGTCACTTCATCTGCTATATAGAACAGAGAAAAATGTAGCTGTCTTCACTTCAGCAACAATACCTCACAAAATTACATCAACATCATTGTGTGAGGTAGGAGAAACCTATGTTGCCTTTGGACTATTGAGTTGGTTAAATAACATCATGTCTGTCAAATCATGTCTGTCAAAGCATAATTTTTAAGAAGTGCCAACAAATTTCCTGGATTTTTACTATGTTATACATTTTCTACATCACCTCATAAAGCAAGGCCCCTTTTTATTTACTGCATGGACAATTTGATGAATGATGTGTTTGTTCTCATTCATTTGTACTTGCAGAGGACCGGCAGACATTACATCAATGCGAGAAGCTGGATTGTCAATCGTTGCCTTAAAAATATCAGGATATTGAAGATATTCTCGATAGTGAAGTCAAGAGTGGTTTCTAATGACATTGCTAAGCTTACTCTATTGAGAACAAGACCTATTTAAAAAGAAGCCTTTGTCTCTTCTCTTAATGCTAGCTGGATAAGTGACATGGCCCACAAAACACAATTTAACTTGGAACTGTATAACGGCCAGAGAAATCTTTCAAGCCAGGAAACAATGAAGTTATGGTAGTTACCAATCTTTAATTTTTTACATAGCCAAGAGGCTAATATGAAGAGTAAAAAGATGTAAACCTCCATGGAGGAGTCAAAAGTCAAAGTGCTGATAAGGGATGTTGCTTAAATTGTTCAAATGAATTAGTTCCATTGGGAAGAGAGTTCCAGAGCCTAGAAGTAGCAGGGGGAAATGAAAGGTAAGCAGATTGAGTTCTGTGTGGGATTAGCAGATGATTACTTGGGTGGAAGGATCGGAGGTTGTAGCAGGGAGTTGGTTGGCATGGTGGGAGGCTAGAAGGAAAATCTATGTTATTGTGAATAAGTTTGAAGAAAAAGATAAGTTTGGCATTACAGTGGCGAGAGAATAGAAATGGAAGATGAAGCTTAGTGAGAGGAGAAGGGTAATCTGAGGACCATTGTTTACTACACAATTTACAGGCAAACTATTGTGTTCTCTCAAGATGAGAAGAAAGATGGGATGATTGAGTTCCCAGAGCAAAGAACAGTACCCCAAATGAGGACAGATAAGAGAAGTGAAGAAGAGTAGAAGTGTCTGAATAGCAGTAGAAATGATGGTTAGAGAAGACCAAGTAATTTATGGATCTTGGAAGATATGTAAAATATGTGATTGGTCCAGGATAGAGATGAAGAAAAGAGGATTCCCAGGTACTTGAACTCAGTCATTAACTGAATTGGAGAACCACTGATACACAGAGGTGGCAAAAACTTAGTAAGAGGTTGAGATAAGCATGTATTTTGACTTCATTAGATTAAGTGTGAGAGATTGGGAAGCAAGCCAGGCAGTGATACAGTTTAGGTCTTTCTGAAAGAGAAAAATCAGAACGAGAATTGAGGATATCATCAGCATAATAGAGAATAAGCTTAAATGCGATAGACAAGGGCACATTACACACATCATTGACGTAAATTATAAAGAGACGAGGACCTATTATAGATCCCTGAGGGCCACCAGAAGATACAGGGACAAGTGAGGAGGTGGTGCCTGTGATGATCACTAGTTGCGAACATTCCAAAAGATAGGAGTGAAGCCAGTTAGTGAGGTAAGGAGAGAAGTGCAGGAAGGAAAGAAAATCAATGTGAGGAACGGCCGTTTTGAAATCTAGAAAATAAGCACCAACTAGTTGAAGAAGCACCAGGCTAGAGAAAGCCCTCGCAACGAGTGGTTAGGCACTAATTAAGTATTATCCTGAAATGAATTTCGTTAAAATTCCATAAAATTCATTTCCCAAGTCCCAATCGCATGCTTGACCACGTACTCAAATTTTAGAGACTAACGAAACCACTTGTTGCATAGAATAGGGCTTCCTCTAGCCACTGGTGCTAATTTCAGCTCTATAGCACTTGGCAATCTGGAGACTGTCTCATGACAAATTTCACTTTTTGGTGTGTTCTGGGAACTGAAGACACCTCTACCCACTTCCACTGTGCAGCAATGATGGTATTCTCAGAGAAATCCACCTGCAGGACAACGCATGGGTTGTTGCATGCACTCACCAAACTCTTGAAAGTGGTGACTTGTTTTAGCCTGCTCTCCATGTAGGTGTGCTCGTGACTGCCACTTTCTCCACTTCTAGTTAGTTTTGTTTTGTTTATAACTTGCACATGAAGACGTCTGAGACTAGGACAACGCATAAGACTGCCCGCAGCATTTATGATGAGAGTAAAGGGAAGGAGGACATGGAAGACCATCGTTCAGTCACACCTGTGAATCTTTCGATGTTCTAGAAATCTCACTCTGTGAACTTTTCTTGTGAAAAAATGTGGTGATACTGCAGCTCATATGAGACAGGAATCACTGAAGCAAAAAACATTTTGCTTCTAAATGAGTGCGTCTCATTTGTACATGCACCGTACATGTAGTGTATGTGTATTTATGTACATTCAGATGGAGCAATAAACAGTGTGTGTGTGTGTTTGTGTGTGTTGTGTTGCATTGCGCACGTGTGTGTGTGTGTGTGTCTCTGTGTGTGTGTATGAACTTAACTATTCTCGTATAATATATATATATATATTAGTTTTCCACTGTACATTGCCACGTGCCTTCTCTCGACACCCTGTGTACGTTGGTGGTATATGACACGTGTCCAAGTCAGGCTCCCGACTACCTGCCTCTGGAATAGTGAAGACTCTAATGTCTTTATGCATTCTCGACCGATATTTTCTCAGGAATCCAAATTTGATCTTGAAGCTAGCCTTTATAGAATCAACCTTTATAGAATCAACCTTTATAGAGCAAAGTTGAGATGTCTACAAACATGTATCCATTAAGCTTTAGGATATGCAAAGGCTTTTAAAAAGGCTTGGCTTACTTTAGGCTGTAGGTTTTTATGAATACCTTGAAAACAGCAGACAACATCGTCTCAGTGTCCCTGGTGTGCAAGGTTGGCAAAGATTAGCAGACAACATCGGCTCAATAGTTGGCAAAGATTAGCAGACAGCATTGTCTCGGTATCCCTGGTGTGCAAGGTTGACAAGGATTAGCAGACAGCATCGTCTGTGTTCTCCTGATGTGCAAGTTTGGCAAGTTTAAAACTTCCCCCAGGATGAAGTTCGGGAGCAATGCATGCTGTACAATCAAGGAAAGTCTGCGTCAAATAGAAATGCTAGAGCCATTATAAAGAACAGGCAGTAAAGAACAGGCAATAATAATAGACAGTGGCTAAGAAACCCAACAATAAATTAATGTATCAATGTGTTGTCAGAAAGAAAAGTTTTGGGCATTTCCCGTCCACTGAACAGTTCCATAGAAAGGGTGCAAATGCCAATTTCCACGTGATTTTTCCAGCTATTACACCAGTGGACTGAGCTCAGTTCTCAGTTTCAACATGTCATTTCCAGCTCTTTTCCCTCTCCTAAGCTCACATACAAAAGCCATGCTATATGAGCCAAACACTAACTCTACAAGCCTTCTAGTGGAGTTGGAATACAGTTATCTAGCCTAAAAAATGTCGATGATGAAGTTGATTATTGAGGTTATTATAATGTTATCATGTAGCTCAGCAGAGGAAGTAGCAACGTCTCCTTCTAGTTTCGACAGTTTTTGCTCCATGGACTTCACCGTCCAAACACTCTCCTTCAAAGTGAAACATGCAAAAGTTAAATTTAAAAAATGTTAATTCAGTGAGAAACATGTCAATTCTACTAATGTATACAGTTCTAATTAATTATGGAGCCATTAAAACAGGGGTCCCAAACTTTTTTTAAAATTATTATTTTTTAAGGAGCGTTCAACTTTTCCCCCTGCATGTCTCAGTCTTGCAGGAAGGATGGGAGGGACACGAATGAGCTTACATTTATTAGGCTATCACGGAAACTTGCCGTAGTCCTACCAACGAAGACTAAAAACTGGACAATTTAAAATAAGGTAGGTAAGGTATCTTCACTAGACATGCCAAGCAGCTGGCCTCCAGAAGTATATGTCTCTCCCAAGTTCACAAAAGTCAACACAGATTTGACACTCACCTAGGTCAAGATCCCAGCTACTGCCTTGTAATTTTTAAAAAAATCTGAATTTACCATTTCTCCTTCAATTTTCACAAGAGTTGGTATCATTTTAAGGCAAGACCATTTATATTCTAAATAATGCTCATTTAGTGTATTTGTGTAATTTGGGAGTTTGTACATGAAAAAGAATGTGAAAAAATAATTATGAGTTTCCTCTAATTGAACTCTCAGTTGAGCCAAGAAGTCTTGAGAGCTGAACGCTACCAGAGGTCACTGGAGCTTGTGCGGAGGATCAGAGGGAAGAAGGGACAGAGTTGATAAGCAAGGTGATGACACAAGCGGCCGAGTTGATGCGACTCCAGGAGGGAAATGCCAAACTCCGGAGCAAGCTCAACATGGCAGAGTTGCTGAGTCAGCGAACATGCCGAAAAACAGGAGTGAAGCCAGTTAGTGAAGTAAGGAGGGAAGTGCTGGAAGGAAAGAAAGGCAATTAACGGTTTGAGAGGCACAGAATCAAAGACCTTTTAGAGATCTAGAAAATAAGCACCAACCAATTGAAGAAGAGAGTGAAATGAATGGTTGGCCAAGAGAAGTGCTAAAGAAGTGGACCGATGAGGAAGAAAACGAAATTGATAATATTGTGTTCAGTACAGAATTTGTAAAGGAGAGAGTGAATATGCTTTTCAAGCAGCTTACTAAAGGAAATGTGCTGGTAGTTAGAGAGATTGTCAAGGTTAGATGAACATTTAGGGATGGGAACAATGAAGGAGTTTTCCCAATCAACTGGAGGATATCCTTGAGACAAGGATAAGCTGAATAGATATATGTAATGATACCAACTATGATAGGCATTTGGATTTAAGCATATTTTAGAGGAGATCACTGCATATTGAGTCATGTTGGCTCATTGTTAAGTTTTCTGCATAAGCAGCGCCATGCTCACTTGCTCGTGCAGCCAGTTCTTCCTCCAGCCAAGATGTTTTCTCATACCATTGCCGATTAAACCTGCAGGCGTCTTGCTCCGGGTGAATGACGGGAATCCAGATACGACTTGCACAAGTTTTCCGTCCAACTCCTTTGCTTCGCTCGGCAACTACTATGCTTCACCAAACATATTGATGATTACCATTAACTCTGGTTGTTTAGTGCCCTATTTTTACCCCCAACCTGTAATAAAACAGGTGCTTACTATTTTGTTAAATGAAAAATCAAAATACTGTCATAACTAAGTTCTGTTAAGATTTCATATTTCTAAGGTATGCATATTCATATTTGTGGCTTCCAGAATAAACCCACTGTGTTTTAAACCATGTTAGTTTCAATATGGAGGGTCTGTTTTCTGCATAAGCAGTGCCATTCTCACTGGCCCTTGCAGCCAGTTGTTCCTCCTAGTTGTTTTCACATACCACTGCCTGATTTAATATTCCCGCATTATTTAAAAGGGGGGTCGTTGGTATTTTTTTAATTTAATTTTAATTTTACTTGTAGTTACAATTTTAGAGCTCCGTAGATTCTGTAAACTTCATGGTATGGACTTGATATATAGCTCAAAAGATAGGTCTCTCTGTGTGCTCTCTTTTGATACTAAAATATGTTTCATAGGTATAATTATAGGAAAGTTACTAGACCCTAAAGCGTAATCAATTTTCCACCCGCGCGCTTGACCACGTACTAAAATTTTAACCCCTAATGAAAAAGGTCATTGCATGCTCTAGGGCAGGGATTCTCAACCAGGGGTAAATTTACCCCCGGGGGTAAAAAATGACATGGCATGAGGTAAATAATTGCCGTACCTGATAATTGAATAAGGAAAAGGCTTATAGAAGATTGGTATATATAACTTACCTGAGGTTTGAGGTTACTATATTATTATTCACACTATTGTGTGATTGTTTTCATTGTTTTACTAGGGGGGGTAAGAAGGGTCAACCAAGCTATTTCACCGACTCAAAGGTGGCACTCTACTGGATCAAGGGACGGGGAAAGGAATGGCAGCCATTTGTGCAGAACCAGGTCAACCAGATATGCAGTCTGACTGCGGTTGATCAGTGGCAACATTGTGCAGGTATCGAGAACAATACACCTGGAAGTTGTCCCAGATATGACAACTCAATCCTTTATCAGATGCTTTAAGCATTTTACTGCTCGAAGAGGTGTCCCTATTCGAATCATTTCGGATAATGGCAGAACCCTTAAGTCTGCAGCCAAACTCTAGTGAAGATACTCAAACATCCTGAAGTGCAAGGATACTTCGCAGGAATCCATATTCAGTGGAGTTTTAACTTGGAGAAGGCACCATGGTGGGGTAGGATATTCGAACGCATGATTAAATCCGTGAAGTGATGTCTGCGGAAGACAATTGGAAGAGGAAACCTTACCATGAATGAACTCGTGACAGCCACCACTGAAGTGGAAGTGATAGTTAACTCCCGACCCTTGTCTTATCTCTCAACCGAGGATATAGAAGAGCCACTCACTCCATCACATCTTATTACAGGCCGACGTCTTATGAGCTTGCAAGATGGGCCCTACAATAGAGATCTCGACGATCCCATTGAAGTGAATCAGAATACCCTCACAAAATGGATGGTCTATCTCAGCCGGTGTTTTGGACCACTTCTGGGGAAGATAGAAGAAGGACCATCTATTGGAGCTCAGAAATTCGCATCGACATACACTCAACAAGCACCCTGCTGATCCAATTAACATTGGCGACATTGTAATCATACAAGAAGCCGACCAGCTGAGGGGATTTTGGAGATTGGCCAAGATAGAAGACCTCATCACAGGTTCTGATGGTCAAGTCAGAGGTACTCGCATCCGGACTCGGACAGTTGGGAATCGACCCACTTATCTGCAACGACCAGTCCAACTGTTGTATCCATTGGAAGTGCATAGTTGGAGAGATTCCGATGATCATGAGTTATCTGACACCACTGTCCCAAATGAACAGGGGCCTGATATCACTGTTACTCCTGAGGCTGATGTGGAGAGCAGATAGCCATCATCCAGACCAAAGAGAACTGCTGCTTAGAATGCAAGGGAGATTATTAGGGTCCTGGCAGAGGATTCCTAACTGATCATGAACTGAACAGGTGTATTTATCATGTAACTTTTATCATTATTATTATCTGACAATCCACAGGTTGACCAGTGCTGGTCAACGGGGGAGGATGTTGTGGATCATTATATATTTGAGTTATGTAATCATCTGTCATATATGAGCATGCACAGTATAATTATGTGGTTTTTGCTTGGATACGAATATCATAACATTGTGAAGAAGCAACAGTGGCGTTGTTAGTTAACTAAACAGTCAAAGAGGTTCCCAAAGGCTAAAGAAATAGGAAACAGGTTACTGTTTATTACAGTGAGTACATGATATAGATATTTTATATGCATATTTAACAAGAATACATACAGTGAATAACGATAGATCGCGCTGCGCCATCTATGGATCCTTAGCAGTAATCGGTAGATTGCGCATGCCGGTATCATGTGGTAAGCAAGATTAGCCCTAGCCCTAACCCCAGCCCCAACCCTAGCCCTTCCGCTCACAGAAAGGAAAAAATTCCGATGGTGGCAATGATGAAAAACAAACAGTGAGCCGCTCAGACATAAGACTTGTTTCTGCACCTAGCTCTACCAGGCAATCCCAGTGGCTCAATTGACCATGTATATAAGTCAGAGTTGTGAGTGCGAGTCCTGTGTGGGACTTGTTTTTTCCCAGGTATGTCAGCAAGTCACCACCCAAGTTGTATCCCTTTGTGGGTTCCACCGTGATTCCACCCCAGGTCAAGGAGTTGTGTAGGGGCGTAGCAATGAATTTGGGGTTGGTGAGGCAAAACCACACACGAACCACGCCCAATGAATATATATTAACCACAATCACTCTAACCATACCAACAACACTTAAAATTTTGGAAAACTGACATTAAAATTGACAATACTTAAAATTTTGGAAATTTGTATTTCCTACGTTCATTCCTGTCACAAAACTCATTAGATACACAGCTTAAATCTAAAGTGTCAGTTAAGTCTTTATGAACATTCATAATCATAGCAGCATTTAATCGTTCTTACTTCATAGTGGAGCGTAAGTATGTTTTTATACGTCGCATGACTAAAAATGAACGTTCACTAGCTGCATTGGTTGCTGGTGCAACCAACAGTAAATGGACAGCTCGAACAATTTGAGAGTATTAGCTTCTCTCTGCACCTGACATAGCTTTCATCACGTTGACAAGTGAATATACATGTATATTGGAAGGATCATCAACCTTGTTGTTGAGATGAAATGTCTGGAGCTGTGCCAAGAGTACATCTTTCACTATATCGTCTTCATACAACTGAAATAACTGATCATACTCTTCACTTCCACTACCTGAAGCAACACTATCTTTATCTCCACTTTCTCTGCCTTCACCTTTTAATAGTAGCTGCTCTAGGGTCTTATAGATCTGATATCCTTCTTGCTAAAATCTGTCAGTGATACAATTGATTACTGTATCAAGGGCTTCAAAGTATATGGCTCGGTAGGAGTAACAGGTGCAGTTCTACTGTTGTTTTGAGAGTCAAAACGCTGTGGAGTTTTTCGTCTCCGAGGTAACACTGGCTCCTCAATACCACAGTTATCTGTTTCCCTTGTTACACACTTCCAAAATAACTTGTAATTTTCATCAGATCTCATTGACTTTAGAGAGAGAAAAAGATTGTCACAAAGGGTACATAATAATTAGCTATCATAAACCCAGAGTTTGTGCTTCAGAAGCACTCATCCTTGTGTGCTGAATGGTCTCACTCAAATTATCAGAATGCCTAAGAATGTTTTGAAGTAAGAAAGCTCCATAAAAATAATCAAATGTTTGCATTTGGCTTGCAACACCATTTACACGTGCTCTAACCTCAGAAGCTGCTTTACTATCCAAAATGGTTTCCCACACTTTCAAAATGACATCATAATTGTCTAGTATACTTTTAAAAGTGTCATTACACACAGTCCAGCGTGTTGGACATAAAACACGAAACCCAACCCTGGCTGGAGAAAGTTCACTTTTAAGATTTTCAAAAAGAGAGTGCCGCTTGGGTGAATATTGAAAAAGCTTGCTAATTTCGTATGTGGTGTCCATATTTGATGGTAAAAGCTTCACACTTTTAATGGAGTCACCAATTGCAAGGCTTAAAGTGTGACCATAACAATGGGTGTACAGTGCACGTGGTTCATCTTGGAGTATCTGTGACTTGACTCCTTTTCTGCTTCCAGCCATATTGCCAGCACCATCGTGACACTGTCCACAGCAACGTGATAGACTAAGATTAAATCTCAGTAAGGCATCCTTTATAATATGAACTATAGTAGTGGCAGTTATATCTGGGCAGTGATATAAGCCTACAAAATCTTCATGAACTTCAAGATCTGGGCTGACATGCCTAAAGCATATTACCAACTGCTCCTTATTGTCCACACATTGTCTGCCATAATAGTATAATAATCAACTTGCTGAATACCTTTAATGACCTTATGAAGAATGCTATGTGACATCACTTGCAAAATTTCATTCTGGATCTCTGGACTCGCATATTTGTCCATTTTCTTTTCCAGCCAATCAAGAATATCCTGAAACAATTACAGCTAGTCTAATAATATTCATTATACTCTTAGCTATGTAAACTTACATGCTGATCACAACTTCTCAATTTCAATAGTTGAATGAAATTGCTCTCCTTCTCATCGTGTCCTCTGAAGGCTAATCCTTGCCTACCTAAAAATTGCATATTCTCAAGAATAGTCATCCCATTTTCTTCTTTGTGTGCCTGATCTAGCATATCACTGCTTGATCCCGATCCTGTGACTGCTCGAACAGCATCAAGATGACATTTAGATGTTTGATGTTTCCTGTTTTACAGTTTTAATTAATAATATATCTGCTATTTTTATTAGCTTAAATGTTTACCTGAATCTTGAGCTAGCATCTTTCCAGTTCGAGTATCCTTGAGAAATGTAAGCATCTTCTCTCTTGCTAGAAAGACCTTTAGACATCAAATTCATTTTGTGTGCTTCAGAACAATAAAAACAAAGCACAAAGTCATTGTTTTCTGATAATCAAGCCATGGCCATTCTTCAAACCAAGCAGGTTTAAATTTTCTCTTTTCTCCTTTACTGCCAAATGATCTTGAGGGAAAGAAAAACTTCTTAGGTTGATTTGGATGAGAGTTTTTTGAAGTAGCCATACTGCTTCAAAACTTGATTATTTTTAGTGAGCACCTGCATTCATCCTACATGTGGCTTGTAGTCAGGGTGCACATGTAAAAAGAGATTAGCACACATGTTATAATTTAGCACTCTGTTATTAAAAAAATATCTGTCTTTTGACTTGTGGGGTGCATCAATTGATATGTGTGGTTGTTTTATTTCTAGGGGTGTGGTTAGTGGAAAATATTGGTGAGGCGAGCGCTTGCTACGCTCTGCGCGGGCGGAGTGTAGGCGAAAGGCATGGTCTCGACCTCGCCCCACCCCACCCTAGGGTCGCTAATGATCCTTAGATAGCGCAGCGCGATCTATATTCAGCTCCCCTATATATAGCAAACTTGAAATAACAGGTCAAGTTACTGTAAAGTATACTATGTTTCAAGTACCAAGCACTGCATAGCAACGCATCTGTTCATATCTCTGTGTTTCAAGTACCAAAGCATGCCCGCAATAGCTATTATGATATATACTCAGCAACGCGTCTGTTAATCACTGGCTATCATAATTATTTCAACCAAGCACACCTAGCAACTCAAGTATCAAGCATGCCCGTGGTGCATCTGCTTAGCTATTATGATACCCAGCAACGCATCTGTTAAATCATTGGCCAAGTACCACACGCTTAGCAACGCATCTCACTGGTTATCATGTTTCAAGTACCAAGCGATGAAGAGAGAGCAGCAAAAATTGTTAGGAGGAGAGTAATGAGGCTGCATTCAGCATCAAGGGGTCAGCCAAGCAATAATTCTCACCAAAAGCTGCGTGAGAGCCTATCTTTGCCAGGAGCAGCTAAAAAAGGTGTCCATGCAGGAACTAACCGGGCCAAAGATAATCCTCGCACAAAGGATGCGTTTGTCACGCTGCTGTATGGTGGTTATGTCCTGCCTGTCAGGGTATTGGGCCAATCTATCAGAGACACTGGAACAAAGAATGATCTTGTAGCACTCTGCACCGAAGCTGTTACAGAAATGGACAAAACAATCTTGAGATCTGATGGATGGATAGTACGTCCTGTTAAGAATATCAACAGTCCCTATAGTGAGGCATCCCCCAGGGGTAAGTTTTTCAAAGGAATCTTTACCAAGCTCGCCATTTGGAACATGACGGATTATGAGAGAATCATTTACCTAGATGGAGATGTGCTGGTGCTGGCTAATATTGACCACATGTTCGACTGTGGCACATTTTGTGCTGCCTATAGGCATTCCGACCTCTTTAATGCTGGTGTCCTGGTTGTAGAGCCATCTACAGAGGTATTCAAGGACATATTAGAAAAAATGGCAATAATCACATCATATGATGATGCTGATCAAGGATTTTTGAATCTTTACTTCAAAGAGCGTTCTTTGCTTTAGAGACTGGTTTCAAATTTGCAGTGGGCTTCAATTGGGAGTCAGCCATTGGACTTGTATCAAAGTCATAAACTTTAGTTGGAATGGAGTCTGGTGGACTACTTGAGGGGACAAAGAATAGCTTGCTTCCAAAGATTGTCTTATTCAGCGTTGAAGGAAACTTAGAACAGCCTACGCAAAACAGCTGTATAGCTACAAACTAGAGTGTTCGCATTCCTGTTAATGAGTTTGGACCGTGTCACTGTGTTGAGACTTATGTTTTGCTGTGTGTTTCTTCTTCTGTGAGAAAAGAAAGGCGGCATCCCTAATTTGGTGCTTATTTGTAATTAAACATTGTTTTAGTCTCAAGTGATAGTTAGGGGGAAACCCGCTGTTAGCTTGACTGAGAAAGAGTCAAATTAAAGGCGGGAGTAACGGCGAGTCGACATCCGAATCGGCTAGAGCGATTAAGGTTGAGGCACTCAAGAGAGCATTTCCGACGGCTTCGAAGGTGTTGAACTCCATGTCCATGTCTGGTCAGTGTTATTTTTGGTGTCGGGAGTCATAGTTTTGAGGCTGCTGCTGTCATAGTTGCGGTCCACTCAGTGGTCGGTCTATCTCAAGTTTTCTGTTGTGTTCCTGGTATTGGTTGGCTTCTGCCATCAGCTGCAAGCACTGTATCTCCAGCTCCTGGTCTGCTGCCCTGTCTTGGCATAGCAACTCAGCAGCAGCTAGTCTTTCAAGTTGTAATCATTCTCTCCTCTCCGTTCCCTCCCTTGATGTGTGTAACTCTTGCACGGTCATCTCATTCCCAACGTTGCTTCTGTAGCTGAGCTTGTTGGGCTAGTAGGGTAGATTGTTACATCAACAACTGCGGTGGTGACTGTGTCATACCCATCCTCTGGGTGATGGGACCACTGATGATCCCATTACTCTGCTTGGGGTCAGAGGTTAGGGCTATGTGAGCAAGCTCAATGAACTCCAACTGCAGGCCCAGCAATTTCACATGACAGAAAAGAAAGAAAAGTGTCATTTTCTAAAGAGTGAGGCCAGTGGTTATTGGAATTGTCACTTCAAAGGTGTTTAGGTCATCGGCCAGAAGTCCAGCCGGATCAATTGTTACACTCTGGTAGCTAGTGTTCGACTACTACACTTTGCACGAAGCACTTATGCACTAGTCAACAATTTGCAAATCACCTTCTTTAGAAAGAAACGCAACCAAACAAGACACTCGACAGCTGAAAGCCTACATACTTCTACCTACAATCATGCCTAACGAATTTAGTTATCAGCAATAGCTTAGGCTCGAATCAACTTTGCTGCCACCAGATGTTAAGCATGTACTCAACCTCCCAACAATTGCCAGGCTGCAGACCGACACTCCCACTCTCACTAGGTTCTACTTATGTCCACAACCAACAAATACTTAGTAAGTATATGGGCAACACAAGTTACAAGAATCAACTAGGACAGAAGTGGTTATCCAGACGGGGGCTGGCCTTAAATAGCCTTGCTTTCCTCCAAAGAATGTGACCATATTAGGTATCAATAAGAATGTGGTTAATCAGGAATATGACTACATGTGGAGAGTGTGAGCTTGACAAAGTGTGCATGTCATTCATAAAGCGATTACTTCAAAGATCTCCACAGTTTCCATGTCACCCGAACGTGTTGAGTGGTAACTCCCAGCAGGGACATCACTGTAGGCCTTGGGCAAAGCAATGCCCTGGCCCCTACATACTCACCTATGGGAATAAAAATGTCAAATATAGATTTATTGGTACTTTCAACAAGAATATTGCTAAAAAATCAACATGCTCTAAGTGAGGATTAATCAACACAAAATATAACATAAGAGTTGAAAATCACAAAGTTTCAACATATAAATGATAATTAATTGGTACACCATACAGATGGAAAATTAATGGTAGAGTATGAATTATTTACGAAATTTCTTATAATTGGCTTGAAGTCAATGGCCTTCAGGATGTCAATTTCCATGTGAACCAAATGCTGCTGCCCCAAGTTCAGGCTGTGTCCAGCAGAGAGCACATAGATGGTGAGTTGATGGATCCATGCTTGCAATCCAGTATAGCCTCCCGATATATTTTTGAGGCAGGTCTGACCACTGCAGTTTGATAGTGGGATTTTGTTCTCATTCAGAAAATCCACAACTGTGTCGGCTAGATTCTTTGCTCCATGAGAAAAGATGGGGATGAACTTGATAAAATGGCAGGCTCATATATCCACGAATGTTCCAGATGGTAAATGTCAGTTGATCAATGTGTGAGAAGTCTGGAGTGGAATCCACACTTGTTCAATAATACTTTGACACTTCTATTTCTTCCAGAATAGCGGAGAGAATATTTTGTCCCATTAATTCAACTAACAAATGTTTGCCGATAGATAGGATGGGTTCCCTTTTCCAGCATTCCCATAGAGTTTGAGATGCTCTTCCAAAAATTCACTCAGCAGTACTCCTACTCTGAGCGAAGATGTTTGATTAGTAAAGAATATACACATCCAGTTTCTTTATGCAGAATCACTCATGCACTTGAAATGTTCTTCTCCATTTTCATGTTCTACAATAAGATTGCTGTGCTATATAGCAGTCATTGGATGTAGTGAATGGAGATACCTTGGGATGGAGAATAGAGTAGCCATTCACTTTTTTATGCACTTGCCATTCCACAGCTTACGTTTGAACGCATTCTTTGATAGATATATGCCATGTCTTGCTTCTCTCTCATCCAGCTACATCATACACTCTGTGCGAATGTGAAAGGTTGCAATCATGATTCTGACATGATGTTGGCCCACTATGAATCCAGTAATCCACTGTATTAGTATTCTTAAAGTTCCATAGCCCGGGATCTGTGACGAGAGCCGCACACTCCTTTGCTGTTACGTGTATTTCCTCTTGTGGAATGTCCCCAGCAGCAGCTACAGGTAATGGTATGTCTTGAATTGGATGATTGGATGCAGGAGTGGAAGTAGATGACGATGCTGTATTTGGAGGAGCAGTATATACTAGTAGATGACATTGTACCTGGATTGAACCAAGATATTCACTTTGGAAGTTTACTCATTTTCTCCTTCTCCTCTGCATGCCTTTTCCTCTTCTGTGCTCCACTCACAAAAGTATGCTTTATTTCTGCTCAAGTTGTAGTTTCTGGTACAATCGTTTAAAATATATTTTGTTGCATGCCTTTGGATGGATTCTAACGACTTGATGTTCTTAATAAGATGGGGCCACCAAATTTGCGAACAGTAGGTTAGAAGAGACCTTACCAAGGTGAGATATAAGCTTTTCTTGACAGAAATTGGTGTTGTCGTACTGAAAGTGCATCTAATCAAACCTAAAGCTCTGTAGGCTTTGGCACTTATGGACTTGTGCTGGTCATCCCAAGAGAGGTTAGTCGCCAGAATTACACCCAGATCACGGCAGTTTTCCTGGACACATAGTCCCTGATCACCAAGATAGTATGGGTGTTCACCATCTGCACTGTTCTACCAGTTATGCATCACATTGCTCTTTAGTGCATTCAACTGCAATTCCCTACTCGTTGCCAAATGTAGGTGGAGTCAAAGGCACAAGACATCATTTGGTGAGGTAATATTCTTATAATACTTACTTTAGTGCCATCAGCAAATAGGAGAAATTTGCAGGTGAAGGATGCATCAACAATGTCAATAATATACAAGATAAAGAGGAGAGGACCAAGTACATCAATATTTGGGGTGTGAGATTAGTAGGCCGGACTTATTTACCCTTAAACTGCTAAAATTCAGATGTCGGCCTACTATATACAAGTTTAAATATTCTAGGCTTCAATTTCAATATTTGGGGTGTGAGATTAGTAGGCCTGACTTATTTACCCTTAAACTGCTAAAATTCGGATGTCGGCCTACTATAATATATACAAGTTTCAATATTCTAGGCTTCAATTTCAATATTTGGGGTGTGAGATTAGTATATAGGCGTGACTTATTTACCCTTAAACTGTTAGAATTCGGATGTCGGCAGGGCATGCCTTAAACAACTGGCAATAAGGTGGAAGAAGAGTGCTGAATGGTCACTTTTTGATAACGGTTGGTGAGATAAGCTCTGAACCAGAATAACAGTTTGCCACTAATACCATACATTTGTAGCTTGCAAAGAAGTTTAGAATAAGGTACACTGTCAAAAGCCTTTCGCAAGTCTAAGTAGATAGTATTGGTTGAAATCTTCTTTTGAAAGAGTTGAAAAAATCATTGAGGAACAGAGATAGTTGCGGGTCGAGTTGGCGTATAAATGAAACTTATATCAAGCTTAATAATAACTAAATTTATCTTTATAGAGGAGTAGATTCATTAGGCAATAGGGTTTTTGCTTAGGACTAAACTCCAGCTTTACTGATTATAAGTGGGTGGTTTTATATCTAGATGTTGGAAAATAAAACTATGGCCATAGTTTGTTAATGTCTTTCCTTTGAGTTTTATATTTAAACCCATAAATATAGGATTAAATCTGCTTTTGTGGAACCATTGTTGACATCATTTAAAAAAAATTTCCGTTGAAACTAATAATGGACTAAAATGCAAGCAGTGGTTTTATCTGGTGGAGCAAGAGAAGCCTGTTTCTAGCAAAAAATGTCCTAAGCCTTTTCTTGTATTAAATGATGCCCAAATCTTGTTACAAATTTATTTTTTTGCGAGCTGTTGATATCAGCCTAGTTACCAATATTATTACTGTCGCAAATTGCCACAGATACAAGTTGAATATAGTAAAATAGATGGCTGATAACAACAGCTTGCAAAAAAACATGTTTGTAAAAAAAGTCCATCATTTAATCGCAATGTATGAAGGAGCTATCTTATGTACATTCTTGGCTACGTAGAGGAGTTACATGATTTCTATATAGAGGAGCATCTTATAATTATGTTTGGCTATGTGAGGAGTTATCCTATATGTTTTCTTTATAGAGGAGCTATCTTTTATTTAGAGAAGCTATCACATATACATCACATAATATTATGTTTGTTGCATAGAGGAGCTATCTGAGTTTCGACATGAGATGATTTTGCAACATGAACCTTTAATCCCTATATGACTTGTGGGATGCATCCATATACTAGTAAATCTTCTCACTGCCTCTGTCAACCTTTCCTCATTCATATCCTCTTTAAGCAGAATTTTTACAAATAAAGCACACCAGTACGTGTCGACAGGACGCTTCGCCTTTTGAGCTACGTGGAATAGAAATTGTGTGTGTTCAAGTGACGCAATGCGATTTCATGTTCACAACCTCACAAGCTACATATTGTGAATCAGCTTTACTATTGAGAAACTGTATTACTTATGCAGGGGCCATGAAATACAGCCGACTCCTAAAGAAAGCCCATCTCTATGCAGATCATAATTGGCAATTCCATAGTGACGGATGTAATTTCAGAAAACAACTTATCTTGAACTCTGATTAAAGGACTGTGATGGACATATATACACATAAATTGGATGGGGCAGAAATATTTATTGTCAAAAGTCTGTTAAGTTAGCAGTGGTAATTGTCTAGGTTTTGCCAATGTTATTACGGAGGAATATATTCAGTGTCTAATTGTTTGTCTGACAGACATACAGAAAATCTGTTAATTTTATCTACTTCCGACCATATTGATTAAAGGTTTTAGAGACTGCTAGAGAAGATATTAGGTTTAACATTTGGTAAGTTTCAGTGACACAATGTCAAATTGTACATAATTCTCTGCATCGATATACTGTGGAGACTAAACTAATAAGTCATCAAACTCAAATTATCCTTTGTTCATGTCCAGCAGCAACTGGTGGCTTTTATATGCTGCCAAAAATGTCCTCCATTATATAACAAATCTTGTCTTCAAATGTTGACCACTTCCAAATGCTGCCACTTCTGTGCATTACATTGACTTCAACGTCCTTGTCAATACAGGTCTCCTCACCAGGTAACTTTGTGTTACACCCATTCTCCTAAAGAAAAATTTAGCTCAGTGTGTTGTGGCTGAGGTTGTCACCCTCAGATTGTTGCTCCACTTGAGGTTCAGATGGTTACCAAAGACTTTTGTATTTGATAAACCCGAAGTTCCATCTCACCTGAGGTATCAGAAGCCCTTGATCTTGTCATCCACTGCCACTAGGTTTGGTGCACTGAAGCTAGTGTGTTCTGAGGACCTCCCTGCCCACGTCCAGGCTGCCTCCTGACAAATTTTACTATTTGCTGTTTATTTTACAAGGACGGGACATTCTTGAGGATTGGTGACATTGCTCTTCTCCACTTGGATATGCCTCCAGGCGGTTCTCCTCATTGTTCCTCCTACCCCATCAACAACACCTTTGCCATGTGAAGTTGCAAAGAAGTTCTATATCAATTGGAAGTCATGTTTCATTTTGAAGATTTGAGAAGAGGAACATCTGCTTGAACTGTGATGTGCTAAAGACATCGATAGTTTCTTTTGTGGCAAATTTGGCCATGAGATGCCTAAAAATAAATTGCTTAAAGATGTATAAGCCTCAGTTTGTTTGCTTGAGATTATCTGTACCGTCATGTGTTCGTTGTCTATGCAAGCATGACTGGTAGTGACTGTGGCTTGACTGTGGCCCCACTGTGCTGCCTGAATCTCTCTCTGTGCAGTAATGATGGTATTCTCAGAGAAATCCACCTGTAAGACAATGCACTGGATGTTGCATGCTCACCAAATGCATGCTCACCAAACTCTTGAAAGCGGTGGCCTGTTTTAGCCTTCTCTCCATGTAGGTGTGCTGCAAAAGAGGCTGTAGCTGGTGTTTCCAAACGACCTGGAATGTGCATGTGATGGCTCCATTTCTAGTTAGTTTTGTTTTGTTTACAACTACTTGCACATGAAGACATCTGAGACTAGGACAATGCAGAAGACTGCCTGCAGCATTTATGATGTGTGTGAAGGGGAGGACGACATGGAAGACCATCGTTCAGTCACACCTGGTGAAGCTTTCAATGTCCTAGAATTCTCACTCTGTGAACCTTTCTTGTGAAAAAATAGTGCACACTGCAGCTCATTTTGAGACAGGAATCACTGAGGCAAAAACCATTATTTCTTTTTTCCTTCTAAATGAGTGCGTCTCATTTGTACATGCACCTTACATGTAGTGTATGTGTATTTATGTACATTCAGATGGAGCAATAAACAGTGTGTGTGTGTGTGTGTGAACTTAACTATATATTAGTTTTCCACTGTACATTGCCACATGTCTTCTCTCGAAACCCTGCATTTGGATGTTGCTGGTCATATGACACGTGCCTATGTACATGCAAGTCAGGCTCTCAACTACCTGCCACATGAATAGTTTAGATTGGAGGCATTTTTAATGTCTTTATGCATTCTAGACCGAGATTTTTTCAGGTTTCCAAATTTGATCTTGAAGCTAGCCTTTATAGAATCAATCTTTATAGAGCAAAGTTAATAGTCTACAAACATATATCCATTTTTACAGGTTAAACTTTAGGATGGGCAAAGGCTTTTATAAAGGCTTGACTTACTTTAGGCTGTAGGCTTTTACGAATACCTTGAAAACAGCAGACAGCATCGTCTCAGTGTCCCTAGTGTTCATGGTTGGCAAAGATTAACAGACAGCATCATCTGTATTCCCCTGGTGTGCATGTTTGGCAAGTTTAAAACTGCCCCCAGACTGAAGCTCGGCAGCCTGCTCCATAATCAAGGAAGGCTCTGTCAAATAGAAACTCCAGAGCCATTAAAAAGAACAGGCAGTAATAACTGATTGGCCAAGAAACCCAACAATAAATTAATGTATGAATGTGTTGTCTGAAAGAGAAATTTTGGGCACTTCCCGTCCACTCTAGAAAGGGTACAAATGCCAATCTCCATGTGATTTTTCCAGCTATTACACCAGTGGACCGAGCTCAGTTCTCAGTTTCAACATGTCATTTCCAACCCTTTTCCCTCTCTCCTAAGCCCACATACAAAAGCAATGAAGTGTCAAATCTGTGTTGACTTTTGTGAACTTCAAATATCTTAGGAGAGACATATTTCAAGCACTTCTGGAGGCCAGCTCTCTTCCGCTTAGCATGTCTAGTGAGGACAACTTACCAATTTTATTTTAACTTGTTTTTCAGTTTTTGGTCTTCGTGGGTTAGTAGGACTATGGCAAGTTTCCTATTTACGGTGATAGCCTAATAAACTGTAACTCATTCGTGTCCCTCCCATCCTTCCTGCAAGACCGAGACACGTGGGGAAGAAATTGAAGGCCCCTAAAAAATAATAATAAAAATATTAATAACAATAAGTTTAGGACCCTTGTTTTAATGGCTCCATAAGTAGTCAGTATACTGTATACATAAGTATATATGTGTAGGTAGAATTGACATGTTTCTCACTGAAATAACATTTTGTCAATACTTTAATTTAACTTCTGCATGTTTCAATTTGAACATGAATTTTTGGACGGTGAAGTTTATCTGAGAAGTCCATGGAACAAAAACTGTCGAAACTAGAAGGAGACATTGATACTTTCTCTGCCAAGCTAGCCAAGAGGTCTTGAGAGCAGGACGTGACCAAGGTCACTGGAGCTTGTGCGGACATCATTGGAGGACCAGAGGGAGAAGGGACTGAACTGATCATAAGCAAAGTGACGACACAAGTGGCTGAGTTAGTGCGACTCCAGGTGAGAATGCCGACCTCCGGAGGAAGCTCAACATGGCAGATTTGCTGAGTCAGCGAACGTGCTGAACGATAGGAGTGAAGCCAAGTTAATGAGGTGAGGAAGGAAGTGCCGGAAGGAATTAACTGTTTGAGAGGAACAGAATCAAAGGCCTTTTTGAGATCTATAAAATAAGCACCAACCAATTGAAGAAGAGAGTGAAAGGAATGGTTGGCCAAGAGACAGGCTGAAGAAGTGGACCGATTGAATATGATTTTGGAAAGGATGTTATCAGGGATCAGTTTCCACTCAAGGAAGAAGCTTGGGGTCAACAGCAAAATGCTTGCGTCATGATCATCTTGCAGCTTGTCGCAGCTAGTGATGATCACTCAAGATCGACAGCTGTAAGCATCAGGTACAAGGACATGGACACAGAAACCACAGATTTGATAGAGTTCAGTCCAAATATATATAGTTTTCCTTCCAAATCCTGAGCCACTTGAGAGTGGTCACTTGGCTACTCTGGTGTTGTTAATTAATGATACTCTTGTAAATGGTGAACTCTTAAGGTCAAATTTCAAAAGCGCAAGGTAAAAGTACATATACATGTAACTCCATGCTGCTCTGCCAAGGATGTCACCGTGATACTGCCACTATCTACACTCCAGTGGTTCATGAAAGACATTGACTCTGCTTTCCTTGGGATGACCTACAGTGGATGCAGGCTAGGGCTGAAAACATGCTGCATCGGACCACCATAACCATGCAATAGGTCCATTCTTGCACATAGCTTTCTCACAAAAAGAAGGAACCACTGATTGATATGTTACTATATCCCTGTTACACAAGTTGCATATAACAACGTCCAGACCCCTCTGGCCCCACCTTCATAGAGTAAAGTAAAAAATTGGCCCCATCAGACCAGTAGTGCATTCAGTTGTGGAACTATTGTGCTGTTTTATTTGTTTACACAGAGACTAATGATCCATAATTACAAGCCTAATTTGGAATATTTAAAGCCAGGCAAAGCTAAATAAAAATGTGTCTTGTTTATTTCTAGCCATCAGTGGATAGCTTCACTATGGGTGTTTTTTTTAAATTTTATATTCATTTTCTATTTATTTTAGAGCTAAGTTGTTCCTACTATGCACATCTTTCTACCAGTACACTTCCAAAGTCACTATCAGCATGCATAGGCATTAGTTGTCAAACTACATCCTTACAATGATTACATCACACACATTGAAATCCGTATGATATATATACCATACAATTTTATGTAGCTACAGTCCAATATACCTAGCATGCATATCCAAGGAGGAGTTACAATTGGAAGGGCAGTCCTGTTATGCAGTTCTGATTGAGGGCTGTACAACAATTATTTTTAGAAAAGAGGCTGGTGATTGAAAATGCTGCTCACAATTACGGATTCTTCCTGGTCGATCCAACTGTTTTGGGAAACTTTACTTAAGAACGCTACACATACAATATACCTACAAGGAAACTCTGCAAATCCCTTTCCCTTTAGGCTCCTGGATGGATATTTTTGTAACGTTTTGTTGACAAGAATTTTGTGTTTGCTTACTTGAACAGAACCAGTTCAACTAGTGGCATGAAAAGATTCTACCTATAAATTTGATGTGGTTACAGCTGGTGCTATAGACAGTTACTATTAGAGTTGCATTGAGACTGATCTGCAGTTTCACTGAAGGGGAGATTACATGTACTGTTTTAGGATCTATTGCTTTTTTGTTGTTGTTGTTGTTGTATATAAACGATTATCTTAAATCTGCACTTATTCATATAGTTTATAGAACCCCCTCCCCTCAAGTTCAAATGTTCAAGTGATGACTAGGGAAATGGCTCGTCCCCAAACCCTGATGGCAAAGATCCCATTACTGAGGCTGCATTCCCACGCTGCACTGCCACAGAAATCCGTTGAAGAAGATGTTGATGGGAGTTCTCTTCATAAGTCACTGACCTCAGGCGGCATCCCAACTTCCTGAAGAATGCCTTTGCTTGAGGCCCAAAGGATCCACAAGTCTCTACCGCCACAGGTACAAACTTGTATGCCGAGTCCAGGTGGGCGTACTTCTCACCCTTCAAAATCTCCACCTGGGCTGCCACTGCACCAGCCTCAGTGACTGCAGCCAAAAGGTTGGATGGGGCAAAGGTGTCACTGCAGGTTGCATGCCATACCAAGAGTCTACCACTTGACCATGGAATGATGGACATACCATCTGGTCTCTTTCCATCGGAGCGATGGATGATGTCATTTAAAGCACCATGGCAAGAAAGCCTTCCCTAACTGTGCCTGCAGCTCAACCCATGCGTGCCAAACTGGTTGACATCCGATTTACAGTAACTACAAGAGTGTGGCTGGCACAGGGGTGCTCCAAGACGTAACCCAACTGCTATTGGAACTACATCATCGGTCATTCGGAGACCCAGTGAGGAGATTGGCAGGGCATTAAGCCAGGCACCTGACTCACATGCAGACACTGCAAGGAGACGAGCTCTGGTTTTGGGGTCATTAGCATTCTGCAAAAGTGACTCTGCCCTTTCCAAAATATGAGGGATGTCCCACAACTTCTGCTGATGGGAAGCAGGCGGGGCTGGAGGAGGCAAGACAAGGTCATCACCCCAGAGTGAAAGGGCAACCTCAATCTCAGGATACTGGACAGCACTAAACTGAAGGGGGAGGATATGGTGAATGAGATTGGACGATCCATCAGCAGAAGCCAAAAAGGCAGAAGGAGCAAGATGAACCGCACTCCTAATTCCAATTCCTCCATGGTTCACTGGAAGGGTGGCCTGTAGCCAAGAAGGGTCATTGTTCTGAAAATCTATATTAGTGATATTGCTGATTGAGAAGGTGGTCATAGGCTGGGAGATGACTGGAAGAGAAACAGGGAGCAGAGCGGAGAATGTGCATCATCTTAGGGATCGCAAATGAGTGACGCAACAATGTGATAGCATCATGTGATTGCAAATGACAAAGTCTATCACCCATCAACTGCAGCAGCTCTGTCTTCTCCCTTACACATGCATCCACTGATTGTAGGGCTCGAAAGTAAGAATTAACAGAACATTCTATTGACTCATAAAGCAATTTTCAATTGTAGCTATATTTGTAGGCATGTGTGTTGTAGTTATCCTATTATCTACAATTGTAGATTGTGTAGTAAGAAAGAGGCCATGCAAGAAATTGGTTTCTGTGGAACATTTCCATACAAAATGGAAGAATACAGACAGACAGTGAGATGGAGTTAAATCCATTGCTATAAATATTCCAATTTCGAATTCAAGGAACACAAAGAATTGGATGCTAACCAACATCAATCACAACAATGGATGAACTGAATGAGCCCTATCCCCTCTTTTGGATTGGAACTGCCCACCACATCTTTGCAGATGCAAGAAATCTATCTCACTTTGTGATATTTTACCATTAAGGTCGCATTATGACTAGCGAGATTGGATACCTGTATATATTTTCTGGTTATCAATCTTTCAAGTTTTATTGTATAACCAGCTTTTGTTTGTTAATTTTTTTGGTTTGTTTGTTGCAATGAGTGAAGAGATTCTCGTCTCCTTGTGTGTATATATATATTGTGTATCTGGACATGATATTTTTCCATATCACAAGCAGAATTTATATATTCCTCACAGATTCCAAACTGGTTCAAGGTTAACCAACCAGATGCCCTACATCATAATAGGATGACAAATTCTGTAACAGAAATGTGTATCTGTGGAAGAATGGTTTTAAAATGAGTTTTGTTAACAGTACATATTTGGCCACGTTCCTTTGATAATAAACACTAACAGTGAATCAGTCAGTTTCAGTACATTTCCTTTACCAAGATTGATATGTTTTTGCATCATGACAAAAATTGGGTAGCCCACTTCCATTGGCATAACATATTGGAATTAAGTAGATTGTCAGAGTAAACTTCCAGCATCCTTTCCTGTCAGCTATTAACCATGGCAACCCATTCCCACTTACTTTTGCAGCCAGTTTTCATTCTAGCTCCAAATCGTATACTATGATATGATGAATATTCCTGGTTTATTAAAGGTGGGTGACCAGATCACAATTTGTATAGGAGGACATACAGAAGACAAAGATATGACATGCTGGATTTAAAAAAATCCCTCACTGAATGCTGGCTTCACTAAACCAAATTTACTAACCAAAAATCACAAAATATATATGACTATACAGAAATGAAACAAGAATTTTTCAGAAATATTTCTTTTGTCTATGAAATCCTAACAAAATCCAGATTTTTAAAAAGCAGTGTTATAATAACTACATTTGTCTTCATTATATTAATGGGTAAAGGGAGTGTAAATGTTGTCTACGTTGGTAAATTCTGTTTCATTTCAACCGGTATAATATATTTAAGAAAACACTTCCGTCTTGTTTTTAATCGTCAAGCCGGCACCTATATTCAAGAGTAGATGGTATTTGTTATTTCTAAAGTAGACACATGCCTGTGTATTCACACATAGACACACCATGACAAATACTTCCTTGGTTTTGTTGAAGGTCTGTGCTGTTAACTACTTAAGTGTAATTGCATTTGAATGTGCTGAATCATTAGTCGTTGCAAAGCATTGGACAACTTAGGTCTTTTGGTAGTAAAATTATGATGGATTCCTAAGCTATAACCTAACCAAGAATCCTGCTATCTCTTGGCAATTGGATAATATGATTCTTATTACAATAACTCAGCACCTTAGGGAGACTGCCTCGCCCAGTAATACCAGCTCTTTTAAATAGGTTACTGGCATGGTACAAAATCAGTCCTTATATGTAATATGTCTTGAATCAGAACAAAGTGTTAATTATATTGTGGTTATCAGTTAGTTTCAACTGCCTCTGCAGTATTCTTGGGGCGTCCAGGGTCTTGTCAGGGGTTTTACCAGGAGGGGCATTTTTTGACACTTCCCCCTTTCCTGCCCTGCAGTATGTCCCGGTCTTCCTCCCAGGCTTGCCGACAGTCCATCCGCATTTCCATTCTGCATTCCCAGGCGATGGCGGATTTCATAATGGAATGGTTGAAGTTGTAGTGTCCATCTCGTGAGTTGTAGTGTCCATCTCGTGAGTTGTCCCCCTGCATCCTTCATATGCTCCAAAAATCTAAAATCTAAGGCAATTGTGATCTGTCGTTATCATGAAATTTGCTCCTGTGAGGTAAACCGAGAAGTGTTTGACTGTTCGATAGCCAGGCATTATTTTTCCACTGAATCAAAGTTCCTCTTACTTGAAAGGGATTTACAGGAGAAGAATGCCACTGGGTGGTCACTTTGATCCTTATTTTCCTGGCTAAGGACAGCCCTCATGGGATGGGAAAGGGACTGGGGTGCAGCACAATGGGGCAGCAGCATTTGGTTCACTCATATGCATGGAAAATGACATCATTGAATTCAAGACAATTACAAAAACTTTGCAAATGTTTGTGTTGACTATATAATTCCTACTCTACCATTTCCTTCTGTACAGTGTACCAATTAATATGTTGAAATGTTTGTGTTCTTCAAAGGCTTATGTTATATTGATCAAAAGTTTGTGTTGATTAATACTCACTTTACAGCATTTTTTAATAATTGATTTTGTAGCAAAAATCTTGTTGAAAGTAGTACAATAAATCGACAATTTACTTTTTTTTAATTCGCATGGGTGGGTGAGTAGGGGCCTAAGTGAGACGAAAACTCAAGTCAATGCTCGACATGAATTATAGAGCCACGAAAAAGCCAATGGGCTTCCCCCATTGTTGCTGTGGGTAAAAATGATGGATCTCTTCGGCTCTGCATCGACTTAACAAAGGGTGAACATGATCATCAGGCTGTCCAATGCCATGATCGATGACTTGATCTATAAGCTTGGAAAAGTTACCACTCTTGACCCTTGCCAAGGCGTATTACATTGCACCCATTTTTAAATATCTTCCTAGTCCTTAGTCTGTCCTATCCTTAACAGCTCCTTTGAGCACAACAGGGATAGGTGGTGAGGAAAGTGGATTGAATCCTTCAGTACCAAGCAAAAAAGGGGGGAAAAGTGAATGGGTAGGTGATGAGGAAAGTGGACTGAACCCTTGAGTACCAAGCAAAAAAAGGGGGGGAAAGTGAAGAAAGATTTTACCCGAGATTGAACTAGGAGGCAAAGTGAACAAATAAACTTTAAAAAATTCCCCATTATATATTACACATAGCGAGTAGATATTTCTATTTCACATAATAATATTTTCACCCAAATACTAAAACTGCTAATGTTATTGTTATCCACTGTTATGAGTCACGTCTTAGAAATGGGAAAATTATAAAAATATCTATTTCCAATCAAGTCATTAGGAAGTCCTATAATATTGACAACTGTTGTTCTGTAAGCTCACCTACTAGTTTACAGTTCTATTAAAACACAGAAAGAAGACTAGAGGTGTCACACAGAAACACGCAGAAGATAAGGCCAGACAGAAAGAAGGATAATTTTTTCATATCTGTGACTTCAGTCCTGGACTTTAGGACCCTTTCCATCATTAGGTGGGGTAAAATGACTGCTCGAGTACTAAAGCTGAAGGAATCAAGAAAGGATTGCGTGGGAAGGGGGAGAGGAAACCCCCAAACCAATGGAGCAGACAGGAACTGCACGGTCTAGTGTAGTGTTTCCCAAATTTTGTCTCGATATCACCCCTAGACCACATTCCAATGGTTGGGCCATATGCAAGCTGGTTTTGTTCTTACTGTTGATTGAAGAGAAATCAAGTGTATTTTAAGAAAAAATTGAATTTAAAAAGTTTTGCATCAAATTCACAATGTGCCATTGACACAACAAAGGCAGCAACTTGGATTCACATCCACAATGTTCCTAAAAGGTAGCAATTTGGATAAGCATTACGAAGTTTCTTTGTTGTTAATTTCATCCTGTACCTTCAGCATTGCCAACTATCAGTTTTAGGATTCTTTTGCCAGCAATGTGGGCTGATGTCAGATGTACAGCAAGGAGAAGAGAAAATATAATCACTCTTTTGTAAAATGGATGGACTAAGGGGGGAATAACTTTCAACAATATGTAGCCAAATTGATACAGGAAACCGCACGCAAGAAGTTGTCTGTTATTGCCTGATGAAACTCTACTGGAAAATCTTCTGGAAATGTAAAACTGAAGGATTATGCAGCTTAGAGAAACCAGAAAGAAGTTGGACCACAACCAAAACACATATTCTGCCTGACTTGGCTCCATCGCTTCAGGAACTATTTTAAATGACAGGTAGTAAGAGAAAAAGAGAATTGTCAGTGGAAGAATCCTTCTGATCACTTTGCTAAAGGATGTGCAATAACTAAGCCATTTGGTGATACAAGTCATCTGACAGAAAATTAGAAAGGGGCGACAGAGTAGTTTCAAGATGACGAACAAAGCAATCAGAAGGGGAAAGGGGGCCCAAAATAATGGATTCCACCATCTGTAATGATCCATGTACTCCGCATGCTCCCCAAGCCTTTTTCTCACATCCTGCCATAGCCAGCCCAGCTCTAACAAACCACTATAAAGAGTCCACCACTGCCAAGGCTTGATTGATCCTAGGGTAAAGTGAATAACTCTCACTTCCTTTGCCGGTACGTCAAATGCAGATAATGCATAATACAATCCCATGTCTGCATTTAGCCTTCCAGACATTCGCATGGGCTTCCTCTGCCTGGTTGGGTCACTCCAGTTAAACATGGGAGCATATACCACATCTTTGAAGTAAAGATTCAAAAATCCTTGATCAGCATCATCATATGATGTGATTATTGCTATTTTTTCTAATATGTCCTTGAATATCTCTGTAGATGGCTCTACAACCAGGACACCAGCATTAAAGAGGTCAGAATGCCTATAGGCAGCACAAAATGTGCCACAGTCGAACATGTGGTCAATGTTAGCCAGCACCAGCACATCTCCATCTAGGTAAATGATTCTCTCATAATCCGTCATGTTCCAAATGGCGAGCTTGGTAAAGATACCCTTAAAAAACTTACCCCTGGGGGATGCTTCACTATAGGGACTGTCGATATTCTTAACAGGACGTACTATCCATCCATCAGATCTCAAGATTACTTTGTCCATTTCTGTAACAGCTTCTGTGCAGAGTGCTACAAGATCATTCTTTGTTCCAGTGTCTCTGATAGATTGGCCTAATACCCTGACAGGCAGGACATAACCACCATACAGCAGCGTGACAAACGCATCCTTTGTGCGAGGATTATCTTTGGCCCGGTTAGTTCCTGCATGGACACCTTTTTTAGCTGCTCCTGGGCACTCACACAGAAACACGCAGAAGATAAGGAAAGACAGAAAGAAGGATAATTTTTTCATATCTGCGACTTCAGTCTCCTGGACTTTAGGACTATATAGGCACTGTAATATAACGCTCGAGTACTTGAAGGAATCAAGAAAGGATTGCGGGTGGGTCCCAAACCAATGAACAGCCAGAAACTGCACGTTTAGTGCAAACTTTGTCTGGATACCGCTACTTTGGCTCCCAGAGCACACCCAAAAACAGTCCGTTGCTCGAACATTATTATTATAAGCAAGCACCCGCTGAAACATACATGTATGATGAGTGGCCAACTCTGATTGGCTAAACGACCAGGGCGTGGGGATGCCAAGGGTGATTAGTGGCCACGTCCCGGCCTTGCGAGATCTGTGGGCACGGTCTGTGTTGGGGCATAGTCAAGACAACTATGTGTGGGGCAAACGACAACGATAAACGGCCGGCTCGAACCCCATGGGGCGTGGGGTATATATATCACCTGCTATGAAATCGTGTACGTCGGTTGGACGACGGAGGAAAAGAAGTGAAGAAGTGAACACTAATCCATCACTTGTAGTCAGTTCTGTCTTTAGCCATCTCTTATGTTATGCTGCAGCCTCTTTGACTGTGTCTGTTGTCAGGGTTTTCGGGTATGGAGGGGGGGGGGGGGGAAGGATCCCTGACAACCTCTTTTGCAGCACACCTACATGGAGAGCAGGCTAAAACAGGTCACCGCTTTCAAGAGTTTGGTGAGCATGCATTTGGTGAGCATGCAACAGCCAGTGCATTGTCTTACAGGTGGATTTCTCTGAGAATACCATCATTGCTGCACAGAGAGATTTAGGCAGCACATTGGAGCGACAGTCAAGCCACAGTCACCACCAGTCATGCTTGCATAGTCAACGAACCCATGAGAGTACAGATAATCTCAAGCACACAAACTGAGGCTTATATATCTTTAAAGCAATTTATTTTTAGGCATCTCAAGGCCAAAATTTGCCACCAAAGAAATTATCGATGTCTTTAGCAATGGGACTACATCAGATATTCCTCTTCTCAAGTCTTCATTCATGGAAAAATGAAACATGACTTCCAATTAACATAGAACTTCTTTGCAACTTCACATGGCAAAGGTGTTGTTGATGGGGTAGGAGGAACAATGAAGAGAACAGCCTGGAGGCATATCCAAGCGGAGAAGAGCCACATCACCAATCCTCAAGAATGTCCCGTTCTTATTAAACTTACTACTGTAAAGTGAGGATTAATCAACAGAAACTTTTGAACAATATAACATAAGCCTTGAAGAACACAAACATTAATTGTTACACTGTACAGAAGGAAATGGTAGAGTATGAATTATTTATTATTAGTCAACACAAACATTTGCACAAGTTTCTTTTGGTAATTTCAAATTGTCTTGAAGTCAGTGGCCTTCAGGATGCCATTTTCCATGCATATGAGTGAACCAAATGCTGCTGCCCCATTGTGCTGCATCCCAACCCTTTTTCCATCCCATGGGGGCTGTCCTTAGCAAGGAAAACAAGGAGACCACCCAATGGCATTTCTTCTCCTGTAAATTCCTTTCTGGTAAGAGGAACTTTGATGCAGTGGAAAAAGAATGCCTGGCTATCGAAGCAGTTCTCGGTTTACCTCACTGGAGCAAATTTCATGATAATGACAGATCACAATTGCCTTAGATTTTTGGAGCATATGAAGGATCAGGGAGACAACTCACAAGATGGGCACTACAACTTCAACTGTTATGAAATCCGTCATCACCTGGGAAGGCAGAATGGAAATGCAGATGGGCTGTCGACGCAAGCCTGGGAGGAAGACCAGGATGTATTGCAAGGCAGGAAAGGGGGGGGGGGGGGGGTGGGGGGGGGGTGTCAAAAATCACCCTCCTGGTAAAAGCCCCTGGGAATACTGCAGAGGCAGTTGAAACTAACTGATAACCACAATATAATTAACACTTTGATCTGGTTCAAGACATAAGTACTGATTTTGTACCATGCGGTAACCTATTTAAAAGAGCTGGTATTACTGGGCGAGGCAGTCTCCCTAAGGTGCCGAGTTATTGTAATAAGAATCATAATATCCAATTGCCAAGAGATAGCAGGATTCTTGGTTAGGTTATAGCCTAGGAAACCACCACATTCATCATAATTTTACTACCAAAAGACCTAAGTTCAATGCTTTGCAATGACTAATGATTCAGCACATCCAAAATGCAAGTAAACTTAAGCAGTTAACAGCACAGCCCTTCAACAAAACCAGGGAAGTACTTGTAATTCTGTGTCTATGTGTGACATGTGTCTACTTTAGAAATAACAAATACCATCAATATATACCTGCTTGATGATTATAAACAAGACAGAATATAATTATTATAACAGTCGAAATGAAACAGAATTTACCAATGTAGACAATAATATTTACAGTACCTTTTACCTATTAATATAATGGATATTATTTATTATAACACTGCTTTTTAATAAAATTAATAAGATTTTAAAAAATTCTGGAAAATTCTCATTTCATTTCTGTACAGTCATATATATATATTATATATATATTTGTTTAGTGAAGCCAGTGAGGAGTTGGATGGATTTTTTTAAATCTAGCATGTTATATCTTTGTCTATAATATTTGCACAAATTGTGAACCGGTCACCCATGTTTAATTATATAAACCGGGAATGGTCGTCATATCATAGTAAAAAGAAAGATTCAATTTGAAGCTAGAAGGAAAACTGGCTGCAAAAGTAAGTGGGAATGGGTTGCCATGGTTAATAGCTGACAGGAAAAGACGCTGTAGGTTTATTCTGAATCTACTTAATTTCAACATGTTATGCCAATGGAGGTGGCCTACCCAATTTTTGTCATGATACAAAAACATATCAATCTTGGTAAAGGAAATGTACTTGCCACTCCTATGCTCAGAGAGAATTGGCCACAGTTGGAAAGATAACTGATGCATATATAATATAATCAATAAGAGGATGGATGAGGATATTGAAGACACTGAACTGTATCAAGAGTGCATTAAAAGAGTTCTTGTCAACTTCTGCGTGGTCCGCTCTCTTAAATATTCTAAGAATTCCTGCAGAAACATCTGACTGGTGGTTCCAAATATGTACCGTTAATAAAACTCATTTTAAAGCCATTCTTCCACACATGCACATTTCTGTTACAGAATTTGTCATCCTATTATGATGTAGGGCATCTGGTTGGTTAACCTTAAACCAGGTTGGAATCTGTGAGGAATATATAAATTCTGCTTGTGATATGGAAAAATATCATGTCCAGATCAGTAACTGTAGATAAATACACAATATATATATACACAAAAGTAGACAATCCCTTGGAGAATCTTTTCACTCATTGCAACAAAAAAATTAACAAACAAAAACTTGTTATACTAATAAAACTTGAATAACCAGAAAACATAATTATACAGGTATCCAATGTCAAGCAAGTTAGTCATAATTGCGACCTTAATGGTAAAATATCACAAAGTGAGAGATTTTTTGCACATCTGCAAAGATGTGGTGAGCAGTTCCAATCCAAAAGAGGGGATAGGGCTCATTCAGTTCATCCAGTGTTGTGATTTATGTTGGTTGTCGTCTGCAGAGCATCCAATTCTTTGTGTTCCTTGAATTCGAAATTGAACAATGGGTTTCTCATAATAATGAACTCCATCTCACTGTCTGTATTCTTCCCTTTTGTACCAAAATGTTCCACACAAACTAATTTCTTTGGCATGGCCTCTTTCTTACTACATAATTTACAATTGTAGATAATAAAAGTATATAATTATATAGGATAACTACAAAACACATGCCCACAAATATAGCTACAATTGAACATCACATTGCCAAAAATTGAGCCAATATAGCACCTTTTGAGTCAAAAGAAAGTTCTGTTAATTCTTACTTTCATAAGCAATAGATAATATTAAATACTAAAACAGTGCATGTAATCTCCCCTTCATTGAAACGGCATAGATCAGTCTCAATGAATTGCATCTCTAATAGTAACTGTAGATCCAGTTGTAACCACATCAAATTTATAGGTAGGATCTTTTCATGCAAACTGGTTGAACTGGTTCTGTTCAAGTAAGCAAACACAAAATTCTTGTCAACAAAACTTAACAAACAAATCCATCCATGAGCCTAAAGGGAAAGGGATTTGCAGAGTTTCCTTGTAGTTAGAGTGTCTGTGTAGCATTCCTAAGAAAAGTTTCCCAAAACATTAAAATCGACCAGGAAGAATCTGTAATTGTGAGCAGCATTTTCAATCACCAGCCACTTTTCCAAAAATAATTGTTGTACAGCCCTCAATCAGAACTTGCATAACAGTGACTGTCCTTCCAATTGTAACTCCGCCTCTAATACGCATGCTAGGTATATTGGACTGAAATAATTAGTAGCAACTAAAAATTGTATGGTATATATATCATACGGATTTCAATGTATGTGATGTAATCATTGTAAGGATGTAGTTTGATGACTAATGCCTACATGCTGATAGTGACTTTGGAAGTGTACTAGTAGCATGGTAGGAACAACTTAGCTCTAAAATAAATAGAAAAAAGAATAGAAAAAAACCGAAAAAACCCTTCTTATTTATAGTGAAGCTATCCACTGATGGCTAGAAATAAGCAAGACTCATTTTTATTTAGCATTGCCTGGTATTAATTATTCCAAAATATGCTTGTAATTATGGATCATTAGTCTCTGTGTAAACAAATAAAACAGCACAATAGTTCCACAACTGAATGCACTACTGGTCTGATGGTGCTAATCTTTTATTTTACTCTATGAAGGTGGGGCCAGAGGGGTCAGGACATGTGTTAATCAATGTCTTTCATGAACCACTGGAGTGTAGATAGTGGTAGTATCACGGTGACGTCCTTGGCAGAGCAGCATGGAGTTACATGTATATGTACTTTTACCTTGCGCTTTTGAAATTTGACCTTAAGAGTTTACAAGAGTATCATTAATTAACAACACCAGAGTAGCCAAGTGACCAGTCTCAAGTGGCTCAGGATTTGGAAGGAAAACTATATATATTTGGACTGAACTCTATCAAATCTGTGGTTTCTGTGCCCATGTCCTTGTACCTGATGCTTACAGCTGTCGATCTTGAGTGATCATCACTAGCTGTGACAAGCTGCAAGATGATCATGGCGAATGCATACTGCTGCATCTCCTCAAGATTTTTCTGTTGACCCCAAGCTTCTTCCTTGAGTGGAAACTGATCCCTGATGACAACCTTTCCAAAAGCATATTCCCTCTCTCCTTTACAAATTCTGTATTGAACACAATATTATCAATTTCATTGTCTTCATCGGTCCACTTCTTCAGCCTGTCTCTTGGCCAACCATTCCTTTCACTCTCTTCTTCAATTGGTAGGTGCTTATTTTATAGATATCAAAAAGGCCTTTGATTCTGTTCCTCTCAAACAGTTAATTGATTTTCTTTCCTTCCGGCACTTCCTTCCTTACTGCATTAACTTGGCTTCACTCCTATCGTTTAGCATATTTACTGACTCAGCAACTCTGCCATGTTGAGCTTGCTATGGAAGTTGGCATTTTCTCCCTGGAATGTCATCACCTTGCTTATCAACTCTGTCCCTTCTTCCCTGTGATCCTCCAATGACGTCCGCACAAGCTCCAGTGACCTCTGGAGCTTCGCCCTCGCCTCCTTGGTCGTGTCCATCTCTCGAGACTTCTTGGCTAGCTCAGCAGAGGAAGTAGCAGTGTCTCCTTCTAGTTTCGACAGTTTTCGCTCCAAGGACTTCAGATGAACTTCACCGTCCAAACACTCACCTTCAAAGTGAAACATGCAGAAGTTAAATTAAGCTATCGACAAAATGTTATTTCATTGAGAAACATATCAATTCCTATTTATGGTCATAGCCTAATAAACTGTAGCTCATTCGTGTCCCTCCCATCCTTCCTGCAAGACTGAGATACGTGGGGGGGAAATTGAAAGTCCTTAATTTTTTTAATAAAAACAAGTTAAAATAAAATTGGTAAGTTGTCCTCACTAGACATGCTAAGCGGAAGAGAGCTGGCCTCCAGAAGTGCTTGGAATATGTCTCTCCTAAGATATTTGAAGTTCACAAAAGTCAACACAGATTTGACACTTTATGGCTTTTGTATGTGGGCTTAGGAGAGAGGGAAAAGAGTTGGAAATGACATGTTGAAACTGAGAACTGAGCTCAGTCCACTGGTGTAATAACTGGAAAAATCACGTGGAAATTGGCATTTGCACCCTTTCTATGGAACTGCTCAGTGGACGGAAAGTGCCCAAAATTTCTCTTTCAGACAACACATTCATACATTAATTTATTGTTGGGTTTCTTAGCCACTGTCAATTATTACTGCCTGTTCTTTTTAATGGCTCTGGAGTTTCTATTTGACGGATCCTTCCTTGATTATGGAGCAGGCTGCCGAGCTTCATTCTGGGGGCAGTTTTAAACTTGCCAAACTTGCACACCAGAGGAACACATAATTATGATGCTGTCTGTTAATCTTTGCCAACCATGAACACTAGGGACACTGAGGCAATGCTGTCTGCTAATTTTTGCCAACCTTGCATACACCAGGGACACTGAGATGATGCTGTCTGCTGTTTTCAAGGTATTCGTAAAAGCCTACAGCCTATAGTAAGTCAAGCCTTTATAAAAGCGTTTGCACATCCTAAAGCTTAACCTGTAAAAATGGATATAGGTTTGTAGACACGTTAACTTTGCTCTATAAAGGTTGCTTCTATAAAGGCTAGCTTCAAGATCAAATTTGGAAACCTGACGGTCTAGAATGCATAAAGACATTAAAAAAACCTCCAATCTGAACTATTCCTGTGGCAGGTAGTTGAGAGCCTGACTTGCATGCACATAGGCACGTGTCATATGACCAGCAACATCCAAATGCAGGGTGTCGACGAGAGAAGGCACGTGGCAATGTACGGTGGAAAACTAATATATATATATGAGAATATTCAAGTTCACACACACACACACACACTATTTATTGCTCCAGCTAATTAATGTACGTAAATACACATACACTACATGTACGGTGCATGTGAAAATGAGACACACCCATTTTAAAGAAAAAAATTAATAAATGGTTTTTGCCTCAGTGACTCCTGTCTCATATGAGCTGCAGTGTTGCGCCATTTTTTCACGAGAAAGGTTCACAGAAGAATTCTAGGACATTGAAAGCTTCACCGGGTGTGAGTGAATGATGGTCTTCCATGTCCTCCTCCCCTTCACACACATCATAAATGTTGTGGGCAGTTGTCTACATTGTCCTAGTCTCAGACGTCTTCATGTGCAAGTAGTTATAAACAAAACAAAACTAACCAGAAATGGCACATTCCAGGTCGTTTGGAAACACCAGCTACAGCCTCTTTTGCAGCACACCTGCATGGAGAGCAGGCTAAAACAGGCCACCGCTTTCAAGAGTTTGATGAGCATGCATTTGGTGAGCATGCAACAGCCAGTGCATTGTCTTACAGGTGGATTTCTCTGAGAATACCATCATTGCTGCACAGAGAGAGATTCAGGCAGCACAGTGGGGCCACAGTCAAGCCACAGTCACTACCAGTCATGCTTGCATAGACAACAAACTCAAGATGGTACAGATAATCTCAAGCACACAAACTAAGGCTTATACATCTTTAAGAAACTTATTTTTAGGCATCTCAAGGCCAAATTTGCCACAAAAGAAACTATCGATGTCTTTAGCAGTGGGACTACATCACAGTTCAAGCAGATATTCCTCTTCTCAAATCTTCAGTCATGGCAAAATGGAACATGACTTCCAATTAACATAGAACTTCTTTGCAACTTCACATGGCAAAGGTGTTATTGATGAGGTAGGAGGAACAATGAGGAGAACAGCCCGGAGGCATATCCAAGTGGAGAAGAGCCACATCACCAATCCTCAAGAATGTCCCGTCCTTGTAAAATAAACAGCAAATAGTGAAATTTGTCAGGAGGTAGCCTGGACGTGGGCAGAAAGATGCCTTCAGTTCCCATAACACACCAGAAAATGAAATTTGTCAGGAGGCAGCCTGGAGGTGGGCAGAAAGGTGTCTTCAGTTCCCAGAACACACCAGCTTCATTGCACCAAACCTAGTGGCAGTGGATGACAAGATCAAGGGCTGCTGATACCTCAGATGAGATGGAACTTCCGGGTTTATCGGATACAAAAATCTTTGGTAACATCATCTGAACCTCAAGTGGAGCAACAATCTGAGGGTGACAACCTCAGCCACAACACCCTGAGTTAAATTTTTCTTTAGGATAATCGGTGTTCCTTATGAAAACACTAAGTTCCCTGGTGAGGAGACCTGTATTGACAAGGACGTTGAAGTCAAGGTTATGCACAGAAGTGGCAGCATTTGGAAGTGATCAACATGTGAAGACAAGCAGGACATTCTTGGCAGCATATAAAAGCCACCAGTCGCTGCTGGACATGAACAAAGGATAATTTGAGTTTGAAGACTTATTAGTTTGGTCTCCACAGTATCGATGCAGTGAACTACGTACAATTTGTCATTGTGTCACCAAATATTAAAACTAATATCTTAAATACATCTCTAGCAGTCTCTAAAACCTTTAATGAATATGGACTAAGTATGCACGTCCGTCAGACAAACAATTTGACACTCAACACATTCCTCCGTAATAACATTGGCAAAACCTGGACAATTACCACTACTAACTTCACAGACTTTTGACAATAAACATTTCTGCCCCACATCTCCAATTTATGTGTATATCCATCACAGTCCTTTAATAAGGCTTCCTGCCCTCCTAGTAAATTGTTTAATAAATTTTACTATACCCATAGAGATTACCAAATTAACCTATTCTGATAAGTTGTTTTCTGAAATAACATCCGTCACTATGGAATTGCCTATTATGATCTGCACAGAGATGGGCTTTATTTAGGAGCAGGCTGTATTTCGTGGCCGCTGCATGTAATGCAGTTTCTCAATAGTAAAGCTGATTCACAATAATTATGTAGCTTGATAGGTTGTGAACATGAAGTCGCATTGCTTCACTTGAACACACACAATTTCTATTCCTCGTAGCTCCGAAGGCGAAGTGTCAGTCAACACATACTTGTGTGCTTTATTTGTAAAAATTCTGCTTAAGGAGGATAGAATGAGAAAAGGTTGATAGAGGCAGTGAGAAGATTTACTTGGTACATCCCACAAGTCATATAGGGATTAAAGGTTCAAGTTGCAAAATCATCTCATGTTGAAACTCAGATAGCATAGTGATTAGCTTCTCTAAATAAAAGATAGCTCCTCTATAAAGAAAACATATAGGATAACTCCTCACATAGCCTATAAGATGCTCCTCTGTATAGAAAACATGTAACTCCTACTTAGCCAAGAATGTACATAAGATAGCTCATCCATACATAGCGATTAAATGATGGCCAAAGCTTGTTACGAAAAGTTTTTTTTGGCAAGCTTGCCATCTATTTAACTATATTCATCTTGTATCTGAGAAAAAAATGACAATTTGCGACAGTAATAATATTGGTAACTAGGCTGATATCAACAGCTCGCAAAATAACTTTTTGTAACAAGCTTTTGGCATCATTTAACAAGAAAAGGCTTAGGACATTTTCCCCCCTAGAAACAGGCCACGAGATAAAACCACTGCTTGCATTTTAGTCCATTATTAGTTTCAACAGATTTTTTTTTTAATGATATCAACAATGGTTCCACAAAAGCAGATTTAATCCTATAATTATGTGTTTATTTACACTAAATATAAAACTCAAAGGAAAGACATTAACAAACTATGGCCATAGTTTTATTTTGGTATTTTCCAACATCTATGTATAATAAAACCACTGTAATCAGTAATCAGTAAAGCTGGAGTTTAGTCCAAAAAGATGTTAAATGATTTTTAAGCAAAAACCCTATTGTATTACCTAATGAATCTATGAATCTACTCCTCTATAAAGATAAATCTAGTTATTATTATAAGCCCGCGACTTCCTCTGTTCTTCAATGATATTTACAACTCTTTCAAACCGATACTATCTACTTAGAGTTGCGAAAGGCTTTTGACAGTGTACTTCATTCTAAACTTCTTTGCAAGCTACAAATGTATGGTATTAGTGGCAAACTGTTATTTTGGTTCAGAGCTTATCTCACCAACCGATATCAAAAAGTGACCATTCAGCATTCTTCTTCCACCTTATTGCCAGTTGTTTAAGGCATGCCACACCGACATCCGAATTCTAACAGTTTAAGGGTAAATAAGTCAGGCTTACTAATCTCACACCCCAAATATTGAAATTGAAGCCTAGAATATTGAAACTTGTATATATATAGTAGGCCGACATCCGAATTCTAACAAATAAGTCAGGACTACTAATTTAACACCACAAATATTGAAATTGAAGCCTAGAATATTGAAACTTTTATATAATTATTATTATAGTAGGCCGACATCCGAATTTTAGCAGTTTAAGGGTAAATAAGTCGGGCCTACTAATCTCACACCCCAAATATTGAAATTGAAGCCTAGAATATTTAAACTTGTATATAGTAGGCCGACATCTGAATTTTAGCAGTTTAAGGGTAAATAAGTCCGGCCTACTAATCTCACAACCCAAATATTGAAATTGTAGTGTACTTGGTCCTCTCCTCTTTATCTTGTATATTAATGACATTGTTGATGCATCCTCCACCCGCAAATTTCTCCTATTTGCTGATGGCACTAAGTGGTATAAGAATATTACCTCGCCAAATGATGTCTTGTGCCTTCAGTCTGCCATTGACTCCACCTACATTTGGCAACGAGTAGGGAATTGCAGTTCAATGCACTAAAGAGCAATGTGTTGCATTATGGGTTGAACAGTGCAGATGGTGAACACCCATACTATCTTGGTGATCAAGAACTATGTGTCCAGGAAAACTGCTGTGATCTGGGTGTAATTCTGGCGAGTAACCTCTCTTGGGATGACCAGCACAAGTCCAAAGCCTACAGAGCTTTAGGCACACTTTCAGTACGGCCTTTCCAATTACGGTCAAGAAAAGCTTATATATCACCTTGGTAAGGTCTCTTCTAACCTACTGTTCACTAATTTGGTGCCCCCATCTTATTAAGAACATCAAGTCGTTAGAATCCATCCAAAGGCATGCAACAAAATACATTTTGAACGATTGTACCAGCAACTACAAGGCTAGACTTACAAAACTGCAACTTCTTCCTATCATGATGTATTTGGAAGTCAAAGACATTATGTTCTACTTGGCGTCGGTGAAGTCACCTACAACCAATTTTAATATCAGCCATTAAATACAACAATTTACAATCCCAACACGATCTGCATCTATTAAATTAAGGCACACTCATTCTTCTTCTATATAGAAAATGTGGAAGTTTCTACTTCAGCCGGCTACCTCGTCTATGGAACTCACTACCTGTAATTAACACATCCAAATCTCTCCAATGGAACAAAAACTAACTGCATCAATTCTTATCGAACCTACCGATCCCTGACTGTTCCACTATTATTGCCCATGCAACAAATGTTCTACCTCACCACCCAACCCATGTTTTCACTCCCTTCAGAATGTCAGTTCTCCCTTGCAGTCCAGGCGTTCTAGTTTTTTGTTTTTTTGTCATCTTACCTGTCCCTAAAGCAATATACACACTATAGCTCTACTATATAGCAAACTTGAAATATCAGGTCAAGTAAGTGGCTGTTTCAAGTACCAAGCACTGCATAGCAACTCATCTGTTCATATCTCAGACTTGCCAACCATGATGTATGCTTTTGCAGGATAACAACTCGTGTTTTGCAGGGTTTGGGTGGATATAACCCCCCCCCCCCCCCTCCCTCCCCACCCACCCAACATCCCTAATCCTCCCTTCCACTTCCAAATATTCTAAGATAGAGTCCCGGGAGAGGTTTTCTTCAGATATTCCAAGATAATTTTTTTAAATTTTTTATCATCAAAATCATGCTCAATAGCCATTGGCTAATATGAAGAGCATGCAATGCATACACAACATATGAAATGCATGAAATATATAAGAGAATGGAATTCCTTGATATTGAGAGCTATGAGAAAGAATTATGAAGTCTTTGGAGAAGTTTTCTTTGGGCTTTTTTTAGTAGCTGACTTAGCATTTAATAGGATAGTGTTATTAATAAGGTGTGAATTTGAGTAACATGGCTTATCATTATTTATTTTAACACTTAGGAGGTCACACACTGTGGATGGATCTAGTTGCCGTCTTTCCTCAGTCTCTATCTTCCTAACCACACTAAAGAGGCGTTCTGGATGTTCGTTTCAATGAGGCAATAATACCAGCAAAACTTATCTGAAGTAGGACAAAGAACCGAAACGGATTACTTTCAAATCTATGACCGAGTGAACTTTAGCCATTGATGCCCAGAAACGATCAATTGCTCCTGATTCATCAAATTTAGGAAGTTGATGTGATGGTGTAGAATGATAATCCCGAAACGCCATGCTCAAAAGGTCCAATTCATCAATGGAAAGAGATAAAAAGTGGTTCGCCAATTGAAGAATGCCATTGAGGTCTTATCTTTATTCCTAGGATCAAGAAAAGTGAGCTGTTGTAGAGTACTATCATGAAATGGAAATTTCTCTTTCATTTTCAATACACTAGTTTCGTAGAATGTACGTACACACTTAAAGAAACGTCTCTCAAGAGGACTTCCCACCATTTCTTCAAAGTCACCTTACCACAATAAATGGGTGGATGTACCAATACCAAGCTCATCATTACTTAGCTGGATTTTGCTATCAGTGATTGATAGAAGTGATATCATCTGTGAACTTGATAACATCGGGGTCAATGAAATTGCTGACAAAAGAATGCAAGAGTCGACGCACATCAGCCTGCAAAGTATCAATACGGCTGGCATGAGTTTGAAAAACAGTGGAAAAACATTCAAAGGATATAGAACGAAGTTACAAAATAACTTCACTTCAGGTTCCTTAAGCTGCCTAGCCACCCTCTTTACAGCTCATTGTCAGGTTCAGTCTCAGCTATCCTGTCAAAGTAGCAATGAAGAGCTGGCCACGTGAATCAATCTCTTCAAGCAATGTTCTAAACTCAGCCACATGGTTCAACAGTACTTTAGACCTCAAAGTGGTTTAATATTACTAAACTCAAGTTGAATTTCATTGAACTCGTGCCACCTCTTGGAAAAATTTGAAATGATAAACTATGTCCATTAAAAGATCAAGAGAGACTGGAAGTTTTTTAAGAGCAGCAACAGCGCATAATGCACCTAAATGGCAAAGATAACCAAGGCTAAATAACTTCGGTTGTTTCCCAAGAAGCCTACTTAAAACTGAATTATGCTTTCCCACCATAACACTTGCGGTGTCTAATGCATAACCGATCATGTTACTCCATGGAATCTTACGTGAATCAAACTCTTGCTCTATTGCAGTGAAGAGTGACTGAGTTGTAGCAATATTGCACACAGGCATACAAAGAAACGTGTAACTAGCTGTTGTGCCAGTCTATCCCAATACCTTACCATGATTCCAAAGTACTTCCATCTGTTCGATCGTTGCCACCATCACAAAAAAGGGTGAAAGGAGAAGTGCAACAAGATTTAATGACCTCATCATTCAATGCTGGAGCCAGTGCATATTTCACAATTGCTGTAGTTTTTGTCTTACCTGATGCAAACCCCTGAGCAATTTTGCTGTCAGGAAACATTACCTTGCACAATTTATTGAAATGATCAGCAGCTAAAAAGGGTATATTATTTTCTGCAATGAATGTTGAAAAGTAAATTTCAGCAGCTGTAATTTGATCAGCTAGTGTGTCCTTTCTGAACACAGCAGTAATTCTAGTCTGACTAGTGCTGTGTTGTGCATGTGCACACTCACGAGTGCTTCTTGCTGCTTATGTGCCTTTTCATATCATGGATGCCACCAGAAGCGACAGAAAAGTCTGTTAAACAAATGTTGCAGTGAACTTATGAAGCTCCCTTCACACTCTCCTTCATATTGTAGCGCTTCCAGTCCTCCTGCCACTTACCTTGGTCTTCTTAGCAGGGGGAGGGCCACTCTCTGCACTCTCAGCTTCTGGCCAAGGCTGATTCATGAGGTTAACCTTGGGCCTGAGCGCTTCTTGGACACGTACCTAGGCTCTCACTATTACGCGAAACTGAAGACAGTGATTCAGTTCAGAAATACATACAGTTGAGGTACAAACTGAAATATAAGTATCAAAGGACAACAACCACTCGGAATTTTTATTATAACAGGGTAGTACGCCTGTGGAACTCGCTGCCTCCAATCGACATCTCGCTCTCATTTAACATGTTATTAATATGGAAACACTTTCAGCTCTACTTCGATCCATCAAATTCATGTACATTTCACTATATTTGTCCGTGCTCTTCTTGCCACCTAACTAAACCTGCACCTTAATTAAGTTATTTAATTTAATTAATTTAATGGCTTCACCACAAGTTGGTGAATGTCCATCAACCTCATCTTGTATTGACTCCATTTATCATCATCCATGTTCTTATGTCGCACTTCCATCATCAGGTTGTCAAGTCATAATAATAATAATAATAATAATAATAATAATAATAATAATAATAATAATAATAATAATAATAAAAGCGATAAACAATAATTAAAGTTCAAAGGTCATGGTAGCTTTTGCAGGCCGTTTCCAGGATTGCGGGAGAAGATTCAGAAATGCAGGAGATTCCCGGAAAATCCGGGAGGGTTTGGTAAGTCTGATATCTCAAGTACCAAGCATGCCCCGATGCATCTGCTTAGCCATTATAATACCCAGCTGTTAAATCATTGGCTATCATATTTCAACTATCAAGCATGCATAGCATCTCACTGGTTATCATGTTTCAAGTACCAAGCATGCCTAGCGATGAAGAGAGAGCAGCAAACATTGTTATGAGGAGAGTAATGAGGCTGCATTCAGCATCAAGGGGTTAGCCAAGCAATAATTCTTCATAAAGTTTTTTTTTAAATGAGGGACAAAATCATAAAAGTAGTAAAAGTGTTAAAACACTTGTGGTTACTACTTTACACCTCCACAGATTCTGCAAGCTTCACGGTGGTATGAGACTTGATTATAGCTCAAAAGATAGGTCTCTCTGTGTGCTCTCTTTTGATACTAAAACATTTTTCATAGCTATAACTATACCCAAGTTACTGGAGCTAAAGTGAGGGTACCTCAAAACGCGAGTGCCCGAGTTAGGAAGTCCGAACATACAGATTGCCAAGTGCTATATAGAGAGCCGATATTAGCAAAGTTTGAGGAAGCCCCACTCTATACAACGACTTGTTTCGTTAAGCGCTAAAACTTCAGTATGTGTTCAAGCGAGTGGTTGGAAAATGAATGAGTATCTCGCTGGGCCGGGACGTGGACCTAAATGGTCTGTCGCCTCCTCATCACACCCTCGTTCTTATCCCTGTCGGTTCGTTTTTCTAGCCATCAGAGTTGGCCACTCATCATACATGTATGTTTCAGCAGGTGCTTGCTGATGTAATAATTAAATGTTGGAGAAATAGACTTTTTTAGGGTTTTCTCTGGGAGCTAAGGGGGCGATATCCAGACAAAGTTTGCAAGAGACCGAGCAGTTTCTGTCTGGTTTGAGCCCCACCCCTTTTTCTGAGCAGCCGTTTTACCCCGCCTAATGAAGGAGTCTGGGATTGAAGTAGCAAATATGAAAAAAAATCATCCTTCTTTCTGTCTGTCCTTATCTTCTGCGTGTCAGCTAAAAAAGGTGTCCATGCAGGAACCAAAGATAATCCTCGCACAAAGGATGCATTTGTCACGCTGCTGTATGGTGGTTATGTCCTGCCTGTCAGGGTATTGGGCCAATCTATCAGAGACACTGGAACAAAGAATGATCTTGTGGCACTCTGCACTAAAACTGTTACAGAAATGGACAAAACAATCTTGAGATCTGATGGATGGATAGTACGTCCTGTCAAGAATATCAACAGTCCCTATAGTGAGGCATCCCCCAGGGGTAAGTTTTTCAAGGGAATCTTTACCAAGCTCGCCATTTGGAACATGACGGATTATGAGAGAATCATTTACCTAGATGAGATGTGCTGGTGCTGGCTAACATTGACCACATGTTCGACTGTGGCACATTTTGTGCTGCCTATAGGCATTCCGACCTCTTTAATGCTGGTGTCCTGGTTGTAGAGCCATCTACAGAGATATTCAAGGACATATTAGAAAAAATAGCAATAATCACATCATATGATGATGCTGATCAAGGATTTTTGAATCTTTATTTCAAAGATGTAGTATATGCTCCCATGTTTAACTGGAGTGACCCAATCAGGCACAGGAAGCCCATGCGAATGTCCGGAAGGCTAAATGCAGACATGGGATTGTATTGTGCATTATCTGCATTTGACGTACCGGCAAAGGAAGTGAGAGTTATTCACTTTACCCTAGGATCAATCAAGCTTTGGCAGTGGTGGACTCTTTATAGTGGTTTGTTAGAGCTGGGCTGGCTATGGCAGGATGCAAGAAAAAGGCTTAGTGAGCATGCGGAGTACATGGATCATTACAGATGGTGGAATCCATTATTTTGGGCCCCCTTTCCCTTTCCGATTGCCATGTTCATCATCTTGAAACTACTCTGTCGCCCCTTTCTAGTTTTCTGTCGGATGACTTGTATCACCAAGTGGCTTAGTTATTGTACATCTTTTAACAAAGTGATCAGAAGGATTCTTCCACTGACAATTCTCTTTTTCTCTTACTACCTGTCATTTAAAATAGTTCCTGAAGCGATGGAGCCAAGTCAGGCAGAATATGTGTTTTGGTGTTGTGGTCCAACTTCTTTCTGGTTTCTTTAAGCAGCATAATCCTTCAGTTTTACATCTCCAGAAGATTTTCCAGTAGTCCTTCACCAGGCAATAACAGACGACTTCTTGCGAGCAGTTTCCTGTATCAATTTGGCTACATATTGTTGAAGGTTATTCCCCCCTTAGTCCATCCATTTGACAAAAGAGTGATTATATTTTCTCTTCTCCTTGCTGTACATCTGACATCAGCCCACATTGCTGGCAAAAGAATCCTAAAACTGCTAGTTGGCAATGCTGATGAAATTAACAACAAAGAAAATATAACAAACTTCGTAATGCTTATCCAAATTGCTATATACCTTTTAGTGTGTAAAGGGAACATTGTGGATGTGAATCCAAGTTGCTGCCTTTGTTGTGTCAATGGCACATTGTGAATTTGATGCAAAACTTTTTAAATTCAATTTTTCGGTATCAATTAATATGTTGAAATGTTTGTGTTCTTCAAAGGCTTATGTTATATTGTTCAAAAGTTTGTGTTGATTAATACTCACTTTACAGCATTTTTTAAATATAATTGATTTTGTTGCAAAATTCTTGTTGAAAGTAGTACAAATAAATCGACAATTTACTTTTTTTAAATTCGTCAGTGAGACGAAAACTCAAGTCAATGCTCGACAGGAATTATAGAGCCACGCAAAAGCCAATAGGCTTCCCTCATTGTTGCTGTGGGTAAAAATGATGGATCTCTTCGGCTCTGCATCGACTAAAGAAGGGTGAACATGATCATCAAGTACAACCCCTGTCCAATGCCATGATCGATGACTTGATCTATAAGTGGAAAAGTTACCACTCTTTACCTTGCCAAGGTGTATTACATTGCACCCATTTTTTAATATCTTCCTAGTCCTTAGTCTGTCCTATCCTTAACAGCTCCTTTGAGCACAACAGGGATAGGTGGTGAGGAAAGTGGATTGAACCCTTCAGTACCAAGCAAAAAAGGGGGGAAAAGTGAACGGGTAGGTGATGAGGAAAGTGAAATGAACCCTTGAGTACCAAGCAAAAAAGGGGGGGGGGGGAAGTGAGGAAAGATTTCACCCGAGATCGAACTAGGAGCCTTGAATAGCAAAGTGAACAAATAAACTCAAAAAAATTCCCCATTATATAATTATTACACATTGCGAGTAGATATTTCTATTTCACATTCACACAAATACTAAAACTGTATTTTCTCTAATGTTATTGTTATCCACTGTTATGAGTCACGTCTTAGAAATGGGAAAATTATAAAAATATCCATTTCCAATCAAGTCATTAGGAAGTCCTATATATTATATATTATTGACAACTGTTGTTCTGTACGCTCATCTACTAGTATTAAAACACAGAAAGACTATAGGTCTCACACAGAAACACGCAGAAGATAAGGCCAGACAGAAAGAAGGATAACTTTTTCATATCTGCGACTTCAGTCCTGGACTTTAAGACCCTTTCCATCATTAGGCGGGGTAAAATGACTGCTCGAGTACTAAAGCTGAAGGATCAAGAAAGGATTGCCTGGGAAGGGGGAGAGGAAAACCCCAAAGAAATGGAGCAGACAGGAACTGCACGGTCTAGTGTAGTGTTTCCCAAATTTTGTCTCGATATCACCCCTAGACCACATTCCAATGGTTGGGCCATATGCAAGCTGGTTTGTAGCATTTCACAGCCGTGTACTTGAATGACTCTTTGATCTAATCACGCCTTATCAATGACGTGCACATTAGGTCAAGCACACACTTATCACACATGTGGTCACATTGCATAGGTCCACTTTGATTAACCACACTTGTATTTATACTTAATATAACCTGTCCATTGGAACAAAACCAGGCTAAGGCCAGCCTCACTCTGGATAACCCCTTCTGTCCAGATTGGTTCTTGTAACTTGTTTTTCCAATCTATTAGTATTCTATGGTCTTGTTGGTTGTGGACGGAAGTCAAACCTAGTGAGAGGCATCAATCCACAGCCTGGGAGTTAGGAGGTGGAGTCCACTTGAACACATAACCCTAGCCCTAAATTAGAGCTTGTGAAGAGTGTGGAAGAGTACTATGATCAAGATTTTAGAAACTGAATCTATATTCTGCCATCAAAGGATTTCGAAGCAATGCTCAAGTGCCTATTTTTGATACTCTTCCTAGCCCTGGTACAGCCTTCGCCCTTTCAATCCGTAACTCCTCTTTTGAGTCCAACACAAGGTAGGCGGGGAGGAATGTGGATTGAACCCAGTGCCAAGCAAAAATACAAAAAAGGTTAAGCCCGGGATCGAACTGGGAACCTTGAATACAAAGGAGATAATTATTATAAACATATTTCTATTCCACACATAATTATATTTTCACCCAAACACTAAAACTGCATTAATTTGCTCTAGCTAGTGTCATTATTATCCACTGCTATGGATCACGTTATATATAGAAATGGAAAAATTAAAAAATCACTAAATATCCATTTCCAATCAACTCATTAACAACTGCTGTTTTGCAAGCTCACCTATTAGTTTACAGCTCTATTAAAACACAGAGAGACTATATTTCAAGCTTGTACAATTATTTTCAGCTAACATCATGTTCTGTAGATTTCTTTGAATCTACTTTTGTTCTTACTGTTGATTGAAGAGAAATCAAGTGTATTTTAAGAAAAAATTGAATTTAAAAAGTTTTGCATCAAATTCACAATGTGCCATTGACACAGCAACTTGGATTCACATCCACAATGTTCCTAAAAGGTAGCAATTTGGATAAGCATTACGAAGTTTCTTTGTTGTTAATTTCATCCTGTACCTTCAGCATTGCCAACTATCAGTTTTAGGATTCTTTTGCCAGCAATGTGGGCTGATGTCAGATGTACAGCAAGGAGAAGAGAAAATATAATCACTCTTTTGTAAAATGGATGGACTAAGGGGGGAATAACCTTCAACAATATGTAGCCAAATTGATACAGGAAACCGCACGCAAGAAGTTGTCTGTTATTGCCTGATGAAACTCTACTGGAAAATCTTCTGGAAATGTAAAACTGAAGGATTATGCAGCTTAGAGAAACCAGAAAGAAGTTGGACCACAACCAAAACACATATTCTGCCTGACTTGGCTCCATCGCTTCAGGAACTATTTTAAATGACAGGTAGTAAGAGAAAAAGAGAATTGTCAGTGGAAGAATCCTTCTGATCACTTTGCTAAAGGATGTGCAATAACTAAGCCATTTGGTGATACAAGTCATCTGACAGAAAATTAGAAAGGGGCGACAGAGTAGTTTCAAGATGACGAACAAAGCAATCAGAAGGGGAAAGGGGGCCCAAAATAATGGATTCCACCATCTGTAATGATCCATGTACTCCGCATGCTCCCCAAGCCTTTTTCTCACATCCTGCCATAGCCAGCCCAGCTCTAACAAACCACTATAAAGAGTCCACCACTGCCAAGGCTTGATTGATCCTAGGGTAAAGTGAATAACTCTCACTTCCTTTGCCGGTACGTCAAATGCAGATAATGCATAATACAATCCCATGTCTGCATTTAGCCTTCCAGACATTCGCATGGGCTTCCTCTGCCTGGTTGGGTCACTCCAGTTAAACATGGGAGTATATACAACATCTTTGAAGTAAAGATTCAAAAATCCTTGATCAGCATCATCATATGATGTGATTATTGCTATTTTTTCTAATATGCCCTTGAATATCTCTGTAGATGGCTCTACAACCAGGACACCAGCATTAAAGAGGTCAGAATGCCTATAGGCAGCACAAAATGTGCCACAGTCGAACATGTGGTCAATGTTAGCCAGCACCAGCACATCTCCATCTAGGTAAATGATTCTCTCATAATCTGTCATGTTCCAAATGGCGAGCTTGGTAAAGATACCCTTGAAAAACTTACCCCTGGGGGATGCTTCACTATAGGGACTGTCGATATTCTTAACAGGACGTACTATCCATCCATCAGATCTCAAGATTACTTTGTCCATTTCTGTAACAGCTTCTGTGCAGAGTGCTACAAGATCATTCTTTGTTCCAGTGTCTCTGATAGATTGGCCTAATACCCTGACAGGCAGGACATAACCACCATACAGCAGCGTGACAAACGCATCCTTTGTGCGAGGATTATCTTTGGCCAGGTTAGTTCCTGCATGGACACCTTTTTTAGCTGCTCCTGGAAAAAATAGGCACTCACACAGAAACACGCAGAAGATAAGGAAAGACAGAAAGAAGGATAATTTTTTCATATCTGCGACTTCAGTCTCCTGGACTTTAGGACTAGGCACTGTAATATAACGCTCGAGTACTTGAAGGAATCAAGAAAGGATTGCGGGTGGGTCCCAAACCAATGAACAGTCAGAAACTGCACGTTTAGTGCAAACTTTGTCTGGATACCGCTACTTTGACTCCCAGAGCACACCCAAAAACAGTCCGTTGCTCGAACATTATTATTATAAGCAAGCACCCGCTGAAACATACATGTATGATGAGTGGCCAACTCTGATTGGCTAAACGACCAGGGGCGTGGGGATGCCAAGGGTGATTAGTGGCCACGTCCGGGCCTTGCGAGATCTGTGGGCACGGTCTGTGTTGGGGCATAGTCAAGACAACTCTGTGTGGGGCAAACGACAACGATAAACGGCCGGCTCGAACCCCATGGGGCGTGGGGTATATATATCACCTGCTATGAAATCGTGTACGTCGGTTGGACGACGGAGGAAAAGAAGTGAAGAAGTGAACACTAATCCATCACTTGTAGTCAGTTCTGTCTTTATCCATCTCTTATGTTATGCTGCAGCCTCTTTGACTGTGTCTGTTGTCAGGGTTTTCGGGTATGAGGGGGGGGGGAGGGGGGGGGAAGGATCCCTGACAACCTCTTTTGCAGCACACCTACATGGAGAGCAGGCTAAAACAGGTCACCTCTTTCAAGAGTTTGGTGAGCATGCATTTGGTGAGCATGCAACAGCCAGTGCATTGTCTTACAGGTGGATTTCTCTGAGAATACCATCATTGCTGCACAGAGAGATTTAGGCAGCACATTGGAGCGACAGTCAAGCCACAGTCACCACCAGTCATGCTTGCATAGTCAACGAACCCATGAGAGTACAGATAATCTCAAGCACACAAACTGAGGCTTATATATCTTTAAAGCAATTTATTTTTAGGCATCTCAAGGCCAAAATTTGCCACCAAAGAAATTATCGATGTCTTTAGCAATGGGACTACATCAGATATTCCTCTTCTCAAGTCTTCATTCATGGAAAAATGAAACATGACTTCCAATTAACATAGAACTTCTTTGCAACTTCACATGGCAAAGGTGTTGTTGATGGGGTAGGAGGAACAATGAAGAGAACAGCCTGGAGGCATATCCAAGCGGAGAAGAGCCACATCACCAATCCTCAAGAATGTCCCGTTCTTATTAAACTTACTACTGTAAAGTGAGGATTAATCAACAGAAACTTTTGAACAATATAACATAAGCCTTGAAGAACACAAACATTAATTGTTACACTGTACAGAAGGAAATGGTAGAGTATGAATTATTTATTATTAGTCAACACAAACATTTGCACAAGTTTCTTTTGGTAATTTCAAATTGTCTTGAAGTCAGTGGCCTTCAGGATGCCATTTTCCATGCATATGAGTGAACCAAATGCTGCTGCCCCATTGTGCTGCATCCCAACCCTTTTTCCATCCCATGGGGGCTGTCCTTAGCAAGGAAAACAAGGAGACCACCCAATGGCATTTCTTCTCCTGTAAATTCCTTTCTGGTAAGAGGAACTTTGATGCAGTGGAAAAAGAATGCCTGGCTATCGAAGCAGTTCTCGGTTTACCTCACTGGAGCAAATTTCATGATAATGACAGATCACAATTGCCTTAGATTTTAGATTTTTGGAGCATATGAAGGATCAGGGAGACAACTCACAAGATGGGCACTACAACTTCAACTGTTATGAAATCCGTCATCACCTGGGAAGGCAGAATGGAAATGCAGATGGGCTGTCGACGCAAGCCTGGGAGGAAGACCAGGATGTATTGCAAGGCAGGAAAGGGGAGGGGGGGGGGGGGGGTGTCAAAAATCACCCTCCTGGTAAAAGCCCCTGGGAATACTGCAGAGGCAGTTGAAACTAACTGATAACCACAATATAATTAACACTTTGATCTGGTTCAAGACATAAGTACTGATTTTGTACCATGCGGTAACCTATTTAAAAGAGCTGGTATTACTGGGCGAGGCAGTCTCCCTAAGGTGCCGAGTTATTGTAATAAGAATCATATTATCCAATTGCCAAGAGATAGCAGGATTCTTGGTTAGGTTATAGCCTAGGAAACCACCACATTCATCATAATTTTACTACCAAAAGACCTAAGTTCAATGCTTTGCAATGACTAATGATTCAGCACATCCAAAATGCAAGTACACTTAAGCAGTTAACAGCACAGCCCTTCAACAAAACCAGGGAAGTACTTGTAATTCTGTGTCTATGTGTGACATGTGTCTACTTTAGAAATAACAAATACCATCTACTTCCTGAATATATACCTGATTGATGATTATAAACAAAACAGAATATATTATAACAGTCGAAATGAAACAGAATTTACAAATGTAGACAATAATATTTACAGTACCTTTTACCTATTAATATAATGAATATTATTTATTATAACACTGCTTTTTAATAAAATTAATAAGATTTAAAAAAATTCTGGAAAATTCTCATTTCATTTCTGTACAGTCATATATATATATTATATATATATTTGTTTAGTGAAGCCAGTGAGGAGTTGGATGGATTTTTTTTAATCCAGCATGTTATATCTTTGTCTATAATATTTGCACAAATTGTGAACCGGTCACCCATGTTTAATTATATAAACCGGGAATGGTCGTCATATCATAGTAAAAAGAAAGATTCAATTTGAAGCTAGAAGGAAAACTGGCTGCAAAAGTAAGTGGGAATGGGTTGCCATGGTTAATAGCTGACAGGCTGTAGGTTTATTCTGAATCTACTTAATTTCAACATGTTATGCCAATGGAGGTGGCCTACCCAATTTTTGTCATGATACAAAAACATATCAATCTCTTGGTAAAGGAAATGTACTTGCCACTCCTATGCTCAGAGAGAATTGGCTACTGTTGGAAAGATAACTGATGCATATATAATATAATCAATAAGAGGATGGATGTGCTATGAGAGGATATTGAAGACACTGAACTGTATCAAGAGTGCATTAAAAGAGTTCTTATCAACTTCTGCGTGGTCCACTCTCTTAAATATTCTAAGAATTCCTGCAGAAACATCTGACTGGTGGTTCCAAATATGTACCGTTAATAAAACTCATTTTAAAGCCATTCTTCCACACATGCACATTTCTGTTACAGAATTTGTCATCCTATTATGATGTAGGGCATCTGGTTGGTTAACCTTAAACCAGGTTGGAATCTATGAGGAATATATAAATTCTGCTTGTGATATGGAAAATATCATGTCCAGATCAGTACTGTAGATAAATACACAATATATATATATACACACAAGTAGACAATCCTTTGGAGAATCTTTTCACTCATTGCAACAAAAAAATGAACAAACAAAAACTTGTTATACTAATAAAACTTGAATAACCAGAAAACATATACAGGTATCCAATGTCAAGCAAGTTAGTCATAATGCGACCTTAATGGTAAAATATCACAAAGTGAGATAGATTTTTTGCACATCTGCAAAGATGTGGTGAGCCGTTCCAATCCAAAAGAGGGGATAGGGCTCATTCAGTTCATCCAGTGTTGTGATTGATGTTGGTTGTCTGTCTGCAGAGCATCCAATTCTTTGTGTTCCTTGATTTCGAAATTGAACAATGGGTTTCTCATAATAATGTCCATCTCACTGTCTGTATTCTTCCCTTTTGTACCAAAATGTTCCACACAAACTAATTTCTTTGGCATGACCTCTTTCTTACTACATCATTTACAATTGTAGATAATAAAAGTATATATATAGGATAACTACAACACACATGCCCACAAATATAGCTACAATTGAACATCACATTGCCAAAAATTGAGCCAATATAGCACCTTTTGAGTCAAAAGAAAGTTCTGTTAATTCTTACTTTCGTAAGCAATAGATAATATTAAATACTAAAACAGTACATGTAATCTCCCCTTCATTGGAATGGCATAGATCAGTCTCAATGAATTGCACCTCTAATAGTAACTGTAGATCCAGTTGTAACCACATCAAATTTATAGGTAGGATCTTTTCATGCAAACTGGTTGAACTGGTTCTAAGCAAACACAAAATTCTTGTCAACAAAACTTAACAAACAAATCCATCCATGAGCCTAAAGGGAAAGGGATTTGCAGAGTTTCCTTGTTGTAGGTAGTGTCTGTGTAGCATTCCTAAGAAAAGTTTCCCAAAACATTAAAATCGACCAGGAAGAATGTGTAATTGTGAGCAGCATTTTCAATCACCAGCCACTTTTCTAAAAATAATTGTTGTACAGCCCTCAATCAGAACTTACGTAACAGTGACTGTCCTTCCAATTGTAACTCCACCTCTAATACGCATGCTAGGTATATTGGACTGAAATAATTAGTAGCAACTAAAAATTGTATGGTATATATATCATACGGATTTCAATGTATGTGATGTAATCTTTGTAAGGATGTAGTTTGATGACTAATGCCTACATGCTGATAGTGACTTTGGAAATGTACTAGTAGAAATATGTGCATGGTAGGAACAACTTAGCTCCAAAATAAATAGAAAAAAGAATAGGAAAAAAACCCCAAAACCCCTTCTTATTTATACTGAAGCTATCCACTGATGGCTAGAAATAAGGAAGACTCATTTTTATTTAGCATTGCCTGGTATTAATTCCCAAATATGCTTGTAATTATGGATCATTAGTCTCTGTGTAAACAAATAAAACAGCACAATAGTTGCACAACTGAATGCACTACTGATCTGATGGTGCCAATCTTTTATTTTACTCTATGAACCAGAGGGGTCAGGACATGTGTTAAGTTGTTATATGCAACTTGTGTAACAGGGATTATAGTAACATATCAATCAGTGGTTCCTACTTTTTGTGATAAAGCTATGTGCAAGAATGGACCTATTGCATGGTTATGGTGGTCCGATGCAGCATGTTTTCAGCCCTAGCCTGCATCCACTGTAGGTCATCCCAAGGAAAGCAGAGTCAATGTCTTTCATCAACCACTGGAGTGTAGATAGTGGCAGTATCATGGTGACATCCTTGGCAGAGCAGCATGGAGTCACATGTATATGTACTTTTACCTTGCGCTTTTGAAATTTGACCATAAGAGTTCACCATTTACAAGAGTATCATTAGCCAAGTGACCACTCTCAAGTGGCTCAGGATTTGGAAGGAAAACTATATATATTTGGACTGAACTCTATCAAATCTGTGGTTTCTGTGTCCATGTCCTTGTACCTGATGCTTACAGCTGTCGATCTTGAGTGATCATCACTGGCTGTGACAAGCTGCAAGATGATCATGACGAATGCATACTGCTGCATCCCCTCAAGATTTTTCTGTTGACCCCAAGCTTCTTCCTTGAGTGGAAACTGATCCCTGATGACATCCTTTCCAAAAGCATATTCCCTCTCTCCTTTACAATTAATTTCTGTATTGAACACAATATTATTGTCAGGAACCCTAACCCTGACTGAGGACACTCCATCCATAGCTGTGATAACTGAGTGTTTAAGTAGTGAGAACTCACATGATAACAAGGAGGATGTGGTTAATTGTTTGTCAACCACCTGTGGCTATAGTAACGAGACCACATATGATTATTCTGATCACCATTCAGCAAACAACAGCGAACGATCTGATTGGCAGGACCTTGGAGACAGAAGGCCACCCGAAATGCCCTTACAAGGTCATTTCAGCAGTGTCCAGCCAGAGGCTGAGGTGTGATGATGTCATCAGCTGGATAGATATAAAAGAGGTGGACTGTAGAGAGTTAGTTTAGAAACTGAAGTTGTAATTATGTATTGAGAAGCTGTATTGAGAACTGTATTATCGAGTTGTATAATTTATTGTGAAAGGACGGCACACCTCGTTTGTGCCTTATTTACCTTTATTCTCATTAGTTGCTAGCTAAGGGCTAGACGGTGTTCGACTAGGTCCAATACCAGGGAACACAGACACTGTGTCTGATTTTGGCTCCAAGGTCAACTGTGATAGGAAGATTACAGTTGGGCTGGGGCGACGCGGCTGTCCTTACTACACTGAGCTAAATCAGCTAGCGTAGGGTAGAGTGTCAAGTAGACATTCGCAAAAGGAAGCTGACATTGGTGGCAGCGGTGGGATTTAGCCGAGACAGAGCTAGATTCCAGTATAGCTATCTAGACAGGAGTTGTCTATTTTGTTTATTTTTGTTATTGTTTTTGTTATTGTTTATTGTTTCTTGTTATTGTTTTTGTTATTGTTTTTGTTATTGTTTATTTTTGTACTAGCAGGGAAACGGCTCGGGTAATCATTCCTTGGAGCCGTGTGAAACCAAACCCTATCCTAGGACGTTTAGAATTTAAAAACAATTATTTTTTTTAGCGCTTCGTGATTATGGCACAGAGATCAGGACGCCCGGGGGAGGATCAGCAACTACGTAGTGGAAGCGTCTTCCAAACTCCTGGGGGTATCGACGAGACGGAGACAGAACTAAATACCGAAGCTCCTATGTCTCTAACCGTGCTAATGACACGATTCATACAAGCAGAGGAACGTCAAGTGCAGAGAGAAGAAGAAAGACGCCAATGGGAGGCACGACAAAGAGCACGAACGTCAGGAACGCCAGGAGGAGCGGTGGGCACGGTTACTGACAGAGATGCGCAGACCTACAGAGGAAAGGAGAGAACTACCGCCTCTAACGTCACCACCTCCACGACTCACTCTACAAAAGTTCAACGAGGAAACTGACAACATGGCTGCTTATCTAGGCACGTTTGAAGCAACTGCCTTAGCGAGCGAATGGCCCACAACACAATGGTCCATCCATTTGAGAGGATCCCTATCTGGCGCAGGATTGCTGGCCGTGTCTGCACTTCCAGCGGCCCAGCAAGCTGACTACCAAGAGGTGAAACGAACGCTCGAATCAGTTTACCAAATTTCCACGGAGTCACACCGTAGGAAAGTATTCAACCAGTCCTTTAACTCGAACAATCCGGACCAATGGTTGAGAGAGTACCGACAGACCTTCCATCAGTGGTTGGATTCAACAACCATACCTACCAGAGAGGTAATACTCATGGAACTGGTTCTAGCAAAGCTTCCTGGTTGGCTAGAGAACCAGATGAGAAATTTGAACTGCCGGGGCTATGATGAATTAAAGGAAGCCATCATACGCCACATGGGAAACCAGAGGGCTCGAACAGAAAAACCCTTAAAAAGGAATACCCTCAATCCTCCAGAGGTCACCCTAGTCATTTTATGAAAGACGACCACTACAAAAAGACTGAGGGACAAAAAGACTGAGGGACCACAACAACAGAGAAGTCGAGACGGACCTCCCTACCGAGACTTACGAACAATGGAGTGCTTCAAATGTGGGAAGAAGGGTCATCTACAGAGGGATTGTCGAGTTAAAATGGAGCAAGCAGAGTGCAGTCTTTTTCTTCCAACTAAACGAACGAAAATGCCAGACTGGACCAAGACGGTCAGGATCAACGGACAAAAGGTAAAGGCATTACTAGACACTGGCTGTACGAAGACGATCGTACACCCTCGCTGTGTTTCCCAGAAGGATTATCTGGGATGGGAAATTCCGTACAGCACAGCGTCTCAACAAAAAACCTATTTTCCAGCGGCAAGTGTTCTTTTAGAGGTGGAAGGGAAGACCACCTCGATCGCGGTTGGAGTGTCTCAGCACATCACAGAGGACATGCTGATGGGACGGGATATTCCCCACTTCCGACGATATCTGAAGGCGGTTCTTGAGGAAGAACCCGAAGAAGAAGAATCGAATACACCACCCACATGTATCACAACCGAGTTAGGCATGGTGGTCACCCGAGCTCAACAACTGAAGCAAGACAACCTCGAGGAAAGAGAGCGCCTGCAACAGGAACAAGACGGGCCCATTATGTCTGCTCTCTACCCGGTTGATGATGCAAGTGAGGCGGAGGAAAATGAAGCAGAGAAGAGTGTATCATCAGACCAGCCGACCTCTCCAGAGCCAGACACTGCTAGCGATACTTGGACTGGGGGAGTGAAAGAAGCGGGGGAGACTGATGAGCCCCTGATGGGAGTCATTACGCGTAAGAAATTGTGTGATGCTCAAATGTGTGATGAAAGCCTAAGACACATAAGGGAAAAGGCAAGGGTTAGTAATGAGCCCTACTTTTGGAGGGAGGGTGTACTGATGAGAAAGCCCTATCAAACCTTAGGTAAAGACCTTATTGTTATGCCCGAAATAGCCAGAAGTAAAATTCTAAAGATGGCTCACAATACTCCCATTGCCGGACACTATGCTAGAGAAAGAACCCTACATGCCATCAGAGCTCGCATGGACTGGCCTGGTATAGCTAAGGACGTTAAAAATCTCTGTGCTTCGTGTCCCATCTGCCAAAAGGCTGGGCCTGCTATTATAGCTAAAGCCCCGTTACACCCTCTGCCTGTAATGAAAGAACCATTTTCAAGAATAGCAATGGACGTATTTGGACCCCTAACTCGTACTAAAGCGGGGAATAAATACATTTTAGTCCTCATGGACTATGCTACGAAGTGGCCAGAAGCCTTTGCTTTACGAAATATAACAACAGAGACCATTGTTAATTGTCTAGTGGATGTGACCGCCAGAATTGGCATACCAAATGAACTGCTATCAGACAATGGGGCTAATTTTGTTTCAAAAGTGATGAAACAATTTTGTGCACTGACAGGCATTAAACAAATACGGACCTCCCCATACCATCCTCAGACGGATGGTATGGTGGAGCGTTTCAATGCCACTCTTAAGAAACTGCTCCGTAAGCTTACTCAGAATCCCGATGTTGAATGGGACCTATGCCTGCCCTATGTACTGTGGTCTTACAGAGGAACAGTCCATAAAACTACAGGGTTTACTCCATACCACCTACTTTTTGGGAAAGAAATGAAAATGCCCCTTGACCAATTAGTAAGGTATTGGCATGGCAAGGAAGAAGAAGATGTGAGCAGCGTGTCAGAGTATTTAGCTACCCTAAAAGCTAACATGCAGGTGGTGAGAGACCTAGCCTATGGAAGGGAGACTAAAGAGAAAAGTAAACACAAACTGTATCACGATCGAACAGCTAAAGAAAGAGTGTTTACCGTGGGTGACTTCGTGCTGGTATACAGACCTGGGAAGGGTAGTAAATTGCATCTCCAGTGGCAAGGACCCTACCCCATTGTGAAGAAAATCACTGAAGTGACGTACCAGGTAGATGTGGGTACCAAACTAAAGAGATACCGAATTTACCATGTAAATTGCATGAGGTCATGGACATCACCTGAGCCAGCTGTGTTTTTGGCTAGAGATGTTGACGAAGAAGACCTAGAAAAAAAGGACACTCCCACCATGCTAAACTCTCACAACCTGGACATAGAAGAATTTAAGAAAAGGTACAGGGATGTGCTACAGGATGTACCTGGGAGAACCGAGATAGCCCAACATGACATACCCACAGGTGATGCTATTCCCATAAGGTTTCCCCCTTACCGACTAGCTCACCATTCTCAGAAAGTGTTGCGTGACGAGGTAGAAACTCTGTTGAATCAGGGGGTAATCCGTACTTCAAAGAGCCCATGGGCGGCGCCCATTGTTTTAGTAACAAAGAAAGATGGCTCACAAAGAATGTGCGTGGATTATCGGAAGTTAAACCAGGTGACAATTAATGATCCATACCCCCTGCCCAATATCGACGATATGATAACCAACATCGGTACCTCTAAGTTCATAAGTACCTTAGATCTAACTAAGGGATATTACCAGGTGCCTGTAAATCCCCAGCATATTGAGAAGACAGCATTTGTTACACCATATGGGAAGTATGAATTTGTCACGATGCCATTTGGGTTGATCTCAGCACCCTCAACTTTCCAGAGACTGATGGATGAATTACTGTATGGGTTAAATGAGTTTACTGTCGCCTATTTAGACGACATTCTGATCCATAGCAAAACATGGGAGGAGCATATGAATCATTTAGACATTGTTTTTACAAAACTACGTGAGGCTGGTCTAAAAGTGAAGGAAAAGAAATGCACATTTGGCAGTGGAAGCTGTGTATACTTGGGCCACATCGTTGGGAACGGAGAAATCAGACCTATGGAATGCAAAGTGGCTGCAGTGAGAAATTTTGAACAACCCCAAAACAAAAAAGATGTGAGATCATTTTTAGGCTTGTGTGGTTACTACCGCAAATTCATTCCGAACTTTTCAACGGTGGCTTCTCCCTTGTCAGACCTCACTAAAAAGGATATGCCTAAACAGGTTAAGTGGACCACTGAGTGTGACCAAGCTTTTGTGACACTTAAAGAGAAACTCACACAAGCACCTGTGCTAATTACACCTGACTGGGACAAACCTTTTGTTCTACAAACGGATGCCTCTGCATATGGGATAGGATCTGTACTGAGCCAGGTAGACAGTAAAGGAGACGATCATCCCATAGCATTTGCTTCCAAGAAGTTGTTGCAAAGTGAGAAAAACTACTCGGCTATCGAACGAGAGGCCCTAGCTATTGTGGTAGCAGTGAAACACTTTCGCACATATTTGCAAGGGTCAAAATTTATAATTCAAACTGACCACAACCCACTGACCCACCTTGGCAACCTGAAAGACAGTCATGGCAGGTTGGCTAGGTGGGCCCTCTCATTACAACCATACCACTATACGATTGAGTACAGAAGTGGCAAGAAGAATGCCAATGCAGACGCCCTATCCAGAGACCGGGGGTCTCTCACTAAGGTTGGGGGAGTGTCAGGGACCCTAACCCTGACTGAGGACACTCCATCCATAGCTGTGATAACTGAGTGTTTAAGTAGTGAGAACTCACATGATAACAAGGAGGATGTGGTTAATTGTTTGTCAACCACCTGTGGCTATAGTAACGAGACCACATATGATTATTCTGATCACCATTCAGCAAACAACAGCGAACGATCTGATTGGCAGGACCTTGGAGACAGAAGGCCACCCGAAATGCCCTTACAAGGTCATTTCAGCAGTGTCCAGCCAGAGGCTGAGGTGTGATGATGTCATCAGCTGGATAGATATAAAAGAGGTGGACTGTAGAGAGTTAGTTTAGAAACTGAAGTTGTAATTATGTATTGAGAAGCTGTATTGAGAACTGTATTATCGAGTTGTATAATTTATTGTGAAAGGACGGCACACCTCGTTTGTGCCTTATTTACCTTTATTCTCATTAGTTGCTAGCTAAGGGCTAGACGGTGTTCGACTAGGTCCAATACCAGGGAACACAGACACTGTGTCTGATTTTGGCTCCAGGGTCAACTGTGATAGGAAGATTACAGTTGGGCTGGGGCGACGCGGCTGTCCTTACTACACTGAGCTAAATCAGCTAGCGTAGGGTAGAGTGTCAAGTAGACATTCGCAAAAGGAAGCTGACAATTATCAATTTCATTGTCTTCATCGGTCCACTTCTTCAGCCTGTCTCTTGGCCAACCATTCCTTTCACTCTCTTCTTCAATTGGTAGGTGCTTATTTTATAGATATCAAAAAGGCCTTTGATTCTGTTCCTCTCAAACAGTTAATTGATTTTCTTTCCTTCCGGCACTTCCTTCCTTAGTGCATTAACTTGGCTTCACTCCTATCGTTCACTCCTATCGTTCAGCATATTTACTGACTCAGCAACTCTGCCATGTTGCTTGCTATGGAAGTTGGCATTTTCTCCCTGGAATCGCATTAACTCAGCCGCTTGTGTCATCACCTTGCTTATCAAATCTGTCCCTTCTTCCCTGTGATCCTCCAATGACATCCGCACAAGCTCCGTTGACCTCTGGAGCTTCGCCCTCGCCTCCTTGGTCGTGTCCAGCTCTCGAGACTTCTTGGCTAGCTCAGCAGAGGAAGTAGCAGTGTCTCCTTCTAGTTTTGACAGTTTTTGCTCCATGGACTTCAGATGAACTTCACCGTCCAAACACTCACCTTCAAAGTGAAACATGCAGAAGTTAAATTAAGCTATCGACAAAATGTTATTTCATTGAGAAACATATCAATTCTACCTACACATACTTATGTATACAGTACTGACTACTTATGGAGCCGGTTCCCTAACTTATTATTTTTTTAAGGACTTTCAATTTTCCCCCCACGCGTCTCAGTCTTGCAGGAAGGATGGGAGGGACACGAATGAGCTACAGTTTATTAGGCTATGACCATAAATAGGAAACTTACCATAGTCCTACTAACCCACAAAGACCAAAAACTGAAAAACAAGTTAAAATAAAATTGGTAAGTTGTCCTCACTAGACAGAAGAGAGCTGGCCTCCAGAAGTGCTTGGAATAATTATGTCTCCTAAGATATTTGAAGTTCACAAAAGTCAACACAGATTTGACACTTCATGGCTTTTGTATGTGGGCTTAGGAGAGAGGGAAAAGAGTTGGAAATGACATGTTGAAACTGAGAACTGAGCTCAGTCCACTGGTGTAATAACTGGAAAAATCACGTGGAAATTGGCATTTGCACCCTTTCTATGGAACTGCTCAGTGGACGGAAAGTGCCCAAAATTTCTCTTTCAGACAACACATTCATACATTAATTTATTGTTAGCCACTGTCTATTATTACTGCCTGTTCTTTTTAATGGCTCTGGAGTTTCTATTTGACGGATCCTTCCTTGATTATGGAGCAGGCTGCCGAGCTTCAGTCTGGGGGCAGTTTTAAACTTGCCAAACTTGCACACCAGAGGAACACATATGATGCTGTCTGTTAATCTTTGCCAACCATGAACACTAGGGACACTGAGACAATGCTGTCTGCTAATTTTTGCCAACCTTGCACACACCAGGATGATGCTGTCTGCTGTTTTCAAGGTATTCGTAAAAGCTACAGCCTATAGTAAGTCAAGCCTTTATAAAAGCGTTTGCACATCCTAAAGCTTAACCTGTAAAAATGGATATAGGTTTGTAGACACGTTAACTTTGCTCTATAAAGGTTGATTCTATAAAGGCTAGCTTCAAGATCAAATTTGGAAACCTGACGGTCTAGAATGCATAAAGACATTAAAAAACCCTCCAATCTGAACTATTCCTGTGGCAGGTAGTTGAGAGCCTGACTTGCATGCACATAGGCACGTGTCATATGACCAGCAACATCCAAATGCAGGGTGTCGACGAGAGAAGGCACGTGGCAATGTACGGTGGAAAACTAATATATATATATATGAGAATATTCAAGTTTTCACACACACACACACACACTATTTATTGCTCCAGCTAATTAATGTATGTAAATACACATACACTACATGTACGGTGCATGTGAAAATGAGACACACCCATTTAAAGAAAAAAATTAATAAATGGTTTTTGCCTCAGTGACTCCTGTCTCATATGAGCTGCAGTGTTGCAACATTTTTTCACAAGAAAGGTTCACAGAGTGAGAATTCTAGGACATTGAAAGCTTCACTGGGTGTGAGTCAATGATGGTCTTCCATGTCCCCCTCCCCTTCACACACATCATAAATGTTGTGGGCAGTCGTCTGCATTGTCCTAGTCTCAGACGTCTTCATGTGCAAGTAGTTATAAACAAAACAAAACTAACCAGAAATGGCACATTCCAGGTCGTTTGGAAGCACCAGCTACAGCCCACCTGCATAGAAAGCAGGCTAAAACAGGCCACCGCTTTCAAGAGTTTGGTGAGCATGCAATTGGTGAGCATGCAACAGCCAGTGCATTGTCTTACAGGTGGATTTCTCTGAGAATACCATCATTGCTGCACAGAGAGAGATTCAGGCAGCACAGTGGGGCCACAGTCAAGCCACAGTCACTACCAGTCATGCTTGCATAGGCAACGAACTCAAGATGGTACAGATAATCTCAAGCACACAAACTAAGGCTTATACATCTTTAAGAAACTTATTTTTAGGCATCTCAAGGCCAAATTTGCCATAAAAGAAACTATCGATGTCTTTAGCAATGGGACTACATCACAGTTAAAGCAGATATTCCTCTTCTCAAATCTTCAGTCATGGCAAAATGGAACATGACTTCCAATTAACATAGAACTTCTTTGCAACTTCACATGGCAAAGGTGTTATTGATGAGGTAGGAGGAACAATGAGGAGAACAGCCTGGAGGCATATCCAAGTGGAGAAGAGCCACATCACCAATCCTCAAGAATGTCCCGTCCTTACAGCAAATAGTGAAATTTGTCAGGAGGCAGCCTGGACGTGGGCAGAAAGGTGTCTTCAGTTCCCATAACACACCAGAAAATGAAATTTGTCAGGAGGCAGCCTGGAGGTGGGCAGAAAGGTGTCTTCAGTTCCCAGAACACACCAGCTTCATTGCACCAAACCTAGTGGCAGTGGATGACAAGATCAAGGGCTGCTGATACCTCAGATGAGATGGAACTTCGGGTTTATCGGATACAAAAATCTTTGGTAACATCATCCGAACCTCAAGTGGAGCAACAATCTGAGGGTGACAACCTCAGCCACAACACCCTGAGTTAAATTTTTCTTTAGGATAATCGGTGTTCCTTATGAAAACACTAAGTTCCCTGGTGAGGAGACCTGTATTGACAAGGACGTTGAAGTCAAGGTTATGCACAGAAGTGGCAACATTTGGAAGTGATCAACATGTGAAGACAAGCAGGACATTCTTGGCAGCATATAAAAGCCACCAGTCGCTACTGGACATGAACAAAGGATAATTTGAGTTTGAAGACTTATTAGTTTGGTCTCCACAGTATCGATGCAGTGAACTACGTACAATTTGTCATTGTGTCACCAAATATTAAAACTAATATCTTAAATACATCTCTAGCAGTCTCTAAAACCTTTAATGAATATGGACTAAGTATGCACGTCCGTCAGACAAACAATTAGACACTCAACACATTCCTCCGTAATAACATTGGCAAAACCTGGACAATTACCACTACTAACTTCACAGACTTTTGACAATAAACATTTCTGTCCAATTTATGTGTATATCCATCACAGTCCTTTAATAAGGCTTCCTGCCCTCCTAGTAAATTGTTTAATAAATTTTACTAGAGATTACCAAATTAACCTATTCTGATAAGTTGTTTTCTGAAATAACATCCGTCACTATGGAATTGCCTATTATGATCTGCACAGAGATGGGCTTTATTTAGGAGCAGGCTGTATTTCGTGGCCGCTGCATGAATGCAGTTTCTCAATAGTAAAGCTGATTCACAATATGTAGCTTGAGAGGTTGTGAACATGAAGTCGCATTGCTTCACTTGAACACACACAATTTCTATTCCTCATAGCTCCGAAGGCGAAGTGTCAGTCAACACATACTTGTGTGCTTTATTTGTAAAAATTCTGCTTAAGGAGGATAGAATGAGAAAAGGTTGATAGAGGCAGTGAGAAGATTTACTTGGTGCATCCCACAAGTCATATGTGTGGACTTGATATATAGCTCAGAAGAGAGGTCTCTCTGTGTGCTCTCTTTTGATACTAAAATATGTTTCATAGGTATAACTATAGGCAAGTTACTAGACCCTAAAGTGGAGGGACCTCAAAAACCTGCATCCCAAAGTCCCCATCCAGAATAACTCCAGATTGCTAAAGTGCCAAAAAATTGAAAATTGGTACGAGTGGCTAGAGGAAGCCCTAGAGCATGCAATGACCTTTTTCATTAGGCGTTAAAAATTTATTACCTGGTCAAGCGCGCGGGTAGAAAATTGAGGGCGTTTATTGGAAAATTGAGGGCGTTGATTGCAACACCCTCAATTTTCTACCCGCGCGCTTGACAGGTAATAAAAATTTTAACGCCCAATGAAAAAGCTAGCCAATTTTCATATTTTTGCACTTAGCAATCTCGAGTTATTCTGGATGGGGACTTTGGGATGCAGGTTTTTGAGGTCCCTCCACTTCATGGTCTAGTAACTTGCCTATAGTTATACCTATGAAACATATTTTAGTATCAAAAGAGAGCACACAGAGAGATCTATCTTTTGAGCTATATATCAAGTCTATACCATGAAGGTTGCAGAATCTACGGAGCTCTAAAGTTGTAATCACAAGTTTTAAAAAAATATTAAAAAATACCATTGTCTCCCCTTGAAAGTATATAGTCCAACTTCAACAGCGATTTCCCACATTTCAAAAAAAAGAGCCTTTTTGAATTTCAAAAAAGGATATCTCTAAGAAAAATTAGTGTGTATCTACTTAATTATATATCATTTTATAGCTCTGTCTTTGCTCTATGATTTAATAGAGTTAGTTAAGTAGTAGCTATAAGCACTACCAAGTTAAAAGTTTATTCACAACTGTCCTTAGTGGCAATTAAAAGCGCTGGCACGCAGCCAATTGTACAGCTGGTAGTGCACTTAGCAAGCACTATTTAACTCTATTAAATCACTCATTAGTGTCTAAGCAATATTACCAAGAGTTTTGGAAGCCATAGCTGTTTTATTTTTTTAGCTAGGCTTTGTAGGGTTTTAAGGTTGATTTTTCTCACTTTCCCCAGCTTTTCTGCATGTCATACACTGTATACAGACCATATCCTCACTTTTTAATGTTGTTTTGAAGCACTAAGAGAGATCTATCTTTTGAGCATAAAATCACTGGCATAGGGGGTGTAGTTCAGGAGTTATGGTCCTTGAAAGAGGTGCGAGTTTTTTGAAGAAAAAAATGGGCCTTAAGTCAGGCCTACTAATCTCACACCCCCAAATATTAAAATTGAAGCCTAGAATATTTAAACTTGTATATAGTAGGCCGACATCTGAATTTTAGCAGTTTAAGGGTAAATAAGTCCGGCCTACTAATCTCACGACCCAAATATTGAAATTGTAGTGTACTTGGTCCTCTCCTCTTTATCTTGTATATTAATAACATTGTTGATGCATCCTCCACCCGCAAATTTCTCCTATTTGCTGATGGCACTAAGTGGTATAAGAATATTACCTCGCCAAATGATGTCTTGTGCCTTCAGTCTGCCATTGACTCCACCTACATTTGGCAACGAATAGGGAATTGCAGTTCAATGCACTAAAGAGCAATGTGATGCATTATGGGTTGAACAGTGCAGATGGTGAACACCCATACTATCTTGGTGATCAAGAACTATGTGTCCAGGAAAACTGCTGTGATCTGGGTGTAATTCTGGCGAGTAACCTCTCTTGGGATGACCAGCACAAGTCCAAAGCCTACAGAGCTTTAGGCACACTTTCAGTACGGCCTTTCCAATTTCTGTCAAGAAAAGCTTATATATCACCTTGGTAAGGTCTCTTCTAACCTACTGTTCACTAATTTGGTGCCCCCATCTTATTAAGAACATCAAGTCGTTAGAATCCATCCAAAGGCATGCAACAAAATACATTTTGAACGATTGTACCAGCAACTACAAGGCTAGACTTACAAAACTGCAACTTCTTCCTATCATGATGTATTTGGAAGTCAAAGACATTATGTTCTACTTGGCGTCGGTGAAGTCACCTACAACCAATTTTAATATCAGCCATTAAATACAACAATTTACAATCCCAACACGATCTGCATCTATTAAATTAAGGCAACTCATTCTTCTTCTATATAGAAAATGTGGAAGTTTCTACTTCAGCCGGCTACCTCGTCTATGGAACTCACTACCTGTAATTGACACATCCAAATCTCTCCAATGGAACAAAAACTAACTGCATCAATTCTTATCGAACCTACCGATCCCTGACTGTTCCACTATTATTGCCCATGCAACAAATGTTCTATCTAACCACCCAACCCATGTTTTCACTCCCTTCAGAATGTCAGTTCTCATTGCAGTCCAGGCGTTCTAGTTTTTTTGTTTTTTTGTCATCTTACCTGTCCCTAAAGCAATATACACACTATAGCTCTACTATATAGCAAACTTGAAATATCAGGTCAAGTAAGTGGCTATTATGTTTCAAGTACCAAGCACTGCATAGCAACTCATCTGTTCATATCTCAGACTTGCCAACCATGATGTATGCTTTTGCAGGATAACAACTCGTGTTTTGCAGGGTTTGGGTATATAGCTTTTGCTGGATATAACCCCCCCCCCCCCCCACCCACCCAACATCCCTAATCCTCCCTTCCACTTCCAAATATTCTAAGATAGAGTCCCAGGAGAGGTTTTCATCAGATATTCCAAGATAATTTTATTTAATTTTTTATCATCGAAATCATACTCAATAGCCATTGGCTAATATGAAGAGCATACAATGCATACACAACATATGAAATGCATGAAATATATAAGAGAATGGAATTCCTTGATATTGAGCTATGAGAAAGAATTATGAAGTCTCTGGAGAAGTTTTCTTTGGGCTTTTTTAGTAGCTGACTTAGCATTTAATAGGATAGTGTCATTAATTAATAAGGTGTGAATTTGAGTAACATGGCTTATCAATATTTATTTTAACACTTAGGAGGTCACACACTGCGGATGGATCTAGTTGCCGTCTTTCCGCAGTCTCTATCTTCCTAACCACACTAAAGAGGCGTTCTGGATGTTCGTTTGAAAGAGGCAATAATACCAGCAAAACTTGTCCGAAGTAGGACAAAGAACCGAAAAGGATTACTTTCAAATCTATGACCGAGTGAACTTTAGCCATTGATGCCCAGAAACGATCAATTGCTCCTGGTTCATCAAATTTAGGAAGTTGATGTGATGGTGTAGAATGATAATCCCGAAACGCCATGCTCAAAAGGTCCAATTCATCAATGGAAAGAGATAAAAAGTGGTTCGCCAATTGAAGAATGCCATTGAGGTCTTATCTTTATTCCTAGGATCAAGAAAAGTGAGCTGTTGTAGAGTACTATCATGAAATGGAAATTTCTCTTTCATTTTCAATACACTAGTTTCGTAGAATGTACGTACACACTTAAAGAAACGTCTCTCAAGAGGACTTCCCACCATTTCTTCAAGTCACCTTACCACAATAAACGGGTGGATGTACCAATACCAAGCTCATCATTACTTAGCTGGATTTTGCTATCAGTGATTGATAGAAGTGATATCATCTGTGAACTTGATAACATCGGGGTCAATGAAATTGCTGACAAAAGAATGCAAGAGTCGACGCACATCAGCCTGCAAAGTATCAATACGGCTGGCATGAGTTTGAAAAACAGTGGAAAAACATTCAAAGAATATAGAACGAAGTTACAAAATAACTTCACTTCAGGTTCCTTAAGCTGCCTAGCCACCCTCTTTACAGCTCATTGTCAGGTTCAGTCTCAGCTATCCTGTCAAAGTAGCAATGAAGAGCTGGCCACGTGAATCAATCTCTTCAAGCAATGTTCTAAACTCAGCCACCTGGTTCAACAGTACTTTAGACCTCAAAGTGGTTTAATATTACTAAACTCAAGTTGAATTTCATTGAACTCGTGCCACCTCTTGGAAAAATTTGAAATGATAAACTATGTCCATTAAAAGATCAAGAGAGACTGGAAGTTTTTTAAGAGCAGCAACAGCGCATAATGCACCTAAATGGCAAAGATAACCAAGGCTAAATAACTTCGGTTGTTTCCCAAGAAGCCTACTTAAAACTGAATTATGCTTTCCCACCATAACACTTGCGGTGTCTAATGCATAACCGATCATGTTACTCCATGGAATCTTACGTGAATCAAACTCTTGCTCTATTGCAGTGAAGAGTGACTGAGTTGTAGCAATATTGCACACAGGCATACAAAGAAACGTGTAACTAGCTGTTGTGCCACTCTATCCCAATACCTTACCATGATTCCAAAGTACTTCCATCTGTTTGATCGTTGCCACCATCACAAAAAAGGGTGAAAGGAGAAGTGCAACAAGATTTAATGACCTCATCATTCAATGCTGGAGCCAGTGCATATTTCACAATTGCTGTAGTTTTTGTCTTACCTCCCTGAGCAATTTTGCTGTCAGGAAACATTACCTTGCACAATTTATTGAAATGATCAGCAGCTAAAAAGGGTATATTATTTTCTGCAATGAATGTTGAAAAGTAAATTTCAGCAGCTGTAATTTGATCAGCTAGTGTGTCCTTTCTGAACACAGCAGTAATTCTAGTCTGACTAGTGCTGTGTTGTGCATGTGCACACTCACGAGTGCTTCTTGCTGCTTATGTGCCTTTTCATATCATGGATGCCACCAGAAGCGACAGAAAAGTCTGTTAAACAAATGTTGCAGTGAACTTATGAAGCTCCCTTCACACTCTCCTTCATATTGTAGCGCTTCCAGTCCTCCTGCCACTTACCTTGGTCTTCTTAGCAGGGGGAGGGCCACTCTCTGCACTCTCAGCTTCTGGCCAAGGCTGATTCATGAGGTTAACCTTGGGCCTGAGCGCTTCTTGGACACGTACCTAGGCTCTCACTATTACGCGAAACTGAAGACAGTGATTCAGTTCAGAAATACATACAGTTGAGGTACAAACTGAAATATAAGTATCAAAGGACAACAACCACTCGGAATTTTTATTATAACAGGGTAGTACGCCTGTGGAACTCGCTGCCTCCAATCGACATCTCGCTCTCATTTAACATGTTATTAATATGGAAACACTTTCAGCTCTACTTCGATCCATCAAATTCATGTACATTTTACTATATTTGTCCGTGCTCTTCTTGCCACCTAACTAAACCTGCACCTTAATTAAGTTATTTAATTAAATTAATTTAATGGCTTCACCACAAGTTGGTGAATGTCCATCAACCTCATCTTGTATTGACTCCATTTATCATCATCCATGTTCTTATGTCGCACTTCCATCATCAGGTTGTCAAGTCATAATAATAATAATAATAATAATAATAATAATAAAAGCGATAAACAATAATTAAAGTTCAAAGGTCATGGTAGCTTTTGCAGGATGTTTCCATGATTGCGGGAGAAGATTCAGAAATGCAGGAGATTCCCAGAAAATCCGGGAGGGTTTGGTAAGTCTGATATCTCAAGTACCAAGCATGCCCCGATGCATCTGCTTAGCCATTATAATAGCAAGCATTTGTTAAATCATTGGCTATCATATTTCAACTATCAAGCATGCTTAGCATCTCACTGGTTATCATGTTTCAAGTACCAAGCATGCCTAGCGATGAAGAGAGAGCAGAAAACATTGTTATGAGGAGAGTAATGAGGCTGCATTCAGCATCAAGGGGTTAGCCAAGCAATAATTCTTCATAAAGTTTTTTAATTTTAATGAGGGACAAAATCATAAAAGTAGTAAAAGTGTTAAAACACTTGTGGTTACTACTTTACACCTCCACAGATTCTGCAAAGCTTCACGGTGGTATGGAACTTGATTATAGCTCAAAAGATAGGTCTCTCTGTGTGCTCTCTTTTGATACTAAAACATTTTTCATAGCTATAACTATACCCAAGTTACTGGAGCTAAAGTGAGGGTACCTCAAAACGCGAGTGCCCGAGTTAGGAAGTCCGAACATACAGATTGCCAAGTGCTATATAGAGAGCCGATATTAGCAAAGTTTGAGGAAGCCCCACTCTATACAACGACTTGTTTCGTTAAGCGCTAAAACTTCAGTATGTGTTCAAGCGAGTGGTTGGAAAATGAATGAGTATCTCGCTGGGCCGGGACGTGGACCTAAATGGTCTGTCGCCTCCTCATCACACCCTCGTTCTTATCCCTGTCGGTTCGTTTTTCTAGCCATCAGAGTTGGCCACTCTTCATACATGTATGTTTCAGCAGGTGCTTGCTGATGTAATAATTAAATGTTGGAGCAATAGACTTTTTTAGGGTTTTCTCTGGGAGCTAAGGGGGCGATATCCAGACAAAGTTTGCAAGACACCGAGCAGTTTCTGTCTGGTTTGGGCCCCACCCCTTTTTCTGAGCAGCCGTTTTACCCCGCCTAATGAAGGAGTCTGGGATTGAAGTAGCAAATATGAAAAAATTATCCTTCTTTCTGTCTGTCCTTATCTTCAGCTAAAAAAGGTGTCCATGCAGGAACTAACCGGGCCAAAGATAATCCTCGCACAAAGCATTAATTTTGTCACGCTGCTGTATGGTGGTTATGTCCTGCCTGTCAGGGTATTGGGCCAATCTATCAGAGACACTGGAACAAAGAATGATCTTGTGGCACTCTGCACTAAAACTGTTACAGAAATGGACAAAACAATCTTGAGATCTGATGGATGGATAGTACGTCCTGTCAAGAATATCAACAGTCCCTATAGTGAGGCATCCCCCAGGGGTAAGTTTTTCAAGGGAATCTTTACCAAGCTCGCCATTTGGAACATGACGGATTATGAGAGAATCATTTACCTAGATGAGATGTGCTGGTGCTGGCTAACATTGACCACATGTTCGACTGTGGCACATTTTGTGCTGCCTATAGGCATTCCGACCTCTTTAATGCTGGTGTCCTGGTTGTAGAGCCATCTACAGAGATATTCAAGGACATATTAGAAAAAATAGCAATAATCACATCATATGATGATGCTGATCAAGGATTTTTGAATCTTTATTTCAAAGATGTAGTATATGCTCCCATGTTTAACTGGAGTGACCCAATCAGGCAGAGGAAGCCCATGCGAATGTCCGGAAGGCTAAATGCAGACATGGGATTGTATTGTGCATTATCTGCATTTGACGTACCGGCAAAGGAAGTGAGAGTTATTCACTTTACCCTAGGATCAATCAAGCTTTGGCAGTGGTGGACTCTTTATAGTGGTTTGTTAGAGCTGGGCTGGCTATGGCAGGATGCAAGAAAAAGGCTTAGTGAGCATGCGGAGTACATGGATCATTACAGATGGTGGAATCCATTATTTTGGGCCCCCTTTCCCTTTCCGATTGCCATGTTCATCATCTTGAAACTACTCTGTCGCCCCTTTCTAGTTTTCTGTCGGATGACTTGTATCACCAAGTGGCTTAGTTATTGTACATCTTTTAACAAAGTGATCAGAAGGATTCTTCCACTGACAATTCTCTTTTTCTCTTACTACCTGTCATTTAAAATAGTTCCTGAAGCGATGGAGCCAAGTCAGGCAGAATATGTGTTTTGGTGTTGTGGTCCAACTTCTTTCTGGTTTCTTTAAGCAGCATAATCCTTCAGTTTTACATCTCCAGAAGATTTTCCAGTAGTCCTTCACCAGGCAATAACAGACGACTTCTTGCGAGCAGTTTCCTGTATCAATTTGGCTACATATTGTTGAAGGTTATTCCCCCCTTAGTCCATCCATTTGACAAAAGAGTGATTATATTTTCTCTTCTCCTTGCTGTACATCTGACATCAGCCCACATTGCTGGCAAAAGAATCCTAAAACTGCTAGTTGGCAATGCTGATGAAATTAACAACAAAGAAAATATAACAAACTTCGTAATGCTTATCCAAATTGCTATATACCTTTTAGTGTGTAAAGGGAACATTGTGGATGTGAATCCAAGTTGCTGCCTTTGTTGTGTCAATGGCACATTGTGAATTTGATGCAAAACTTTTTAAATTCAATTTTTCTTAAAATAGTGTATCAATTAATATGTTGAAATGTTTGTGTTCTTCAAAGGCTTATGTTATATTGTTCAAAAGTTTGTGTTGATTAATACTCACTTTACAGCATTTTTTAAATATAATTGATTTTGTTGCAAAATTCTTGTTGAAAGTAGTACAAATAAATCGACAATTTACTTTTTTTAAATTCGTCAGTGAGACGAAAACTCAAGTCAATGCTCGACAGGAATTATAGAGCCACGCAAAAGCCAATAGGCTTCCCTCATTGTTGCTGTGGGTAAAAATGATGGATCTCTTCGGCTCTGCATCGACTAAAGAAGGGTGAACATGATCATCAAGTACAACCCCTGTCCAATGCCATGATCGATGACTTGATCTATAAGTGGAAAAGTTACCACTCTTTACCTTGCCAAGGTGTATTACATTGCACCCATTTTTTAATATCTTCCTAGTCCTTAGTCTGTCCTATCCTTAACAGCTCCTTTGAGCACAACAGGGATAGGTGGTGAGGAAAGTGGATTGAACCCTTCAGTACCAAGCAAAAAAGGGGGGAAAAGTGAACGGGTAGGTGATGAGGAAAGTGAAATGAAACCTTGAGTACCAAGCAAAAAAGGGGGGGGGGGGAAGTGAGGAAAGATTTCACCCGAGATCGAACTAGGAGCCTTGAATAGCAAAGTGAACAAATAAACTCAAAAAAATTCCCCATTATATAATTATTACACATTGCGAGTAGATATTTCTATTTCACATTCACACAAATACTAAAACTGTATTTTCTCTAATGTTATTGTTATCCACTGTTATGAGTCACGTCTTAGAAATGGGAAAATTATAAAAATATCCATTTCCAATCAAGTCATTAGGAAGTCCTATATATTATATATTATTGACAACTGTTGTTCTGTACGCTCATCTACTAGTATTAAAACACAGAAAGACTATAGGTCTCACACAGAAACACGCAGAAGATAAGGCCAGACAGAAAGAAGGATAACTTTTTCATATCTGCGACTTCAGTCCTGGACTTTAAGACCCTTTCCATCATTAGGCGGGGTAAAATGACTGCTCGAGTACTAAAGCTGAAGGATCAAGAAAGGATTGCCTGGGAAGGGGGAGAGGAAAACCCCAAAGAAATGGAGCAGACAGGAACTGCACGGTCTAGTGTAGTGTTTCCCAAATTTTGTCTCGATATCACCCCTAGACCACATTCCAATGGTTGGGCCATATGCAAGCTGGTTTGTAGCATTTCACAGCCGTGTACTTGAATGACTTTGATCTAATCACGCCTTATCAATGACGTGCACATTAGGTCAAGCACACACTTATCACACATGTGGTCACATTGCATAGGTCCACTTTGATTAACCACACTTGTATTTATACTTAATATAACCTGTCCATTGGAACAAAACCAGGCTAAGGCCAGCCTCACTCTGGATAACCCCTTCTGTCCAGATTGGTTCTTGTAACTTGTTTTTCCAATATATTAGTATTCTATGGTCTTGTTGGTTGTGGACGGAAGTCAAACCTAGTGAGAGGCATCAATCCACAGCCTGGGAGTTAGGAGGTGGAGTCCACTTGAACACAACATAACCCTAGCCCTAAATTAGAGCTTGTGAAGAGTGTGGAAGAGTACTATGATCAAGATTTTAGAAACTGAATCTATATTCTGCCATCAAAGGATTTCGAAGCAATGCTCAAGTGCCTATTTTTGATACTCTTCCTAGCCCTGGTACAGCCTTCGCCCTTTCAATCCGTAACTCCTCTTTTGAGTCCAACACAAGGTAGGCGGGGAGGAATGTGGATTGAACCCAGTGCCAAGCAAAAATACAAAAAAGGTTAAGCCCGGGATCGAACTGGGAACCTTGAATACAAAGGAGATAATTATTATAAACATATTTCTATTCCACACATAATTATATTTTCACCCAAACACTAAAACTGCATTAATTTGCTCTAGCTAGTGTCATTATTATCCACTGCTATGGATCACGTTATATATAGAAATGGAAAAATTAAAAAATCACTAAATATCCATTTCCAATCAACTCATTAACAACTGCTGTTTTGCAAGCTCACCTATTAGTTTACAGCTCTATTAAAACACAGAGAGACTATATTTCAAGCTTGTACAATTATTTTCAGCTAACATCATGTTCTGTAGATTTCTTTGAATCTACTTTTGTTCTTACTGTTGATTGAAGAGAAATCAAGTGTATTTTAAGAAAAAATTGAATTTAAAAAGTTTTGCATCAAATTCACAATGTGCCATTGACACAGCAACTTGGATTCACATCCACAATGTTCCTAAAAGGTAGCAATTTGGATAAGCATTACGAAGTTTCTTTGTTGTTAATTTCATCCTGTACCTTCAGCATTGCCAACTATCAGTTTTAGGATTCTTTTGCCAGCAATGTGGGCTGATGTCAGATGTACAGCAAGGAGAAGAGAAAATATAATCACTCTTTTGTAAAATGGATGGACTAAGGGGGGAATAACCTTCAACAATATGTAGCCAAATTGATACAGGAAACCGCACGCAAGAAGTTGTCTGTTATTGCCTGATGAAACTCTACTGGAAAATCTTCTGGAAATGTAAAACTGAAGGATTATGCAGCTTAGAGAAACCAGAAAGAAGTTGGACCACAACCAAAACACATATTCTGCCTGACTTGGCTCCATCGCTTCAGGAACTATTTTAAATGACAGGTAGTAAGAGAAAAAGAGAATTGTCAGTGGAAGAATCCTTCTGATCACTTTGCTAAAGGATGTGCAATAACTAAGCCACTTGGTGATACAAGTCATCTGACAGAAAATTAGAAAGGGGCGACAGAGTAGTTTCAAGATGACGAACAAAGCAATCAGAAGGGGAAAGGGGGCCCAAAATAATGGATTCCACCATCTGTAATGATCCATGTACTCCGCATGCTCACCAAGCCTTTTTCTCACATCCTGCCATAGCCAGCCCAGCTCTAACAAACCACTATAAAGAGTCCACCACTGCCAAGGCTTGATTGATCCTAGGGTAAAGTGAATAACTCTCACTTCCTTTGCCGGTACGTCAAATGCAGATAATGCATAATACAATCCCATGTCTGCATTTAGCCTTCCAGACATTCGCATGGGCTTCCTCTGCCTGGTTGGGTCACTCCAGTTAAACATGGGAGCATATACCACATCTTTGAAGTAAAGATTCAAAAATCCTTGATCAGCATCATCATATGATGTGATTATTGCTATTTTTTCTAATATGTCCTTGAATATCTCTGTAGATGGCTCTACAACCAGGACACCAGCATTAAAGAGGTCGGAATGCCTATAGGCAGCACAAAATGTGCCACAGTCGAACATGTGGTCAATGTTAGCCAGCACCAGCACATCTCCATCTAGGTAAATGATTCTCTCATAATCCGTCATGTTCCAAATGGCGAGCTTGGTAAAGATACCCTTGAAAAACTTACCCCTGGGGGATGCTTCACTATAGGGACTGTCGATATTCTTAACAGGACGTACTATCCATCCATCAGATCTCAAGATTGTTTTGTCCATTTCTGTAACAGCTTCTGTGCAGAGTGCTACAAGATTATTCTTTGTTCCAGTGTCTCTGATAGATTGGCCTAATACCCTGACAGGCAGGACATAACCACCATACAGCAGCGTGACAAACGCATCCTTTGTGCGAGGATTATCTTTGGCCCGGTTAGTTCCTGCATGGACACCTTTTTTAGCTGCTCCTGGGCACTCACACAGAAACACGCAGAAGATAAGGAAAGACAGAAAGAAGGATAATTTTTTCATATCTGCGACTTCAGTCTCCTGGACTTTAGGACTAGGCACTGTAATATAACGCTCGAGTACTTGAAGGAATCAAGAAAGGATTGCGGGTGGGTCCCAAACCAATGAACAGTCAGAAACTGCACGTTTAGTGCAAACTTTGTCTGGATACCGCTACTTTGGCTCCCAGAGCACACCCAAAAACAGTCCGTTGCTCGAACTATTATAAGCAAGCACCCGCTGAAACATACATGTATGATGAGTGGCCAACTCTGATTGGCTAAACGACCAGGGGCGTGGGGATGCCAAGGGTGATTAGTGGCCACGTCCCGGCCTTGCGAGATCTGTGGGCACGGTCTGTGTTGGGGCATAGTCAAGACAACTATGTGTGGGGCAAACGACAACGATAAACGGCCGGCTCGAACCCCATGGGGCGTGGGGTATATATATCACCTGCTATGAAATCGTGTACGTCGGTTGGACGACGGAGGAAAAGAAGTGAAGAAGTTAACACTAATCCATCACTTGTAGTAAGTTCTGTCTTTATCCATCTCTTATGTTATGCTGCAGCCTCTTTGACTGTGTCTGTTGTCAGGGTTTTCGGGTATGAGGGGGGGGGGGGAAGGATCCCCGACAGCCTCTTTTGCAGCACGCTATATACATGGAGAGCAGGCTAAAACAGGTCACCGCTTTCAAGAGTTTGGTGAGCATGCAACAGCCAGTGCGTTGTCTTACAGGTGGATTTCTCTGAGAATACCATCATTGCTGCACAGAGAGAGATTCAGGCAGCACAGTGGGGCCACAGTCAAGCCACAGTCACCACCAGTCATGCTTGCATAGTCAACGAACCCATGAGAGTACAGATAATCTCAAGCACACAAACTGAGGCTTATATATCTTTAAAGCAATTTATTTTTAGGCATCTCAAGGCCAAAATTTGCCATCAAAGAAATTATCGATGTCTTTAGCAATGGGACTACATCAGATATTCCTCTTCTCAAGTCTTCATTCATGGCAAAATGAAACATGACTTCCAATTAACATAGAACTTCTTTGCAACTTCACATGGCAAAGGTGTTGTTGATGGGGTAGGAGGAACAATGAAGAGAACAGCCTGGAGGCATATCCAAGCGGAGAAGAGCCACATCACCAATCCTCAAGAATGTCCCGTTCTTATTAAACTTACTACTGTAAAGTGAGGATTAATCAACAGAAACTTTTGAACAATATAACATAAGCCTTGAAGAACACAAACATTAATTGTTACACTGTACAGAAGGAAATGGTAGAGTATGAATTATTTATTATTAGTCAACACAAACATTTGCACAAGTTTCTTTTGGTAAATTCAAATTGTCTTGAAGTCAGTGGCCTTCAGGATGCCATTTTCCATGCATATGAGTGAACCAAATGCTGCTTCCCCATTGTGCTGCATCCCAACCCTTTTTCCATCCCATGGGGGCTGTCTTTAGCAAGGAAAACAAGGAGACCACCCAGTGGCATTTCTTCTCCTGTAAATTCCTTTCTGGTAAGAGGAACTTTGATGCAGTGGAAAAAGAATGCCTGGCTATCGAAGCAGTTCTCGGTTTACCTCACTGGAGCAAATTTCATGATAACGACAGATCACAATTGCCTTAGATTTTAGATTTTTGGAGCATATGAAGGATCAGGGAGACAACTCACAAGATGGGCACTACAACTTCAACTGTTATGAAATCCGTCATCACCTGGGAAGGCAGAATGGAAATGCAGATGGGCTGTCGACGCAAGCCTGGGAGGAAGACCAGGATGTATTGCAAGGCAGGAAAGGGGAGGGGGGGGGGGTGTCAAAAATCACCCTCCTGGTAAAAGCCCCTGGGAATACTGCAGAGGCAGTTGAAACTAACTGATAACCACAATATAATTAACACTTTGATCTGGTTCAAGACATAAGTACTGATTTTGTACCATGCGGTAACCTATTTAAAAGAGCTGGTATTACTGGGCGAGGCAGTCTCCCTAAGGTGCCGAGTTATTGTAATAAGAATCATATTATCCAATTGCCAAGAGATAGCAGGATTCTTGGTTAGGTTATAGCCTAGGAAACCACCACATTCATCATAATTTTACTACCAAAAGACCTAAGTTCAATGCTTTGCAATGACTAATGATTCAGCACATCCAAAATGCAAGTACACTTAAGCAGTTAACAGCACAGCCCTTCAACAAAACCAGGGAAGTACTTGTAATTCTGTGTCTATGTGTGACATGTGTCTACTTTAGAAATAACAAATACCATCTACTTCCTGAATATATACCTGATTGATGATTATAAACAAAACAGAATATATTATAACAGTCGAAATGAAACAGAATTTACAAATGTAGACAATAATATTTACAGTACCTTTTACCTATTAATATAATGAATATTATTTATTATAACACTGCTTTTTAATAAAATTAATAAGATTTAAAAAAATTCTGGAAAATTCTCATTTCATTTCTGTACAGTCATATATATATATTATATATATATTTGTTTAGTGAAGCCAGTGAGGAGTTGGATGGATTTTTTTTAATCCAGCATGTTATATCTTTGTCTATAATATTTGCACAAATTGTGAACCGGTCACCCATGTTTAATTATATAAACCGGGAATGGTCGTCATATCATAGTAAAAAGAAAGATTCAATTTGAAGCTAGAAGGAAAACTGGCTGCAAAAGTAAGTGGGAATGGGTTGCCATGGTTAATAGCTGACAGGCTGTAGGTTTATTCTGAATCTACTTAATTTCAACATGTTATGCCAATGGAGGTGGCCTACCCAATTTTTGTCATGATACAAAAACATATCAATCTCTTGGTAAAGGAAATGTACTTGCCACTCCTATGCTCAGAGAGTGTTGGAAAGATAACTGATGCATATATAATATAATCAATAAGAGGATGGATGTGCTATGAGAGGATATTGAAGACACTGAACTGTATCAAGAGTGCATTAAAAGAGTTCTTATCAACTTCTGCGTGGTCCACTCTCTTAAATATTCTAAGAATTCCTGCAGAAACATCTGACTGGTGGTTCCAAATATGTACCGTTAATAAAACTCATTTTAAAGCCATTCTTCCACACATGCACATTTCTGTTACAGAATTTGTCATCCTATTATGATGTAGGGCATCTGGTTGGTTAACCTTAAACCAGGTTGGAATCTATGAGGAATATATAAATTCTGCTTGTGATATGGAAAATATCATGTCCAGATCAGTACTGTAGATAAATACACAATATATATATATACACACAAGTAGACAATCCTTTGGAGAATCTTTTCACTCATTGCAACAAAAAAATGAACAAACAAAAACTTGTTATACTAATAAAACTTGAATAACCAGAAAACATATACAGGTATCCAATGTCAAGCAAGTTAGTCATAATGCGACCTTAATGGTAAAATATCACAAAGTGAGATAGATTTTTTGCACATCTGCAAAGATGTGGTGAGCCGTTCCAATCCAAAAGAGGGGATAGGGCTCATTCAGTTCATCCAGTGTTGTGATTGATGTTGGTTGTCTGTCTGCAGAGCATCCAATTCTTTGTGTTCCTTGATTTCGAAATTGAACAATGGGTTTCTCATAATAATGTCCATCTCACTGTCTGTATTCTTCCCTTTTGTACCAAAATGTTCCACACAAACTAATTTCTTTGGCATGACCTCTTTCTTACTACATCATTTACAATTGTAGATAATAAAAGTATATATATAGGATAACTACAACACACATGCCCACAAATATAGCTACAATTGAACATCACATTGCCAAAAATTGAGCCAATATAGCACCTTTTGAGTCAAAAGAAAGTTCTGTTAATTCTTACTTTCGTAAGCAATAGATAATATTAAATACTAAAACAGTACATGTAATCTCCCCTTCATTGGAATGGCATAGATCAGTCTCAATGAATTGCACCTCTAATAGTAACTGTAGATCCAGTTGTAACCACATCAAATTTATAGGTAGGATCTTTTCATGCAAACTGGTTGAACTGGTTCTAAGCAAACACAAAATTCTTGTCAACAAAACTTAACAAACAAATCCATCCATGAGCCTAAAGGGAAAGGGATTTGCAGAGTTTCCTTGTTGTAGGTAGTGTCTGTGTAGCATTCCTAAGAAAAGTTTCCCAAAACATTAAAATCGACCAGGAAGAATGTGTAATTGTGAGCAGCATTTTCAATCACCAGCCACTTTTCTAAAAATAATTGTTGTACAGCCCTCAATCAGAACTTACGTAACAGTGACTGTCCTTCCAATTGTAACTCCACCTCTAATACGCATGCTAGGTATATTGGACTGAAATAATTAGTAGCAACTAAAAATTGTATGGTATATATATCATACGGATTTCAATGTATGTGATGTAATCTTTGTAAGGATGTAGTTTGATGACTAATGCCTACATGCTGATAGTGACTTTGGAAATGTACTAGTAGAAATATGTGCATGGTAGGAACAACTTAGCTCCAAAATAAATAGAAAAAAGAATAGGAAAAAAACCCCAAAACCCCTTCTTATTTATACTGAAGCTATCCACTGATGGCTAGAAATAAGGAAGACTCATTTTTATTTAGCATTGCCTGGTATTAATTCCCAAATATGCTTGTAATTATGGATCATTAGTCTCTGTGTAAACAAATAAAACAGCACAATAGTTGCACAACTGAATGCACTACTGATCTGATGGTGCCAATCTTTTATTTTACTCTATGAACCAGAGGGGTCAGGACATGTGTTAAGTTGTTATATGCAACTTGTGTAATAGGGATTATAGTAACATATCAATCAGTGGTTCCTACTTTTTGTGATAAAGCTATGTGCAAGAATGGACCTATTGCATGGTTATGGTGGTCCGATGCAGCATGTTTTCAGCCCTAGCCTGCATCCACTGTAGGTCATCCCAAGGAAAGCAGAGTCAATGTCTTTCATCAACCACTGGAGTGTAGATAGTGGCAGTATCATGGTGACATCCTTGGCAGAGCAGCATGGAGTCACATGTATATGTACTTTTACCTTGCGCTTTTGAAATTTGACCATAAGAGTTCACCATTTACAAGAGTATCATTAGCCAAGTGACCACTCTCAAGTGGCTCAGGATTTGGAAGGAAAACTATATATATTTGGACTGAACTCTATCAAATCTGTGGTTTCTGTGTCCATGTCCTTGTACCTGATGCTTACAGCTGTCGATCTTGAGTGATCATCACTGGCTGTGACAAGCTGCAAGATGATCATGACGAATGCATACTGCTGCATCCCCTCAAGATTTTTCTGTTGACCCCAAGCTTCTTCCTTGAGTGGAAACTGATCCCTGATGACATCCTTTCCAAAAGCATATTCCCTCTCTCCTTTACAATTAATTTCTGTATTGAACACAATATTATTGTCAGGAACCCTAACCCTGACTGAGGACACTCCATCCATAGCTGTGATAACTGAGTGTTTAAGTAGTGAGAACTCACATGATAACAAGGAGGATGTGGTTAATTGTTTGTCAACCACCTGTGGCTATAGTAACGAGACCACATATGATTATTCTGATCACCATTCAGCAAACAACAGCGAACGATCTGATTGGCAGGACCTTGGAGACAGAAGGCCACCCGAAATGCCCTTACAAGGTCATTTCAGCAGTGTCCAGCCAGAGGCTGAGGTGTGATGATGTCATCAGCTGGATAGATATAAAAGAGGTGGACTGTAGAGAGTTAGTTTAGAAACTGAAGTTGTAATTATGTATTGAGAAGCTGTATTGAGAACTGTATTATCGAGTTGTATAATTTATTGTGAAAGGACGGCACACCTCGTTTGTGCCTTATTTACCTTTATTCTCATTAGTTGCTAGCTAAGGGCTAGACGGTGTTCGACTAGGTCCAATACCAGGGAACACAGACACTGTGTCTGATTTTGGCTCCAAGGTCAACTGTGATAGGAAGATTACAGTTGGGCTGGGGCGACGCGGCTGTCCTTACTACACTGAGCTAAATCAGCTAGCGTAGGGTAGAGTGTCAAGTAGACATTCGCAAAAGGAAGCTGACATTGGTGGCAGCGGTGGGATTTAGCCGAGACAGAGCTAGATTCCAGTATAGCTATCTAGACAGGAGTTGTCTATTTTGTTTATTTTTGTTATTGTTTTTGTTATTGTTTATTGTTTCTTGTTATTGTTTTTGTTATTGTTTTTGTTATTGTTTATTTTTGTACTAGCAGGGAAACGGCTCGGGTAATCATTCCTTGGAGCCGTGTGAAACCAAACCCTATCCTAGGACGTTTAGAATTTAAAAACAATTATTTTTTTTAGCGCTTCGTGATTATGGCACAGAGATCAGGACGCCCGGGGGAGGATCAGCAACTACGTAGTGGAAGCGTCTTCCAAACTCCTGGGGGTATCGACGAGACGGAGACAGAACTAAATACCGAAGCTCCTATGTCTCTAACCGTGCTAATGACACGATTCATACAAGCAGAGGAACGTCAAGTGCAGAGAGAAGAAGAAAGACGCCAATGGGAGGCACGACAAAGAGCACGAACGTCAGGAACGCCAGGAGGAGCGGTGGGCACGGTTACTGACAGAGATGCGCAGACCTACAGAGGAAAGGAGAGAACTACCGCCTCTAACGTCACCACCTCCACGACTCACTCTACAAAAGTTCAACGAGGAAACTGACAACATGGCTGCTTATCTAGGCACGTTTGAAGCAACTGCCTTAGCGAGCGAATGGCCCACAACACAATGGTCCATCCATTTGAGAGGATCCCTATCTGGCGCAGGATTGCTGGCCGTGTCTGCACTTCCAGCGGCCCAGCAAGCTGACTACCAAGAGGTGAAACGAACGCTCGAATCAGTTTACCAAATTTCCACGGAGTCACACCGTAGGAAAGTATTCAACCAGTCCTTTAACTCGAACAATCCGGACCAATGGTTGAGAGAGTACCGACAGACCTTCCATCAGTGGTTGGATTCAACAACCATACCTACCAGAGAGGTAATACTCATGGAACTGGTTCTAGCAAAGCTTCCTGGTTGGCTAGAGAACCAGATGAGAAATTTGAACTGCCGGGGCTATGATGAATTAAAGGAAGCCATCATACGCCACATGGGAAACCAGAGGGCTCGAACAGAAAAACCCTTAAAAAGGAATACCCTCAATCCTCCAGAGGTCACCCTAGTCATTTTATGAAAGACGACCACTACAAAAAGACTGAGGGACAAAAAGACTGAGGGACCACAACAACAGAGAAGTCGAGACGGACCTCCCTACCGAGACTTACGAACAATGGAGTGCTTCAAATGTGGGAAGAAGGGTCATCTACAGAGGGATTGTCGAGTTAAAATGGAGCAAGCAGAGTGCAGTCTTTTTCTTCCAACTAAACGAACGAAAATGCCAGACTGGACCAAGACGGTCAGGATCAACGGACAAAAGGTAAAGGCATTACTAGACACTGGCTGTACGAAGACGATCGTACACCCTCGCTGTGTTTCCCAGAAGGATTATCTGGGATGGGAAATTCCGTACAGCACAGCGTCTCAACAAAAAACCTATTTTCCAGCGGCAAGTGTTCTTTTAGAGGTGGAAGGGAAGACCACCTCGATCGCGGTTGGAGTGTCTCAGCACATCACAGAGGACATGCTGATGGGACGGGATATTCCCCACTTCCGACGATATCTGAAGGCGGTTCTTGAGGAAGAACCCGAAGAAGAAGAATCGAATACACCACCCACATGTATCACAACCGAGTTAGGCATGGTGGTCACCCGAGCTCAACAACTGAAGCAAGACAACCTCGAGGAAAGAGAGCGCCTGCAACAGGAACAAGACGGGCCCATTATGTCTGCTCTCTACCCGGTTGATGATGCAAGTGAGGCGGAGGAAAATGAAGCAGAGAAGAGTGTATCATCAGACCAGCCGACCTCTCCAGAGCCAGACACTGCTAGCGATACTTGGACTGGGGGAGTGAAAGAAGCGGGGGAGACTGATGAGCCCCTGATGGGAGTCATTACGCGTAAGAAATTGTGTGATGCTCAAATGTGTGATGAAAGCCTAAGACACATAAGGGAAAAGGCAAGGGTTAGTAATGAGCCCTACTTTTGGAGGGAGGGTGTACTGATGAGAAAGCCCTATCAAACCTTAGGTAAAGACCTTATTGTTATGCCCGAAATAGCCAGAAGTAAAATTCTAAAGATGGCTCACAATACTCCCATTGCCGGACACTATGCTAGAGAAAGAACCCTACATGCCATCAGAGCTCGCATGGACTGGCCTGGTATAGCTAAGGACGTTAAAAATCTCTGTGCTTCGTGTCCCATCTGCCAAAAGGCTGGGCCTGCTATTATAGCTAAAGCCCCGTTACACCCTCTGCCTGTAATGAAAGAACCATTTTCAAGAATAGCAATGGACGTATTTGGACCCCTAACTCGTACTAAAGCGGGGAATAAATACATTTTAGTCCTCATGGACTATGCTACGAAGTGGCCAGAAGCCTTTGCTTTACGAAATATAACAACAGAGACCATTGTTAATTGTCTAGTGGATGTGACCGCCAGAATTGGCATACCAAATGAACTGCTATCAGACAATGGGGCTAATTTTGTTTCAAAAGTGATGAAACAATTTTGTGCACTGACAGGCATTAAACAAATACGGACCTCCCCATACCATCCTCAGACGGATGGTATGGTGGAGCGTTTCAATGCCACTCTTAAGAAACTGCTCCGTAAGCTTACTCAGAATCCCGATGTTGAATGGGACCTATGCCTGCCCTATGTACTGTGGTCTTACAGAGGAACAGTCCATAAAACTACAGGGTTTACTCCATACCACCTACTTTTTGGGAAAGAAATGAAAATGCCCCTTGACCAATTAGTAAGGTATTGGCATGGCAAGGAAGAAGAAGATGTGAGCAGCGTGTCAGAGTATTTAGCTACCCTAAAAGCTAACATGCAGGTGGTGAGAGACCTAGCCTATGGAAGGGAGACTAAAGAGAAAAGTAAACACAAACTGTATCACGATCGAACAGCTAAAGAAAGAGTGTTTACCGTGGGTGACTTCGTGCTGGTATACAGACCTGGGAAGGGTAGTAAATTGCATCTCCAGTGGCAAGGACCCTACCCCATTGTGAAGAAAATCACTGAAGTGACGTACCAGGTAGATGTGGGTACCAAACTAAAGAGATACCGAATTTACCATGTAAATTGCATGAGGTCATGGACATCACCTGAGCCAGCTGTGTTTTTGGCTAGAGATGTTGACGAAGAAGACCTAGAAAAAAAGGACACTCCCACCATGCTAAACTCTCACAACCTGGACATAGAAGAATTTAAGAAAAGGTACAGGGATGTGCTACAGGATGTACCTGGGAGAACCGAGATAGCCCAACATGACATACCCACAGGTGATGCTATTCCCATAAGGTTTCCCCCTTACCGACTAGCTCACCATTCTCAGAAAGTGTTGCGTGACGAGGTAGAAACTCTGTTGAATCAGGGGGTAATCCGTACTTCAAAGAGCCCATGGGCGGCGCCCATTGTTTTAGTAACAAAGAAAGATGGCTCACAAAGAATGTGCGTGGATTATCGGAAGTTAAACCAGGTGACAATTAATGATCCATACCCCCTGCCCAATATCGACGATATGATAACCAACATCGGTACCTCTAAGTTCATAAGTACCTTAGATCTAACTAAGGGATATTACCAGGTGCCTGTAAATCCCCAGCATATTGAGAAGACAGCATTTGTTACACCATATGGGAAGTATGAATTTGTCACGATGCCATTTGGGTTGATCTCAGCACCCTCAACTTTCCAGAGACTGATGGATGAATTACTGTATGGGTTAAATGAGTTTACTGTCGCCTATTTAGACGACATTCTGATCCATAGCAAAACATGGGAGGAGCATATGAATCATTTAGACATTGTTTTTACAAAACTACGTGAGGCTGGTCTAAAAGTGAAGGAAAAGAAATGCACATTTGGCAGTGGAAGCTGTGTATACTTGGGCCACATCGTTGGGAACGGAGAAATCAGACCTATGGAATGCAAAGTGGCTGCAGTGAGAAATTTTGAACAACCCCAAAACAAAAAAGATGTGAGATCATTTTTAGGCTTGTGTGGTTACTACCGCAAATTCATTCCGAACTTTTCAACGGTGGCTTCTCCCTTGTCAGACCTCACTAAAAAGGATATGCCTAAACAGGTTAAGTGGACCACTGAGTGTGACCAAGCTTTTGTGACACTTAAAGAGAAACTCACACAAGCACCTGTGCTAATTACACCTGACTGGGACAAACCTTTTGTTCTACAAACGGATGCCTCTGCATATGGGATAGGATCTGTACTGAGCCAGGTAGACAGTAAAGGAGACGATCATCCCATAGCATTTGCTTCCAAGAAGTTGTTGCAAAGTGAGAAAAACTACTCGGCTATCGAACGAGAGGCCCTAGCTATTGTGGTAGCAGTGAAACACTTTCGCACATATTTGCAAGGGTCAAAATTTATAATTCAAACTGACCACAACCCACTGACCCACCTTGGCAACCTGAAAGACAGTCATGGCAGGTTGGCTAGGTGGGCCCTCTCATTACAACCATACCACTATACGATTGAGTACAGAAGTGGCAAGAAGAATGCCAATGCAGACGCCCTATCCAGAGACCGGGGGTCTCTCACTAAGGTTGGGGGAGTGTCAGGGACCCTAACCCTGACTGAGGACACTCCATCCATAGCTGTGATAACTGAGTGTTTAAGTAGTGAGAACTCACATGATAACAAGGAGGATGTGGTTAATTGTTTGTCAACCACCTGTGGCTATAGTAACGAGACCACATATGATTATTCTGATCACCATTCAGCAAACAACAGCGAACGATCTGATTGGCAGGACCTTGGAGACAGAAGGCCACCCGAAATGCCCTTACAAGGTCATTTCAGCAGTGTCCAGCCAGAGGCTGAGGTGTGATGATGTCATCAGCTGGATAGATATAAAAGAGGTGGACTGTAGAGAGTTAGTTTAGAAACTGAAGTTGTAATTATGTATTGAGAAGCTGTATTGAGAACTGTATTATCGAGTTGTATAATTTATTGTGAAAGGACGGCACACCTCGTTTGTGCCTTATTTACCTTTATTCTCATTAGTTGCTAGCTAAGGGCTAGACGGTGTTCGACTAGGTCCAATACCAGGGAACACAGACACTGTGTCTGATTTTGGCTCCAGGGTCAACTGTGATAGGAAGATTACAGTTGGGCTGGGGCGACGCGGCTGTCCTTACTACACTGAGCTAAATCAGCTAGCGTAGGGTAGAGTGTCAAGTAGACATTCGCAAAAGGAAGCTGACAATTATCAATTTCATTGTCTTCATCGGTCCACTTCTTCAGCCTGTCTCTTGGCCAACCATTCCTTTCACTCTCTTCTTCAATTGGTAGGTGCTTATTTTATAGATATCAAAAAGGCCTTTGATTCTGTTCCTCTCAAACAGTTAATTGATTTTCTTTCCTTCCGGCACTTCCTTCCTTAGTGCATTAACTTGGCTTCACTCCTATCGTTCAGCATATTTACTGACTCAGCAACTCTGCCATGTTGCTTGCTATGGAAGTTGGCATTTTCTCCCTGGAATCGCATTAACTCAGCCGCTTGTGTCATCACCTTGCTTATCAAATCTGTCCCTTCTTCCCTGTGATCCTCCAATGACATCCGCACAAGCTCCGTTGACCTCTGGAGCTTCGCCCTCGCCTCCTTGGTCGTGTCCAGCTCTCGAGACTTCTTGGCTAGCTCAGCAGAGGAAGTAGCAGTGTCTCCTTCTAGTTTTGACAGTTTTTGCTCCATGGACTTCAGATGAACTTCACCGTCCAAACACTCACCTTCAAAGTGAAACATGCAGAAGTTAAATTAAGCTATCGACAAAATGTTATTTCATTGAGAAACATATCAATTCTACCTACACATACTTATGTATACAGTACTGACTACTTATGGAGCCGGTTCCCTAACTTATTATTTTTTTAAGGACTTTCAATTTTCCCCCCACGCGTCTCAGTCTTGCAGGAAGGATGGGAGGGACACGAATGAGCTACAGTTTATTAGGCTATGACCATAAATAGGAAACTTACCATAGTCCTACTAACCCACAAAGACCAAAAACTGAAAAACAAGTTAAAATAAAATTGGTAAGTTGTCCTCACTAGACAGAAGAGAGCTGGCCTCCAGAAGTGCTTGGAATAATTATGTCTCCTAAGATATTTGAAGTTCACAAAAGTCAACACAGATTTGACACTTCATGGCTTTTGTATGTGGGCTTAGGAGAGAGGGAAAAGAGTTGGAAATGACATGTTGAAACTGAGAACTGAGCTCAGTCCACTGGTGTAATAACTGGAAAAATCACGTGGAAATTGGCATTTGCACCCTTTCTATGGAACTGCTCAGTGGACGGAAAGTGCCCAAAATTTCTCTTTCAGACAACACATTCATACATTAATTTATTGTTAGCCACTGTCTATTATTACTGCCTGTTCTTTTTAATGGCTCTGGAGTTTCTATTTGACGGATCCTTCCTTGATTATGGAGCAGGCTGCCGAGCTTCAGTCTGGGGGCAGTTTTAAACTTGCCAAACTTGCACACCAGAGGAACACATATGATGCTGTCTGTTAATCTTTGCCAACCATGAACACTAGGGACACTGAGACAATGCTGTCTGCTAATTTTTGCCAACCTTGCACACACCAGGATGATGCTGTCTGCTGTTTTCAAGGTATTCGTAAAAGCTACAGCCTATAGTAAGTCAAGCCTTTATAAAAGCGTTTGCACATCCTAAAGCTTAACCTGTAAAAATGGATATAGGTTTGTAGACACGTTAACTTTGCTCTATAAAGGTTGATTCTATAAAGGCTAGCTTCAAGATCAAATTTGGAAACCTGACGGTCTAGAATGCATAAAGACATTAAAAAACCCTCCAATCTGAACTATTCCTGTGGCAGGTAGTTGAGAGCCTGACTTGCATGCACATAGGCACGTGTCATATGACCAACAACATCCAAATGCAGGGTGTCGAGAGAAGGCACGTGGCAATGTACGGTGGAAAACTAATATATATATATATGAGAATATTCAAGTTTTCACACACACACACACACACTATTTATTGCTCCAGCTAATTAATGTATGTAAATACACATACACTACATGTACGGTGCATGTGAAAATGAGACACACCCATTTAAAGGAAAAAATTAATAAATGGTTTTTGCCTCAGTGACTCCTGTCTCATATGAGCTGCAGTGTTGCAACATTTTTTCACAAGAAAGGTTCACAGAGTGAGAATTCTAGGACATTGAAAGCTTCACTGGGTGTGAGTCAATGATGGTCTTCCATGTCCCCCTCCCCTTCACACACATCATAAATGTTGTGGGCAGTCGTCTGCATTGTCCTAGTCTCAGACGTCTTCATGTGCAAGTAGTTATAAACAAAACAAAACTAACCAGAAATGGCACATTCCAGGTCGTTTGGAAGCACCAGCTACAGCCCACCTGCATAGAAAGCAGGCTAAAACAGGCCACCGCTTTCAAGAGTTTGGTGAGCATGCAATTGGTGAGCATGCAACAGCCAGTGCATTGTCTTACAGGTGGATTTCTCTGAGAATACCATCATTGCTGCACAGAGAGAGATTCAGGCAGCACAGTGGGGCCACAGTCAAGCCACAGTCACTACCAGTCATGCTTGCATAGGCAACGAACTCAAGATGGTACAGATAATCTCAAGCACACAAACTAAGGCTTATACATCTTTAAGAAACTTATTTTTAGGCATCTCAAGGCCAAATTTGCCATAAAAGAAACTATCGATGTCTTTAGCAATGGGACTACATCACAGTTAAAGCAGATATTCCTCTTCTCAAATCTTCAGTCATGGCAAAATGGAACATGACTTCCAATTAACATAGAACTTCTTTGCAACTTCACATGGCAAAGGTGTTATTGATGAGGTAGGAGGAACAATGAGGAGAACAGCCTGGAGGCATATCCAAGTGGAGAAGAGCCACATCACCAATCCTCAAGAATGTCCCGTCCTTACAGCAAATAGTGAAATTTGTCAGGAGGCAGCCTGGACGTGGGCAGAAAGGTGTCTTCAGTTCCCATAACACACCAGAAAATGAAATTTGTCAGGAGGCAGCCTGGAGGTGGGCAGAAAGGTGTCTTCAGTTCCCAGAACACACCAGCTTCATTGCACCAAACCTAGTGGCAGTGGATGACAAGATCAAGGGCTGCTGATACCTCAGATGAGATGGAACTTCGGGTTTATCGGATACAAAAATCTTTGGTAACATCATCCGAACCTCAAGTGGAGCAACAATCTGAGGGTGACAACCTCAGCCACAACACCCTGAGTTAAATTTTTCTTTAGGATAATCGGTGTTCCTTATGAAAACACTAAGTTCCCTGGTGAGGAGACCTGTATTGACAAGGACGTTGAAGTCAAGGTTATGCACAGAAGTGGCAACATTTGGAAGTGATCAACATGTGAAGACAAGCAGGACATTCTTGGCAGCATATAAAAGCCACCAGTCGCTACTGGACATGAACAAAGGATAATTTGAGTTTGAAGACTTATTAGTTTGGTCTCCACAGTATCGATGCAGTGAACTACGTACAATTTGTCATTGTGTCACCAAATATTAAAACTAATATCTTAAATACATCTCTAGCAGTCTCTAAAACCTTTAATGAATATGGACTAAGTATGCACGTCCGTCAGACAAACAATTAGACACTCAACACATTCCTCCGTAATAACATTGGCAAAACCTGGACAATTACCACTACTAACTTCACAGACTTTTGACAATAAACATTTCTGTCCAATTTATGTGTATATCCATCACAGTCCTTTAATAAGGCTTCCTGCCCTCCTAGTAAATTGTTTAATAAATTTTACTAGAGATTACCAAATTAACCTATTCTGATAAGTTGTTTTCTGAAATAACATCCGTCACTATGGAATTGCCTATTATGATCTGCACAGAGATGGGCTTTATTTAGGAGCAGGCTGTATTTCGTGGCCGCTGCATGAATGCAGTTTCTCAATAGTAAAGCTGATTCACAATATGTAGCTTGAGAGGTTGTGAACATGAAGTCGCATTGCTTCACTTGAACACACACAATTTCTATTCCTCATAGCTCCGAAGGCGAAGTGTCAGTCAACACATACTTGTGTGCTTTATTTGTAAAAATTCTGCTTAAGGAGGATAGAATGAGAAAAGGTTGATAGAGGCAGTGAGAAGATTTACTTGGTGCATCCCACAAGTCATATGTGTGGACTTGATATATAGCTCAGAAGAGAGGTCTCTCTGTGTGCTCTCTTTTGATACTAAAATATGTTTCATAGGTATAACTATAGGCAAGTTACTAGACCCTAAAGTGGAGGGACCTCAAAAACCTGCATCCCAAAGTCCCCATCCAGAATAACTCCAGATTGCTAAAGTGCCAAAAAATTGAAAATTGGTACGAGTGGCTAGAGGAAGCCCTAGAGCATGCAATGACCTTTTTCATTAGGCGTTAAAAATTTATTACCTGGTCAAGCGCGCGGGTAGAAAATTGAGGGCGTTTATTGGAAAATTGAGGGCGTTGATTGCAACACCCTCAATTTTCTACCCGCGCGCTTGACAGGTAATAAAATTTTTAACGCCCAATGAAAAAGCTAGCCAATTTTCATATTTTTGCACTTAGCAATCTCGAGTTATTCTGGATGGGGACTTTGGGATGCAGGTTTTTGAGGTCCCTCCACTTCATGGTCTAGTAACTTGCCTATAGTTATACCTATGAAACATATTTTAGTATCAAAAGAGAGCACACAGAGAGATCTATCTTTTGAGCTATATATCAAGTCTATACCATGAAGGTTGCAGAATCTACGGAGCTCTAAAGTTGTAATCACAAGTTTTAAAAAAATATTAAAAAATACCATTGTCTCCCCTTGAAAGTATATAGTCCAACTTCAACAGCGATTTCCCACATTTCAAAAAAAAGAGCCTTTTTGAATTTCAAAAAAGGATATCTCTAAGAAAAATTAGTGTGTATCTACTTAATTATATATCATTTTATAGCTCTGTCTTTGCTCTATGATTTAATAGAGTTAGTTAAGTAGTAGCTATAAGCACTACCAAGTTAAAAGTTTATTCACAACTGTCCTTAGTGGCAATTAAAAGCGCTGGCACGCAGCCAATTGTACAGCTGGTAGTGCACTTAGCAAGCACTATTTAACTCTATTAAATCACTCATTAGTGTCTAAGCAATATTACCAAGAGTTTTGGAAGCCATAGCTGTTTTATTTTTTTAGCTAGGCTTTGTAGGGTTTTAAGGTTGATTTTTCTCACTTTCCCCAGCTTTTCTGCATGTCATACACTGTATACAGACCATATCCTCACTTTTTAATGTTGTTTTGAAGCACTAAGAGAGATCTATCTTTTGAGCATAAAATCACTGGCATAGGGGGTGTAGTTCAGGAGTTATGGTCCTTGAAAGAGGTGCGAGTTTTTTGAAGAAAAAAATGGGCCTTAAGTCAGGCCTACTAATCTCACACCCCCAAATATTAAAATTGAAGCCTAGAATATTTAAACTTGTATATAGTAGGCCGACATCTGAATTTTAGCAGTTTAAGGGTAAATAAGTCCGGCCTACTAATCTCACGACCCAAATATTGAAATTGTAGTGTACTTGGTCCTCTCCTCTTTATCTTGTATATTAATAACATTGTTGATGCATCCTCCACCCGCAAATTTCTCCTATTTGCTGATGGCACTAAGTGGTATAAGAATATTACCTCGCCAAATGATGTCTTGTGCCTTCAGTCTGCCATTGACTCCACCTACATTTGGCAACGAATAGGGAATTGCAGTTCAATGCACTAAAGAGCAATGTGATGCATTATGGGTTGAACAGTGCAGATGGTGAACACCCATACTATCTTGGTGATCAAGAACTATGTGTCCAGGAAAACTGCTGTGATCTGGGTGTAATTCTGGCGAGTAACCTCTCTTGGGATGACCAGCACAAGTCCAAAGCCTACAGAGCTTTAGGCACACTTTCAGTACGGCCTTTCCAATTTCTGTCAAGAAAAGCTTATATATCACCTTGGTAAGGTCTCTTCTAACCTACTGTTCACTAATTTGGTGCCCCCATCTTATTAAGAACATCAAGTCGTTAGAATCCATCCAAAGGCATGCAACAAAATACATTTTGAACGATTGTACCAGCAACTACAAGGCTAGACTTACAAAACTGCAACTTCTTCCTATCATGATGTATTTGGAAGTCAAAGACATTATGTTCTACTTGGCGTCGGTGAAGTCACCTACAACCAATTTTAATATCAGCCATTAAATACAACAATTTACAATCCCAACACGATCTGCATCTATTAAATTAAGGCAACTCATTCTTCTTCTATATAGAAAATGTGGAAGTTTCTACTTCAGCCGGCTACCTCGTCTATGGAACTCACTACCTGTAATTGACACATCCAAATCTCTCCAATGGAACAAAAACTAACTGCATCAATTCTTATCGAACCTACCGATCCCTGACTGTTCCACTATTATTGCCCATGCAACAAATGTTCTATCTAACCACCCAACCCATGTTTTCACTCCCTTCAGAATGTCAGTTCTCATTGCAGTCCAGGCGTTCTAGTTTTTTTGTTTTTTTGTCATCTTACCTGTCCCTAAAGCAATATACACACTATAGCTCTACTATATAGCAAACTTGAAATATCAGGTCAAGTAAGTGGCTATTATGTTTCAAGTACCAAGCACTGCATAGCAACTCATCTGTTCATATCTCAGACTTGCCAACCATGATGTATGCTTTTGCAGGATAACAACTCGTGTTTTGCAGGGTTTGGGTATATAGCTTTTGCTGGATATAACCCCCCCCCCCCCCCACCCACCCAACATCCCTAATCCTCCCTTCCACTTCCAAATATTCTAAGATAGAGTCCCAGGAGAGGTTTTCATCAGATATTCCAAGATAATTTTATTTAATTTTTTATCATCGAAATCATACTCAATAGCCATTGGCTAATATGAAGAGCATACAATGCATACACAACATATGAAATGCATGAAATATATAAGAGAATGGAATTCCTTGATATTGAGCTATGAGAAAGAATTATGAAGTCTCTGGAGAAGTTTTCTTTGGGCTTTTTTAGTAGCTGACTTAGCATTTAATAGGATAGTGTCATTAATTAATAAGGTGTGAATTTGAGTAACATGGCTTATCAATATTTATTTTAACACTTAGGAGGTCACACACTGCGGATGGATCTAGTTGCCGTCTTTCCGCAGTCTCTATCTTCCTAACCACACTAAAGAGGCGTTCTGGATGTTCGTTTGAAAGAGGCAATAATACCAGCAAAACTTGTCCGAAGTAGGACAAAGAACCGAAAAGGATTACTTTCAAATCTATGACCGAGTGAACTTTAGCCATTGATGCCCAGAAACGATCAATTGCTCCTGGTTCATCAAATTTAGGAAGTTGATGTGATGGTGTAGAATGATAATCCCGAAACGCCATGCTCAAAAGGTCCAATTCATCAATGGAAAGAGATAAAAAGTGGTTCGCCAATTGAAGAATGCCATTGAGGTCTTATCTTTATTCCTAGGATCAAGAAAAGTGAGCTGTTGTAGAGTACTATCATGAAATGGAAATTTCTCTTTCATTTTCAATACACTAGTTTCGTAGAATGTACGTACACACTTAAAGAAACGTCTCTCAAGAGGACTTCCCACCATTTCTTCAAGTCACCTTACCACAATAAACGGGTGGATGTACCAATACCAAGCTCATCATTACTTAGCTGGATTTTGCTATCAGTGATTGATAGAAGTGATATCATCTGTGAACTTGATAACATCGGGGTCAATGAAATTGCTGACAAAAGAATGCAAGAGTCGACGCACATCAGCCTGCAAAGTATCAATACGGCTGGCATGAGTTTGAAAAACAGTGGAAAAACATTCAAAGAATATAGAACGAAGTTACAAAATAACTTCACTTCAGGTTCCTTAAGCTGCCTAGCCACCCTCTTTACAGCTCATTGTCAGGTTCAGTCTCAGCTATCCTGTCAAAGTAGCAATGAAGAGCTGGCCACGTGAATCAATCTCTTCAAGCAATGTTCTAAACTCAGCCACCTGGTTCAACAGTACTTTAGACCTCAAAGTGGTTTAATATTACTAAACTCAAGTTGAATTTCATTGAACTCGTGCCACCTCTTGGAAAAATTTGAAATGATAAACTATGTCCATTAAAAGATCAAGAGAGACTGGAAGTTTTTTAAGAGCAGCAACAGCGCATAATGCACCTAAATGGCAAAGATAACCAAGGCTAAATAACTTCGGTTGTTTCCCAAGAAGCCTACTTAAAACTGAATTATGCTTTCCCACCATAACACTTGCGGTGTCTAATGCATAACCGATCATGTTACTCCATGGAATCTTACGTGAATCAAACTCTTGCTCTATTGCAGTGAAGAGTGACTGAGTTGTAGCAATATTGCACACAGGCATACAAAGAAACGTGTAACTAGCTGTTGTGCCACTCTATCCCAATACCTTACCATGATTCCAAAGTACTTCCATCTGTTTGATCGTTGCCACCATCACAAAAAAGGGTGAAAGGAGAAGTGCAACAAGATTTAATGACCTCATCATTCAATGCTGGAGCCAGTGCATATTTCACAATTGCTGTAGTTTTTGTCTTACCTCCCTGAGCAATTTTGCTGTCAGGAAACATTACCTTGCACAATTTATTGAAATGATCAGCAGCTAAAAAGGGTATATTATTTTCTGCAATGAATGTTGAAAAGTAAATTTCAGCAGCTGTAATTTGATCAGCTAGTGTGTCCTTTCTGAACACAGCAGTAATTCTAGTCTGACTAGTGCTGTGTTGTGCATGTGCACACTCACGAGTGCTTCTTGCTGCTTATGTGCCTTTTCATATCATGGATGCCACCAGAAGCGACAGAAAAGTCTGTTAAACAAATGTTGCAGTGAACTTATGAAGCTCCCTTCACACTCTCCTTCATATTGTAGCGCTTCCAGTCCTCCTGCCACTTACCTTGGTCTTCTTAGCAGGGGGAGGGCCACTCTCTGCACTCTCAGCTTCTGGCCAAGGCTGATTCATGAGGTTAACCTTGGGCCTGAGCGCTTCTTGGACACGTACCTAGGCTCTCACTATTACGCGAAACTGAAGACAGTGATTCAGTTCAGAAATACATACAGTTGAGGTACAAACTGAAATATAAGTATCAAAGGACAACAACCACTCGGAATTTTTATTATAACAGGGTAGTACGCCTGTGGAACTCGCTGCCTCCAATCGACATCTCGCTCTCATTTAACATGTTATTAATATGGAAACACTTTCAGCTCTACTTCGATCCATCAAATTCATGTACATTTTACTATATTTGTCCGTGCTCTTCTTGCCACCTAACTAAACCTGCACCTTAATTAAGTTATTTAATTAAATTAATTTAATGGCTTCACCACAAGTTGGTGAATGTCCATCAACCTCATCTTGTATTGACTCCATTTATCATCATCCATGTTCTTATGTCGCACTTCCATCATCAGGTTGTCAAGTCATAATAATAATAATAATAATAATAATAATAATAAAAGCGATAAACAATAATTAAAGTTCAAAGGTCATGGTAGCTTTTGCAGGATGTTTCCATGATTGCGGGAGAAGATTCAGAAATGCAGGAGATTCCCAGAAAATCCGGGAGGGTTTGGTAAGTCTGATATCTCAAGTACCAAGCATGCCCCGATGCATCTGCTTAGCCATTATAATAGCAAGCATTTGTTAAATCATTGGCTATCATATTTCAACTATCAAGCATGCTTAGCATCTCACTGGTTATCATGTTTCAAGTACCAAGCATGCCTAGCGATGAAGAGAGAGCAGAAAACATTGTTATGAGGAGAGTAATGAGGCTGCATTCAGCATCAAGGGGTTAGCCAAGCAATAATTCTTCATAAAGTTTTTTAATTTTAATGAGGGACAAAATCATAAAAGTAGTAAAAGTGTTAAAACACTTGTGGTTACTACTTTACACCTCCACAGATTCTGCAAAGCTTCACGGTGGTATGGAACTTGATTATAGCTCAAAAGATAGGTCTCTCTGTGTGCTCTCTTTTGATACTAAAACATTTTTCATAGCTATAACTATACCCAAGTTACTGGAGCTAAAGTGAGGGTACCTCAAAACGCGAGTGCCCGAGTTAGGAAGTCCGAACATACAGATTGCCAAGTGCTATATAGAGAGCCGATATTAGCAAAGTTTGAGGAAGCCCCACTCTATACAACGACTTGTTTCGTTAAGCGCTAAAACTTCAGTATGTGTTCAAGCGAGTGGTTGGAAAATGAATGAGTATCTCGCTGGGCCGGGACGTGGACCTAAATGGTCTGTCGCCTCCTCATCACACCCTCGTTCTTATCCCTGTCGGTTCGTTTTTCTAGCCATCAGAGTTGGCCACTCTTCATACATGTATGTTTCAGCAGGTGCTTGCTGATGTAATAATTAAATGTTGGAGCAATAGACTTTTTTAGGGTTTTCTCTGGGAGCTAAGGGGGCGATATCCAGACAAAGTTTGCAAGACACCGAGCAGTTTCTGTCTGGTTTGGGCCCCACCCCTTTTTCTGAGCAGCCGTTTTACCCCGCCTAATGAAGGAGTCTGGGATTGAAGTAGCAAATATGAAAAAATTATCCTTCTTTCTGTCTGTCCTTATCTTCAGCTAAAAAAGGTGTCCATGCAGGAACTAACCGGGCCAAAGATAATCCTCGCACAAAGCATTAATTTTGTCACGCTGCTGTATGGTGGTTATGTCCTGCCTGTCAGGGTATTGGGCCAATCTATCAGAGACACTGGAACAAAGAATGATCTTGTGGCACTCTGCACTAAAACTGTTACAGAAATGGACAAAACAATCTTGAGATCTGCTGATGGATGGATAGTACGTCCTGTAAAGAATATCAACAGTCCCTATAGTGAGGCATCCCCCAGGGATACATTTTTCAAGGGAATCTTTACCAAGCTCGCCATTTGGAACATGACGGATTATGAGAGAATCATTTACCTAGATGGAGATGTGCTGGTGCTGGCTAACATTGACCACATGTTCGACTGTGGCACATTTTGTGCTGCCTATAGGCATTCCGACCTCTTTAATGCTGGTGTCCTGGTTGTAGAGCCATCTACAGAGATATTCAAGGACATATTAGAAAAAATAGCAATAATCTAATCACATCATAATTATGATGATGCTGATCAAGGATTTTTGAATCTTTATTTCAAAGATGTAGTATATGCTCCCATGTTTAACTGGAGCGACCCAATCAGGAAGAGGAAGCCCATGCGAATGTCCGGAAGGCTAAATGCAGACATGGGATTGTATTGTGCATTATCTGCATTTGACGTACCGGCGAAGGAAGTGAGAGTTATTCACTTTATCCTAGGATCAATCAAGCCTTGGCAGTGGTGGACTCTTTATAGTGGTTTGTTAGTGCTGGGCTGGCTATGGCAGGATGCAAGAAAAAGGCTTAGTGAGCATGCGGAGTACATGGATCATTACAGATGGTGGAATCCGTTATTTTGGGCCCCCTTTCCCTTTCTGATTGCCATGTTCATCATCTTGAAACTACTCTGTCGCCCCTTTCTAATTTTCTGTCAGATGACTTGTATCACCAAGTGGCTTAGTTATTGTACATCTTTTAACAAAGTGATCAGAAGGATTCTTCCACTGACAATTCTCTTTTTCTCTTACTACCTGTCATTTAAAATAGTTCCTGAAGCGATGGAGCCAAGTCAGGCAGAATATGTGTTTTGGTTGTGGTCCAACTTCTTTCTGGTTTCTCTAAGCAGCATAATCCTTCAGTTTTACATCTCCAGAAGATTTTCCAGTAGTCCTTCACCAGGCAATAACAGACGACTTGTTGCGAGCAGTTTCCTGTCTCAATTTGGCTACATATTGTTGAAGGTTATTCCCCCCTTAGTCCATCCATTTTACAAAAGAGTGATTATATTTTCTCTTCTCATTGCTGTACATCTGACATCAGCCCACATTGCTGGCAAAAGAATCCTAAAACTGCTAGTTGTCAATGCTGAAGGAACAGGATGAAATTAACCACAAAGAAAATATAACAAACTTCGTAATGCTTATCCAAATTGCTATATACCTTTATAGTGTGTAAAGGGAACATTGTGGATATGAATCCAAGTTGCTGCCTTTGTTGTGTCAATGGCACATTGTGAATTTGATGCAAAACTTTTTAAATTCAATTTTTCTTAAAATACACTTGATTTCTCTTCAATCAACAGTAAGAACAAAAGCGGATTCAAAGAAATCTACAGAACATGATGCCAGCTGAAAATAATTGTTCAAGCTTGAAATATAGTCTCTCTGTGTTTTAATAGAGCTGTAGACTAATAGGTGAGCTTGCAGAACAGCAGTTGTCGACTTCCTAATGAGTTGATTGGAAATGGATATTTAGTGATTTTTTAATTTTCCCATTTCTATATATAACGTGATCCATAGCAGTGGATAATAATGACACTAGCTAGAGCAAATGCAGTTTTAGTGTTTGGATGAAAATATAATATGTGTGGAATAGAAATATGTTTATAATGTCTACTTTGGTATTCAAGGTTCCCATTTCGATCCCAGGCTTAACCTTTTTTGTATTTTTGCTTGGTACTCAAGGGTTCAATCCACATTCCTCCCCACCCACCCCTGTTGGACTCAAAAGAGGAGTTACGGATTGGAAGGGCGAAGGCTGTACCAGGGCTAGGAAGAGTATAAAAAATAGGCACTTGAGCATTGCTTCGAAATCCTTTGATGGCAGAATATAGATTCAGTTTCTAAAAACTTGATCATAGTACTCTTCCACACTCTTCACAAGATCTAATTTAGGGCTAGGGCTATGTGTTCGAGTGGACTCCACCTCCTAACTCCCAGGCTGGGGATTGATGCCTCTCACTAGGTTTGACTTCCGTTCGCAACCAACAAGACCATAGAATACGTTATATTGGAAAAACAAGTTACAAGAACCAATCTGGACAGAATTGGTTATCCAGAGTGAGGCTGGCCTTAGCCTGGTTTATTAAGTATATATACGAGTGGGGTTAATCATAGTGGACCTATGGAATGTGACCACATGTGTGATAAGTGTGTGCTTGACCTAATGTGCATGTCATTGATAAGGCGTGATTACATCAAAGAGTCATTCAAGTACCCGGCTGTGAAATGCCCCAAACCATCTTGCATATGGCCCAACCATTGGAATGTGGTCTAGGGGTGATATGGAGACAAAATTTGGGAAACACTACACTAGACCGTGCAGTTCCTGTCTGCTCCATTGGTTTGGGGTTTTCCTCTCCCCCTTCCCAGGCAATCGTTTCTTGATTCCTTCAGCACTAGTACTCGAGCAGTCATTTTACCTAATGAGGGAAAGGGTCCTAAAGTCCAGGACTGAAGTCGCAGATGTGAAAAAATTCTGTCTGTCCTTCTCTTTCTGTGTTTTAATAGAGCTGTAAACTAGTAGGTGAGCTTACAGAACAGCCATGGGTGTAGACAACTTTGTTCAACTGGGGGGGGGGGGCTAAAGTTTGTTACAGAGTACACAACAAGGATGTGGTAAACAGGGGATCCAGAGACCACTCTCCTGTAAATATTTTTTCTGAGTTTGATTCTGGTGCTATCTGAATGGTAATTTTAACATGGTCTCTTATTGACTCCAGAAACCAAAACCATTTACATGATCCAATTAACACCAAATTGACACCCTTGGCCATCACCATCCTAGCATGTGACTGTCCTAAGCTCATGCTGGTAACAGAGAAGCAGTGAGATGATGTCTCACTTAAGAAGAACCCTACAAAGGATCAGTCTGATTCACAGGAATCTATAATCATCCAGGATGATTCAGAGCTACCAACTGATGATGTCTTTGAACAGACAAATGAATTTGATAATTCAATCTATTGGTGAAGTTGATCAGCCAGTAATAGATGGTGAACAAAGTTCTCAATTTGTCGATAGTCGGGATTCTAATGATTTTCAAGAGAGTGTACCATAACCATAGTCAAGCCCTCATTCCCAAAGAAGCTCACCAACCAATCCTGTCCTTTCCAAAGTGTGCATTTGGTAAGCAATATCGTGCATTTTCTCCATCATATAAACAGTATTCATGGTTACACTACCAGGAAGGTAGTGACCATGTTCTATGTTTCTACTGTCATGTAACAGATCTACAGTGTCTTCCAGTTAAACATAAGGATAATGTTTTCTCTGGTGTCGGTTTCTCCAACTGGAAAAATGCTCTTTCAAAGTTTGTGGAACATCAAATGTCTGTTGCACATCGTGAAGCAGTAAATCTTATCGAAACCATTCCAAGTACCAATAAAGTTGTAGGGGAAATGCTTAGGGGTATCTATGCTAAACAAAAGTCTGAAAATAGAAAGATGTTGCTTTATATCCTGCGTACAATTCGCATTCTTAGTCGGTAGGGACTAGCACTGCGAGGTAAATATAGGAGTGGTGAGGAAAGAGGAGAGTTCGATTCTAATTCATACAGTTCCTGAAGGTTCACGCAGAAGAAGTTCCCACCTTAATCAAGTGGATGGAAAAGAGTCAAGACAAGTTTACATCTCCAGATGTTCAACGTAGTATCATGGCTTTGAAAATTATTATTCATGATATTTGTCAAGAAATATCTGGAAAGTGGTACACAATAATGGTTGATGAAACCACAGACATGTCAAACACCGAACAAATGGTATTCTGCTTATGTTACGTGGATGACAGCTTACAAGTTCATGAAGAGGCAATTGGGCTTCACAGCATGGAAACAACTTCGGCTGAAAATATCATGACAGCCATAAAAGATGTTCTGTTATGCATGAACCTCAAACTATATCATTGCTGTGTCAGTGTTACGACGGTGCCTCTAACATGTCTGGAGTTAGGTCAGGAGTAGCAACAAGCTGACATTTTTTGAGCTTTCTACTATTGAGTCTCGTGCACTATACACACACTGTTATGGTCACGCATTGAATTTAGCCACTCAAGACACACTAAAGGGTATCAAACTCATGGAAGATACACTTGACACAGTTTATGAGATTACCAAACTCATAAAGAAATCCCCAAAGCGAGATGCGATCTTTAAAAATTAAGGATGAGTTTGCAATGGGATCTCCAGGGATTAGAATTTTGTGCCCTATTCGATGAATCAATGGCATCCATTTCAGAAAATTATGGAGCTTTGCAATCAACCTGGGAGGCTGCCAGGGAAGCAACAAGAGACACAGAAGCAAGAGCAAGAATAGCGGGTGTTGCAGCACAGATGGAGAAATTTGAGTTCTTCTTTGGGGTTGAATTCTTCTCAACGTGGTTGACAACTTGTCACGATCATTGCAAGCTCAAAAAATGTCAGCTTGTGAAGGTCAACACCTTGTAAGTCTCACACTTAAAGCACTTCAACAAATCCAATCAGAAGAAAGCTATGACTTGTTTTGGAAGTATGTTGATATGCGACGATTGTCAGTGGAAGTATCTGAACCATCACTACCACGTAAAAGGAAAGTGCCACACAGATTTGAAATGGGAGGAGCAGCACCTGAACATCTTCTTACAGCTAAAGATCACTACAGGAGAATATACTTTCAGGCTATTGATCTCATCATATCTGCCATTAAAGGCCGATTTGAGCAGAATGGGTTTCAGATGCTCAGGAAATTGGAGACCTTGCTGACCACAGTTGATTTGCAGTTACAATCAGAGCTCTTGAAAGAAGTTATTGAATTTTATCACTCTGATTTTGGTATATAGTCAGGGCCTTATGTTATCACAATTGACCCTCCTACATCCTACATGCTAATTCCACAGAAGGGTCACCACTGGAAAATTTGCAGTCCATAATTACGTAACTGCGATTTCACCGGTGCACAGAAGGAGTTTTATTCAGAGGTGATCAAGATAGTGAAACTAATTTTAGTGACACCAGCGACAAATGCTTTGAGTGAGAGGAGCACTTAGTCAGCTAAAACACTTAGTCGGCTAAAAACATGGTTGCATGCTATATACCATGACCCAGGCCAGACTAAACTGGTGTATGGTTCTATGCATACACAAAGAAAGAACTGATACTTTATCCTAACTAGCATAGGTAATGAATTTGTGTCATGTAATAATAGCCGGGAAAACATTTTTGGACAATTTAAGTAATTAATTTTTTAATCTGAATTTTGATCTGTAAATCTGTAATACAGTGGTCCCTCCCTATTAAGACCACCCAGGGAGCACTCCCAACTGGTCTTATTAGAGAGGTGGTCTTACTTGGGAATATCACTCTCGGGCATGGCAGGGGTCTCACAAAGCATTGCTCAATGGATTTTATTGTGTAGTGTACACACATTCATAATATTAAACCAACTGCAAGCTCCCCAGACAAGATACTGTATTCTCATTTGGAATTATGGGTTTGTCTTGAGAAAGACATTGGTTATCATTGTACACATGTATGTATTGGACATTAGACTCATGCAGTGTCCTTAGAACACAGAAAGTCTGAGATACTGGACTGGACAGTCCGCTCCATCCTGTTGTGGATGACCATCTGCTCGATAGAATCAGCACATGACAAGCTTGGGATTGCCTCGATGAGTGGCAAAGTCACGCAGCTTGCACACCATCTCGAACACCTCTGACACAGTCACAGGAGTGGGCATGGGACCATCCTCCTCATCATCTGACTCAGGCTCCTCAGGGGAGGAGTCAGCAGGGGTGGCGAGGGCATCATCGAGGGCAGGGTCATAGTGGTCCTCACTGGTGTGCACCTCGCTGTCGATGTTGGCGTAGCCCTCCAGTTTCACACCCTCCGGCAGCTGCGCATTGATGACCGTATCCTCAGCAGAGATGGTGAGCTCCTCGATCTCAGCAGCAGGGGCAGTGGTGGTCATGAAGCCACACTTCTTAAAGCATTTCTTGATGGTGGACATGTGGAGGTCATCCCAGGCCTTCTTGAGCCAGTGGATCACCATCAGAATGTCCACCTTCTTGACAAGCGAGCTCATTTTCTCAGTGCAACCACTGTCGGCATTCACAGTGTCGTCCATGAGCCGGAGAACGTAGCGGATCATCCGCTTCCAGTAGACCAGCTTCATGGCCTGGATGATGCCAGCGTCCATAGGGAGGTGGTGTTGGCGGGCAGGAAGACCAGCATGAGGTTTCTGAGGTTGATATGCGCTGAGCAGTTGTCAATGAAGATGATGATCTTCTGGCCCTCGGCAAGCATCATATTGTTGGTGCGCTTGAGCCACTGCTCCCAGATGGGAGCGCTCATCCACGCCTTGGCCTGTGCATACTCGACGCCGAGGTCCCTCTTTGGATCATTGCAGATGTAAATATGTACCAGTTCCTGATCTTTCACAGTTAATGGAAGGTAGATCTTCAAACAAAAAACAAAATTCACTGTATTCTTGGGTGCTTGGTCTTATTTGGGAGGATATTGACACAGCCAAGTGGTCTTATAAGAGAGGTGGACTTATCTTAGAGGGTCGTACTTGGGAGGGGCAAAATAAAGCCAGCCAACCGGGAGCAAGCAAAAGTGGTCTTATAATGGAGGTGGTCTTACTTGGGAGGGTCTTAATACGGAGGGATCACTGTAATGAATTTTGAATTTAAGGCTAAAAAATGGGGGTGCAGAAGCCCACCCCCCCTTGTCTACACCCATGACAACTTGTCAATATATAATATATATATATATATAACTCTAGAACCTTATGTGCTTATATCTCTGAAAGAAGTAGCAGGGACAGTTTCAACTGTTGAGAGGAACAAGCTTTCTTAATTTTCAGAAGGAAACCAAGATGATCGGAATTTGCAAGTGAAGGGACAACCTGCACTTTGATAAGGACTCACAAGCTGTTAGCCGTACTAAATCAATGAAGGAGGAAGTACCATCATGACTATAATGAGTCTGTTCTGTGACAATCTGTGTCAGTTATTCTAAGATAATTGCCGAGAGAAGATTGCAGTGAAAAGATCAAATTACAATCTCTAATTAGGAGAAAGTTAGAGAACAAAAAAAGGTTAACAAAGCTTTAATGTGAAAAATGATACAAATGATGAAGGGGATCTATCAGAAATATTCAAGTAAATCTTCTTATTGGAAGGCAAAATGATTGGAAGTTCCTTTACCAGATAGCCAGCCTTGAAGGACAACAAATGGTGGCTAGCGAAGGTGCAATAAAAAATAAAAATCAATTTGAATTTAGATCACATTGCTCAAGAATTTTCTTAGTCCTAGCATAGCTGAAGGACTAACACTATGTTGTCATCAGCACCGTAAAGTACGCAGCAAGCGCCCACGGGTGCTTACCTTTCAACCAAATCGTAGGTGTGGGCGCTTGCTACATGTAGTGGGCGCTTGCCTCGTGATATTGGTGAAATAATTCTTAATAACGCACATCGGGCTGTTTTGAAACAAATAAAGTCAAAGAGTTCAAGCAAAAAATATCTATCTCTAGTCTAGGGTAAAATGTTATTTTGTTCTGGAAACTAACATTTAGCTAGTGATATTCCTCAGGTTCACTGAAAGACGCCAAGTCGTTCACATCTTCATCCAAATCAGCGAACGGATCTTCGTCGCTATCTCTCTCCTCTCTGTCTTCGCTCAGCGTCGGAATGCAATCTCTAATTAGACTATCCTCAGAGCCATCAATGCTGTTGGAGATGCCACAAGAGAGAAAGGAACGCTCTATCAAATTTCCTGGAATTGACTTCCAGGCAGCAGAGACCCAATCAATGGCTTGTCTTGAGGGCTGCTTGAGATTGCCATGGGATGTTCTACTGTTGCAAGTCCTATGCCATTCCATCCACAACTCTGTCATTCTCTCTTTAAAGGGCTTATTTATGGACACATCCATAGGCTGTGCCAGTGATGTGCAGCCTCCTACGAAACAAAGCATTGGAGGACATGGATATTGTTTTTTCTAACAATGAAATTGGTTTACCTGGGATGAATACAAGGTCTGTGTCTTGCTCTTCATCAACAATAACTTGGGTGTCGACGCACTTGTGAGGACGGTAGTTGTCGAGAATAAGTAGTCGTCTACTACCATACTGGGCCTCTCCCCACACACGATGAATGTACTTTATCGTGGGTCATCCAACCATTGATTAATATTGTCTGGGCATTTAATCTGTTTTCTCACGCGCGGGCCAAGTTCTCCATTGCGCGGAAAATAATCAGTGCAGGGAGCTTGGTGCCATCTGCCATTGCACACAGAGCTACAGTGAACCCTTTCTTGTGCACTCCAGTGGTAGCAATACTTATTGTTCGTTGACCCCGAAGAGAGTTGGTGGCAGAAGGCACTGAATCAAACCTTACAAGAAAAGAATGACGATAAACTGTAAGTTATCATAGCATGCAATACTTACCTGCACATTGTCTGATCCATGTTCCCTATGTCACATGTCCTGTAGCCATGAACCTCTCTGTATCTGAAGACTGCTCTTCGGAAGTGAGTAAGCTGCTCCTTGTAGTCTTCTGTTTTTTTTTGGAAAGTGTTTGTTCCTCGCCTGTACCCAACATTCCATCTTCTCTTCCATCCAGCCAACCACATGCTGGATGCAAGGAACCCTTGGAGCCCTAAACCCTCAGCTGTCTCCACGGCCTTCTGTATAAGGTGTAGTTGGTAACAGCTCGACCCTCGGTGCGCTCAACTTCAAATACTGGAAGACGTCTGCATCCAACTGATGGCTACAAATTGGTGCCCCACTGCTGAGTTTCCTCTTCTTCTTTCCCTTCCCAATGTTGATATCAAGCAGCTTGTCATAGTTCTGATTCCATTCTTTCGATCTACTCCATTTCGCTGTGTGGGTCACGTTTTGCATGCCTGTTGTCCTGTACCATTCCACAACTTCAGTCTTGAAAGAAACAGTAAAGCTTCTTTTTTTTTGTCCTGCATGACTTTGTGCCATTTTCAATTACAGATAACAGTTCTGCCAAGGTGGCAATACCAAAAATATAAAATAAGATTTATTTTTTCTGAGCGGAACGCATGCGTATTATTGCAACACGCTGGTGCGGTTGAATAAATCTATTTCGGCGCATGCGCTTATATTACTCTTATACAGTGGGCGCTTGCATGAAGCGTACTTTACCTCTAAACTAAGCTCTTCTTCTGCTACATCTGACTTGAACAAAATCAAGAATGATATATTATCTTCACTCTCCTCCTACGATCTTAGCTGCATTCAAGTTACATCAGAATCTGTTAAAAAGAGTCTTGAATGTCTTAAGAGAGGAAAGTCTGATGGTACGTTGTTCACATCAGATCTGCTTATTCATGCATCTAGTGTTCTTCCTGACTGTCTTTCACAGCTTTTTACGACCATATTACGTCATGGGTTTATGCCCAAGATGTTGAGGGACTGCACACTTGTTCCTATTCTTAAGAGTCACAAGGATCCCACCAACTCGGACAATTATCGTCCAATAGCCCTAGCTCCGAATCTTAGTAAAGTTCTAGAATGGTCCTTTCTACATCAATATGGCTCTTATCTCTGTACCTCTGACTTGCGGTTAGGGTTCAAAAAGGGACTTTCATCTGACTTCTGCTCTGGCATTTTGAAGAGTGTTATTTCAACGTATAACCACAATGGTTCTAATGTCTTTGCATGCTTTCTGGATGCTAGCAAGGCTTTTGATAGAGTAGATCACTCACATTTATTTGAGCTTCTCCTCAAAAGGGATTTACCTCTTCCCCTTGTCAGATTTCTTTTAGCGATCAGGACAACACAGTTCGTTGGAATAGTACTTTGTCACATCCTTTCAAGGTCAGTAATGGTGTTCGTCAAGGTGGAGTTTTGTGATTCTTTTCACTGTCTACCTGGATGTACTCATTTCTAGGTTAGCTAATGCTGGTATTGGATGCCATTTCTCTCATCACTTTGTTGGAGTGCTATGTTATGCAGATGACATTGTTTTGCTTGCTCCTTCCCTCAATGCACTTCGTATTCAGCTCTCTATTTGTGAACAGTTCTCTAAAGAGTATCTTGTAAAATTCAATACTGCCAAAACTCAGCTACTTTCTTTCACTCGCTCTCAACTGACTGCTTGCTCTGCTGGTTCTGTGCATTTCTTAGGTGATCTGCTATCCTTCAGTAACTCTTGTTACCTATTTAGGTCACACTCTGAACAGCAATTTGAGTGATTCTGATGATATTTCTAATGCAATCAAGGTCTTGTATCGGAAAGCTAACTGTGTCCTTCAGACGTTTTCTCCCTGCAGTCCCGTCATCAAAACCTTATTGTTCGAGACATACTGTGTGTCACTCTCTGGAGCAGTCACTTGGAATCTTAGTTGCAAGCAGTTGGGGTCATTAGAGATCGCGTTCAACAACATCCTGAGAAAAATTTGGAACCTACCGAGACAGGCACATACCAGGATTGTACATCAAGTTGCTGGTGTCCCCAGTGTATTTAACTGTTTAATCAAGAGGTTGTTTCATTTTATTAAACGAGCTAGCAAATCAGATTCGTCTCTCATCAGACACATGTATGATTATTGCCACAATAAAGTCTACACCACACTTGGTTTTAACATTTTGAATTATTCTCGATATTACAAACATTATTATATCCAAGATGTCAACTGTGCTGATACTGTTCGTTATTTGTGCACGTTTCGTTCTCGATCTCTCTCCATTAAGTCCATGATACACTCCATTTGTTGTTATTGATCATCTTCTATCTCTCGTATTGTAATGTAATCATTGCACCTTCACTGGTTTGTTATCCAATTATAATAATAATATATATATATTATTTTTTTAATTTATTTTTTTCCCTTTTTTTACGGAAAAAAAGTGAAACCATATTGCAATAACTAAATTAATAAGTCAAGTTTTTAAATGACGCCATCGACGTCAGGGGGGTTGATGGGGACTCGGTTCGCCCAAAGTGTGGCGTTGCCTCTCCAAAGGGTGATGGAGTTTCTGGAAGAGGTGGTGTGTTGTTTCAGCAGGTGGGATTCCAAGTCTCTGTCCTTGTTGACGGCCAATGGACCTAATGAGGTCAACAGCTTCAGGGCACCAACCACCCAGAGACTCAACAACCAGGGGAACAAAGGTTACCCCCGCCGACTGGCAGGTGGCAGAGTGGGCTGCCATCTTTCTCTCACAGCCAACATTAAGGGCATGACCCTGGGTGGAGGCAGCGCCGGCCAGTGTGAGCTGCTGGAGGGTGGAGATGACATGGACATCTATTGCTGCTGGTTTCCCACCTTTCCAGTTAGGGAGGAAAACGTCGGCAGGGCGACTGTGGGAGCTAGGAATGAGGGCAGGCGCTTCTTTCCGGGGCGCGAGGGCAGCAGAGAAAAGAGTGTCCCTGATAGCGTCATGCCGATGAATCCTATCTCCATTCCCACCACAACCAACTTGATGGTCACCATGAGGATCGGAAGCAGTCTGGCAGATGGGGCAGAAAGAACCCTTCGCTACCATCTGCATACCCAGCCAGTAAGTACTGGAGACAGTGTCTGAAGTCCAGTTCCAGGAGATGGAGGCCCAGATCCCGGCAGGGAATGACATTAAGCCAGTCACCAGCATGGGGAATAGCAGTGGACAGGGCAAGGGTCTTAGAACGGGGGCTGGGAGCCGTGGCAATATGGTCGAAGGATATATATACCTTATAATTTTCCGCGTACAAGCTGACTGAATATCATTTCCTGCTTTTCCTACGGCCTTTCTTTTTTTACTCACTTCAATCTCTGTTTCAGAATCACGCTTTACCTTTTCTCTCTCTCCTCTAGTTTCTTTATCCACTCACTCTGGCATATAAACAGCTACTGTTCTGCTGGGAATCTTCACGTGCTATGGATTTAGTATGCACATGCGCACAAGAATCCGCTAAATCTATACTGGGAGAGTGCAGTTTTTCATCGGTAGACTTACTTCTTTGGTCCTAGCCTAGACCAGTATAGCTACTAATGGAGCTGTGGTTTGTACCTATAACTTTCTCGCAGCACTCTAGAGTTAAAAAAAGAAAGGGAAAAAAAGAAAGAAAAAAAGCGTATTGAACCAGATCAAAGTATATATATATATAAGTTGCGCTAACCTGTTGGCACTTCGAAAGTTACTTTCTTTGGATCACGCCTAGTAAATGCAATAGCTATAGCTAGATATACGATTTGTAGCTATAGCTTTCTCACAGCTATCTCAAGCGGTATATGGCCGATTGGCGTGTCTTTTATGATTTATTCTTGAGCCTGTTAAGGCCATCACATATACCGGTATATTACAGCACAGTGTGGGACTATTTAGTAACTAACCTAATAACAATCTATATTAAAAATAGACGACTTAATTAATAAAATTATCCGTTACGAGTGTCCCGCTGCTCAAGGAGGGGGGATGGGAGGGGACCAAAGATCATTCATCAGCTCACCATACAACAGTTCCTTTCTCCTCTGCCACCACTTCTCTACCCAATACATAACACACTCGCCCACCTCCTCCATCACTGCATCACTTACTCCCTCCACATCTTTCCCCAAAAGCAAAGCCACCTTTCCATCCTTACTCACTCTTCTAAACTTATCCAACCACTGTCCTGCCCCTACAATTCTGCGCACCTCATCCATGAGTACTAGCCGATCCCTCTCAAATTCCCCACATATCACCAAGAAATGTTCCACATCCTCCCCTGCTCCACTATCACACATTATACACCTCTCATCTCTAACTATCCACATTTCTTCTTATCCTCTAACAATCCAGCTGATGCAGTCCTCGGTCGGAATTGCAACCGCACACCTTCCTGACCATGCATGGACCTCACATACCTCTCCACCCCTGCACCATTCTTTGCCAATTTATAAATATTCAGCGTACTCTTTCCGTTTAATTCCTCCTCCCAGTCCTTCTCATTTCTCACCTTCACTTTCCCCTTCCACTTGCGCACTGACCCAACCTCGTTGTTTATCTCGTACTTTCTCCTCAAGATCTCATATTCTTCACACCATCCAATTCCTCCATCCACTCTTAGTTTATTTACAACAACTTTTACCAATCTGCTCTGTTCCAACACCTCTAATCTCTTACCAAACAAAACCTTCATCTCTTCCCCCCTCTCCTCTTGCTTCCTCCAACCCATATCTCTCCGTATTGCCACTCCTGCTACTGTGTTACTTGCCCCCAACAGTCTCCTACCCACTCTCATCTGTGCTGACTCCAACTTCTGCAAGCATTCCATCCTCCTGTCCACCACACTTCGGCTGCATGCTCCATACTAGGTCTCTCTAGAAGCTCCCACACCATTCTTGCTCTGTCTACTTCCACCTACCCATTCACTCTACTCATCCATGTCACCTTTCCAACCCACTCTTCTGCCATCTTCTCTAACTGGACATTACCCCTTAGCTTCCTATCAAACCATACCCCCAAGTACTTGAATTATTTGACCTCCTCCAATATCTCCTCACCAATCCTCCAATGCACTTCTGCTTCCTTCTTCCCTACTATATACCATGACCTTGCTCTTCTTGCTATTAAATTTCATCTTCCACCTTTTAACACATATGCCTGTACCACATCCAACATAGCTCGCAGTTCCACCCCTGAGTCAGCCAGAAGAACAACATCATTAAATTCATGAAAATGAGATTTTTTTTGAAAAATGAGCTCAATAGCAAAACTATTTAGAACATGATAACATGATAGGTAGAAAAATGATTGAAGTTAGGCGAAGAATTGTTTAATAAATAGTTTGAAGGAAGAGAGTGAGGATGAGGATCTAATGGAGGTTGGGAGTGAGTTCCAAAGAGCTGTTGCAGAGGGAATGAAGGAAGACTGCATGGATGCAGTGGGAGAATGGGATTATGATGTTTGATGGGTGGTATTGGCGAGAAGACATGAGTGGAGTAGGAGCTAATTGGATGGATTCTGGATTATTTTTTATATTAGAAGGAGCTTGGCCCGAGCTTGTCTATTTGAGAGTGTAGGGTGAAGAGGAGGGATGCATAGTCAGAAGTCCATTGATAAGTACAGAGTCTGAGTGCAAAGTGCTAAATGGGTTCTAAGGATTTTGAATTACAAGAAGAGGGAGAAGGTGACCACACAGAGGAACAGTAACTTAGATGAGGGAGAACTAATGTTGTGTAAAGTTTAATTAGCATATGAGAGGATAAGTGATGATAAAAGTTGCGATAAATTAATCATATTATTTTCCTTGATTTAGTACGTATTTTGCTAATGTGCAGGTTCCAGGAGAGGTAAGAGGTGAAAGTAACTCCTAAGTATGTAAATGAAGTGACGAGATCAAGGGGAGTAGAGGACTAATACAGTTGAGCATGAGGATGCGAAGGGTTTATGAGAGATCATAATGTAATTGCTCTTATTAGGGTTAATTATTAAGAGACGGGAAGATAGCCATGATGATATAATGCCAATGTCTGATTACACTGAATCTAAGGAAGAGGTTGAAGAGAATGGATGGGAGAGGAGGGTGTCGTCTGCATAGAGAGTAAGTGTAGAAGATGTCGAGAGTGGGAGCTTTGCAATGTCGTTAATGTAAAGAACAAAGAGAAGAGTACCAAGAATAGATCCTTGAGGTACTTCAGAGGATGCATGACATGAAGAAGAGAGAGCACCAGAGATAGTGACTGGGATAGGAAGTGAGCCAACAGAGGAGGTGAGAAGGAATATTAAGTGAGGACAGAGTGTTTAAGAGTGGTCTATGCAGCACAGAGTCAAAAGCTTTCTTGATGTCTAGAAAGACTGCACAGACAGACTTGTGGGCATCCAGGAAAGCAAACCAGGATTGAGTTACGTTAAGTATTGCTATTTCAGTAAGACAGACCTGGGAGAAATCCGAACTGAACGTTTGACAAAACATCTTATATAGTGATAAGTTTGTTAAATATGTGGCATTCTACTTATTAGGGATAATAAGGAGATTGGACAATAATCCTTGGGGAAAGACGAGGGTGGAGATGTTTTTGGGATAGGAACTACAAAGGAATGCTTCAGTCAGTGGGTAGTACTTAAAGATAAGAGAAAGAGGAATTGATATGGATGCAACTGTGGATCTAAGCATTCTGGCAGAGATAGAATCAGGGCCAGTCGATTTCTCAGAGGGAATGCAAGTTAGAAGACTTACAATCTCGTCTGGTGAGCAGAGGAGCTCGGGTGGGCAAGGGAAGGGTGGAGGAGATGGTGTGTGATTACAGAGGGGTGGAGAAGACTTGCTAAAACAGCTTGAGAAGAAGTGATTTAGAACCTCGGCTTTGGACTGAGGGGAAGCACGAGTTTGATCTTGGTAAGTAAGAGATGGAATACAAGATGATTTTTTAACCTAATTTCTTTATTGCTCTCCAAAAAGAACTAGAGTTGGAAGAAGATGATAGTCTTTGAAGAAGAAGTGTTTTGCTGAACGGAGGAGTGAAAGAGTGTGGTTATAGCAACAGTGATAGGCTTCCCAGGTATCATCAGATCTGAGTGATTTGGCAGAGGAGTATAATCTATTTCTAATTTTTGATTTGTTTGAGAATGGAGTAGGAGATCCAGGGAGGGGTACAGCGGGTTGTAGGATAAACTAGCTTAGAGGGAATAGTTTTGTGCATGATGCGAAAAGAGTTCTTTAAATATGAGCCAAGAGGCTTCAGTGTCTAAGGGGGAGGATGGTATCCCAGGGAATGATATTAATTAGATCATTAGCTTGAGAGTAGTCTGCTCTGTCATGTAACCAGACTCGATGAGGGAGGTGAGGGAGATGGAGAATCAGAAATGAGAGGGAGGGAGAAGAGGATGGAATTGTGGTTGGAGTTTGATACAGGAGGAGAGACTTCACAGCAGGTGGGAGTAAGGGTGGAGGGTACGTACACAAGATCAATGATAGAGGAGACACTACTAGTATGGGAGCAGTGAGTTGGATAGTGGATAATTTGATTGAGAGAAAAAAGGTCAGATATTGCGTGGATCTTATCGAGAAGCGGTGAAGGTAACAAAAAATTAACATTAAGGTCCCCAAGCAGAATAAGTTCCTTTGTGGAAAGGTGGGGGATGGAGGGAAGAGCAGCAAGTGAGGCAAGTCAATGATCTAGTGGAGGAACTATAACACACCAGTAAATAGGTCTGTCAGATACCACAACCAAATCTATCAAAGAGTCACAATTTTCGATGCAGATGTGCGTTGATATTCTAACAACTTGCAAAGGTGAAAAATCTTGCGAATACTTTGAAGTCTCGAAAGATGTGTGGTTAGGGTTGAGAACAAAGTCACCAGTTAAGATGAAACTGGAGAAGTGATGTGGATAAATTTGCTGCAATGTATATAGCTACTATATAAGTTATCAAAAAAGGAGACCGGTGACAGAGGAGGACGATATCATTACTACAAGGTGACCTTACTTTTACAGCTACAAACTCAGTCATTTGTGCTGTTTGATATTATTTCCCATTTAGAGTAGCAAGAATACATGATAATGCCACCTCAATTCCTATTTCTGTCACATCTGATTAAGCAGTAATTATCAATTGCTAGCTCCTAGTAGAATAGTTCCTCAGATAGCCATGATTCGATGATGCACACAATAGATGGATGTTTATCAGAAACCCGAGTCCTCATGTACCAGTTTGGGTAATCAACTCCTTGCATTAAAAAATAGAGACTAGTGCAGAAATTGTAAACAAATGGCTGTGCATGAGCAGTTAAATTACTTGATCTCTTGATGCAGACTTGGGGTGAATTGTAGTGGTGTGATGATCAGGACATACATGTGCTCAAAAATTATGCAGGAGACTGCTGATGATGCATGGGAACTGTGGTTAACGTGATCATCAGGATGTATAAGTGCCGAACTATTTTGTGCGTTTGAGTGGCAGACTGCAGATGATACATGTAATCATGTAGGTTTGTGAGACGTTCTAGTAGACAGATTTGCCTTGTCAATTTTAGGATCTGCGATAGCACTATCATCATCCAGAACAATTGCAAGGCCTGAGCTTTGGAAATCACCTTTGGAGATAGCACAGCCAGAAACGATATCATCATGGTTCAAACTTTGCAAAGCAGCAGCAAGGCTAACTATCAGCATGATATAAGTTTGGTAAATCATTTGGTAGGACTTGCAACATAGTTGATTCTACCGAATCCGTGAGACATATTTCAACCTTTACCATTCCATATTTCATATATGTATAATATATATGCTGTTAAAATGCAATTTGTGATCATTGCAAGAATTTTCAGGGAGCATTTAGCAGAATTGATTCCCTCATTTTCTCTTTTGGTGCTAAATCTGGTTTGACTGAATTTTTTTGGAAACTATTTGCTGGGACTTCCCCAATGCAACACAAGATCTGGTCTTCTTCACTAGAATATGGCATTGCTGCTCAGGCTTCCAATGCAACACAAGATCTGGTCTTCTTCACTAGAATAGGGCATTGCTGCTCAGGCTTCCACAGTGCAACACAAGATCTGGTCTTCTTCACTAGAATAGGGCATTGCTGCTCAGGCTTCCAATGCAACACAAGATCTGGTCTTCTTCACTAGAATATGGCATTGCTGCTCAGGCTTCCAATGCAACACAAGATCTGGTCTTCTTCACTAGAATAGGGCATTGCTGCTCAGGCTTCCACAGTGCAACACAAGATCTGGTCTTCTTCACTAGAATAGGGCATTGCTGCTCAGGCTTCCAATGCAACACAAGATCTGGTCTTCTTCACTAGAATAGGGCATTGCTGCTCAGGCTTCCACAGTGCAACACAAGATCTGGTCTTCTTCACTAGAATAGGGCGTTGCTGCTCAGGCTTCCAATGCAACACAAGATCTGGTCTTCTTCACTAGAATAGGGCATTGCTGCTCAGGCTTCCAATGCAACACAAGATCTGGTCTTCTTCACTAGAATAGGGCATTGCTGCTCAGGCTTCCACAGTGCAACACAAGATCTGGTCTTCTTCACTAGAATAGGGCATTGTTGCTCAGGCTTCCAATGCAACACAAGATCTGGTCTTCTTCACTAGAATAGGGCATTGCTGCTCAGGCTTCCACAGTGCAACACAAGATCTGGTCTTCTTCACTAGAATAGGGCATTGCTGCTCAGGCTTCCAATGCAACACAAGATCTGGTCTTCTTCACTAGAATAGGGCATTGTTGCTCAGGCTTCCACAGTGCAACACAAGATCTGGTCTTCTTCACTAGAATAGGGCATTGTTGCTCAGGCTTCCACAGTGCAACACAAGATCTGGTCTTCTTCACTAGAATAGGGCATTGTTGCTCAGGCTTCCAAGGCAACACAAGATCTGGTCTTCTTCACTAGAATAGGGCATTGCTGCTCAGGCTTCCACAATGCAACACAAGATCTGGTCTTCTTCACTAGAATAGGACGTTGTTGCTCAGGCTTCCACAGTGCAACACAAGATCTGGTCTTCACTAGAATAGTGCATTGCTGCTCAGGCTTCCAATGCAACACAAGATCTGGTCTTCTTCACTAGAATAGGGCGTTGCTGCTCAAGCTGGTAGTTACCAACTCCAAAACAGATACAACTCCCCCATGCCAGGTGTTTGTACAATACCTCATAGTCTTTGGAGGGCATTCCTTAATTCCATGCACTACCAGGTTAAATTTCCAGTCTCACAGTAATGGAAATAGGAAGGTTGAGTTCAAACTTTAGTGAGCTTCTACATCTGAAAGGCAATCTTCAAGGTTTAGTTAACTGCATACTTTAGTGGTACTATATACTTCCCTTGTAGAAACATAGACAGATGGAGTGTAGAAGCTTTACCTGAGTTTCTTGATGGTGACGCCAAGCGCTAGCAACGAAGGCAATAAAAAATCAACTACAGTTATGATTGATATAGAACATGAAGGTGTAGCTAGCTAGATTATATTGCTTAAAGTATGACCTTAACTGAATTCATTAACTGTCTTAGAGATTTGGCTTGAAACAGCCAAGTTTTGTCTGCAGATTCGGGTTCTAATTCCAGATTTTGTTGTCAAGCCCTCATGCACGTGCCTCCCTCACTCCTTCCAAGTGTTATTATATACATTAGGATTATTAAAGATACAAAGATTGGAAATACTAGGTAACATTATTTTTAACTCTCTCATGCACACACACACACACACACATATTCCTCCTCTTCAGCCAGTTCAGAATGCAGTCATCGTCATTTCCAGTATGATAAAGCCAAACTCAGCATTCAAGGCAAACTACTAGGTCAGTTCAGTGATAAGAAGGGGTGTTCTATAGGTAAGACATGAGATATTGAAGACAAAATTTCACATTTTTAGACGCCTTCGCGAAAGATTCAAGGCAGCTCGAAGTGTTTTTGTGGTAGAAGTTGGTTCAAAATCCCATTTATGATACTAATGCTTGAGTTTTAGCAGAGTATACACTTTTTTTGTGTGCAAAATACGGCTCAATAAATGTATGAACACGAGCAGTGCGTGTGAAATAATAATAGCAGTTTTAATTAGGACAGACTCGGGGGTGGAGCTGCAAAGTATGCTAGACAGGCTTTTGTTAAGGTGGAAGATGAAAGAAGAGCAAGTTCGTGCAGGAGGGAAGAAGGAATCAGGAGTGAATTGGAAGATTGGTGAGAAGATATTGGAAAATGTTGAAGAATTCAAGTAATTGAGAGTATTGTTTGATAGAAAGCCAAGGGGTAATGTTCAGTTAAAGAAGATGGCAAAGAAGGCAGAAGAGTGGGTTTAAAAGGTGATATGGATGAGTGGAGTTAATGGGCAGGTGGAAGTAGATAGAGGAAGAAAGGTATGGGAGCTTCTAGCGAGACCTAGTTTGGAGAATGCAGTCGAATGTGGTGGACAGGAGGACATAATACTTGCAAGAAGTTTGAGTCAGCACAGATGAGAGTGGGTAGGAAATTGTTGGGGGCAAGTAATATAGTAGCAGGAGTGGCAATACGGGGAGATATGGGATGGAGGAAGCTGGAGGAGACGAGGGAAGAGATGAAGGTTTTGTTTTGTAAGAGATTAGAGGTGTTGGAACAGAGCAAATTGGTTGTAAATAAACTAAGAGAGGATGGAGGAATCAGATGGTGGGAAGAATAAGAGATATTGAGGAGCTGAACAATGAGGTTTGGTCAGTAGTAAGTAATTAAAGGCAGAAATGAGACGGATTGGGGGGAGGAAGTAAACTGCAAAAATGTGCTGAAGTTGTATAAATTGGCAATGAATGGTGCCAGGGGTGGAGAGGTATGAGAGGTCTATGAAGAATTACAATTTAGATTGAGGACTGTGGCAGCTGGTTGTTATAGGGTAAGGTGAGATGAGGGATAAGTGATGTATCATGTGTGATAGTGGAGCAGGGGAAGATGTGGGACATTTCTTGGTGATGTGCAGTCAATTTGAGAGGGATCGGCTGTAGATGAGTTGCAAAGAATTATAGGGGCCAGATATGGCTGGATGAATATCGAAGATTGGGGTAAGGATGGAAAGGTGGCATTGCTGTTGGGGAAAGGTGTGGAGAGGGTAAGTAATGCAGTCATGGAGGAGGTGGGTGAAATGTTTGTAAATGGTCTGCAAGGGTCTAGCTAGGGGGAGGTACCTTGGGGAGCTAAAGCCGAACCAGATTTAAAAAAATGTAATTGGCAATATTATTAATAAACACAAAACAGCTAGCTAATCTTCAAATTGTCCCAAAGATATGCAAACTGCTATTATTACGTTGAATAAAATCTTTACTAAATGAATAGATTCACAGTTTTAATCTTGTGGACAAGTAATGTACAACATCAGTTGAGGCAAGCTTGATCAGTGGCAGTGCGGGGACAAGTTTTAACTCTCCCTAGTGCAATGAAAGCTCCTTTCACTCGGCATTTGTTGCCGGCATTACAAGAATGAGCTTACTACCTTTATCACTTTAGAATAGTATAATTTTTCATACTTTTGAGAATGATATATATGGACTGTAGATCTTTCTTGACATCACTACAATGTAACACAATCAGCTGAGCTTTTAAACGGTCCAGATTAAGGTTTCTATATACAAAAATCTTTCTATATATGTACTTTTGGATATCTGCACTTGGATTTAAATTGTTTCCAATTGCTGGAGCATTTTGAACGCTTTCTGTTGAAACCTTTCGTGAATTGCAGCTATTATAAAAGTTAATGACGTCAAAATAAATTAATGTTTCACTGTATGAGGATATTCCAGATCAGCTTCAACTATCTTGGAGCTCGTTTATGGTGTGAATGTGTAGGAGTGGAAACATCAATCTTAGTACACCTGCTTTCCAAAATAATTCCATGAAGTTCATCACATCCAATAGATTGAAGAGACTGGACTGTCTTTGTCACAATACCTTCACAAGCAGATATAGTTGCTGCTTGAAGTGACTATGAAAGATTATCAACCATTGACACGTACTTTGTCCCAATTCAACACCAACAAATTTCTCTGAGAAGCAACCCCTAGAATCTGAGGGCCGGTTTCTCTCGCCAAGTAGTAAATAGTGCCAGATATTGAGTGGTGAGCAAAGAAAAAGAAAAAAGCTAGAGAATGTTAATGAACCGAGTAACTACTTTGCTGTTAGCCACGCAGCACACTCTCACCTGCCTGTGCAGCAAATCTATTTTGGGGGTATGAGGGCCTATGGGGGAGATAGTTTTGTAGGGACTATGAGAGTGTTGATTTGTTGGTTGTCCTATTCCAGGCTAGCTTGTTCTGCTATCTGGTAAGGGATTATCATGAACCTGTGAGCCAGTTCTCACTTGCCCAGCAGCCGGATCTGTCTAGCTTCAAATCTGCTGCAGATTCTCTTGATCGTTCTCTTCATAATGACGACTATTTCCAATTTACGCCAGCCCGTGTTATTTAAGGGTTCACATTTGTTACGGGTGGTGAACGTACAGTGCATAGATAGATAGACAGTAGTAATGAATGCTAGGGATTGAATGGCGAAAAAAGAAAAGGCTAGATAATAGTTATTAACTGAGCAATTATGTCCATCATTCTTTCCTCACAGCCATAAGCCCCTTCTCATCTGCCTGTGCAGCAAATTTTTTAATGTGAGCCTATGGGGAGAGGGGAGGAGGGGGTTGGAGGGCTTGCGGAGGTTTATTAGGATCTTGGTTTGTTTTTTCTCTGATTTATTCTGCCATCTGTTAATGTCTTCATTTCAGAGTCAGACTACAATAAGCTGCACTGTATTCATTTAAGAGGAGGGTTGGACTAGTCACTCTGTTAGGGATCACATCAGCTATCGACCATGCAGTCTGTTCTCTCTTGCGCAGTGCAGCCAGGCCAGTTTAGTTTCAAATCTCTTGGTATTCTCTCTATCGATCTCTTTACTATGACAACCAACCAGATTTAGGTACGCCAGTATTATTCATTTGAGGAGGCCGACCCGTTCCCATTTTTTGTGGGTGGTGAATGTATGGAGCATAGATAGTCCAACACATAATAGTTATGCTATGCACAGCAATACCAAGTTTCCCATCCAACTCCGCTGGTTATTAATAGCATAAGCGGGAGAAGGAGTTGATGATGAAAGAGAGAAGTGTACTGAAACACATTCGCTGATCCAAGTAGAGCACCACCAAGATGCTAGTGAATCTTGAACATGGATGCATTTATGAGTAGTTGGCGATGTAGCCTGCAAGGTAGCAGGTCATAGAATTGGGTGAGTGGCATTTGGAATGTCATTTACAAAAATTAGAGATCCATGGACGCTTCCCTGTGACACACCTAATCGTACCGAAAGTAGGTAAGAACATCATTCAATGGTATTAAGGTGGGATCTATGTGATAAGTGCTCTGAACCAATACCAGAGAGGTCTGGTTATACCATGAACCCATAGTTTGTAAAGCAACTCAGGATGTGGAAGATCTTTACTAAAATCAAGGAAAACAGCATCACAGGTGTCTTTGTTCTCAGTTGATTAACAAATGCAATTGAGAATGAGGACAGCAACTGCAATAAACAGGAGCAATTTCTTTGAAAGCTGTATTGGTTCTTTGAAAGGAGGGGGCAGAAAAAATTATGACTATCTCAAAGACCTTTGAGTAAACAAATTAGAAATAATTATTGGTCTGTAGTTTTTAACATCTTAGCGACTATTTAGTTGAGATTATCGTATGAATTTTCTATTCATCAGGCTTAGATGCAGGTGTTAGGTAGATGAATTATGGGATCAATAGAGGTTCAGCACAGACTTATCTGATCAATGCCAGAGCTTTAGCAGTGTCCAGGTTGATAAAGTCATGAAGACTTCATAGGCATTAATGCTAATTTGATCAGTACGAATGGCAATTGGTCGACTGGAGGAAGAACAAATTCAGTCTTGGTAAAGATGTAATAGTTAAATATGCTTGTGAATGATGGACTACCGGATGCGACATGCAGTAAAGTTGAAATATATTTTTTTAGATGGTTATAGAGCTTACTGGTTAGAGAGGACAGTTCTTGTTCATATGCTGATTTTGAAGAGAGAATAAGACTTTGGGGTCATTTCTTATCTGAGGAACTTTGATAATTGATGGCTGTTTGTGACGATGACAAAGTGAGCAACAATTGATTTTTGCATTAACCCACTTAGGAGAGGAAGATTTTGGTATCCGTAACCACGGGATCAAAAATATGACAGGCGTGAGATACTCTTGCTTTGATATGGGTCCAGATTTTGTCAATGAACTCTCATAACATTACAATAACCTTCTCAACAATCAACTTGAAATTGTATTCTCTCGATGTTTCGAGATGCCTGGTACATCGGAAGTGGTAATTGACTAAAAGCATCAACATTTTCGTGAGCTGTTGTATTTCGAAACTTGAAGTGGTATTAGTACATTGATAACAGCAATGACCAACAACAAATTCCAGCAGATACATGGGGACGATACTGCTTTAGTTTCTCTCAACCAGCCCAACCATGGCTTGTGTCAGACTCAATGTGTGTCCAAATAGATAAAATGACTCATTCCAAAAATACAAGAAAGTCCTTCTTTCCTAACAGAGAGCAGTTTTTAAAAAAAAGTATGGGAAGCATAACCCACTGGTTTCTCTCCCATCTGGCACTTTGTGAGCCAATACTTCGCATAACAAGCACCAAGACCAGCTCTAAGTCTGATTCTAAATGTACAATAACTGTAATGGTATATTAAAGTAGTTTCTTAGGTGTTTGAAACAACTTCTGTTTCACTGCCCAATGAAAGATCCTTTTTCAATAATCCATACAATGGAGTGAGCTGGTGGCTAAGCTATCCAGGAACTTGCTTTAACAGTCCAAGATAAGACTTCAATTCTGTGACGTTGTTTGGAACTGGAGCTTCCTCTATTGCCTTAACCTCGTCTGACAGAAGGTAATCCAGAGGCATCAATCTGATGTCCAAGATATGTGACTGCAGGAGCCATGAACTATGACATTTCTTCTTCTTGACATGAAGTCCAGATGTCTCTAGAATGTTCTCCAATGTACTTAAGCGTTCCTCCTCAGTTGAACCAGTTATAAGAATGTCATCCAAGTACACTACTACTCCAAATAACCCTAACAGATTATCCATAACTCTTTGGAAAATCCCAGGAGCAGAGGAAATCCTGTAAGGAAGTCTTGTGTATCTGAAAACATTCTTGTGCATGTGGATCACAACACATTATCTTGATTCTTCATCCCCAAGGTTAGTCGCTGGTAAGCCTGGCTAAGATCAAGAGTTGTGAATGACTTCCCTTACTCCAGATTTGTAAACAAATCATTATTGGATAGCTATCTATCCAATTTGGAGGTGGGGTTTATGACATCCTGCCACAAATTCTAACGCTAGATTTGCCACTCTTCAATACTGGAAGTATAGGGAGCAGCACAGATGGAGAACTGTACTGGTTCCAAAGTACCTTCCTCCACCAGCTTCAGTAATACCTCTCCTCTGAATTTTCCTCTGAAAGCATATGGCACGGTCCTTACCTTGCAGAATCATGGACTGGTATCAGTCTTCATCTCAATAATTATGTGCCTGAAATCTTGAAGTGTCCCAAGTTCTTCCCTGAACACAGCTTCAAATTTGTTCCAGAGAACTTCCAATACACCTTACACTACTAGTTAACCGCTGTTTGTACTACCTCACAGTTGCAGTGACACTACCCAACACTCTTATGGGCTCCTTTGTGTAAGAACACAATCTCACTGGCTTTTTAGCTAAGCTCCTCCCTGACCATAACTAGGCCTTGACCAATTATTCTTTTTTTTTTAACCTATTATTCTTTTCTTATATTCTCGTTATAAAACACAATAATTAATGAAAGTCTAATGAAATAAGTCCTCCAGGCTGGAGTCATTGCCCAGTGTTCCCATAATGCACGCGCTGTTCCCCCTCTGTATGGCAACCGCCAAACGTTAGATCAGGAAGGGGAATGACCTGCTCTCTCCTGTTGTTCTGCTCACTCTGCGGCCAAGCTCTTTCAAAAAGGGTAAAGTCCTCGGGCCGAAAGTCCCTGATGTCTCCACAGCCACTGGTTGGAAGAAGTGAGAGGGGTCCATGTTCGAGTACTTTGCCCTCTTCTTCATTTCAGCCATAGCAGCAACTGCACCTGCCTCACTGGTTGCACTTGCTATGTATGAATGGGCATAGGTGTCTGTGCAGGTAGCGTCCCATAACCAGCAGCTTGCCATACTCCCAAGGAACCATTGTTATACCGTCAGGTCTCTTTCCATCACTCCTATATATCCCTGAAGGTTCCAGCCGAGATGGAATTTTGGCTGCAGACAGGGCACGGTGAATAATGTCATTGAGTGAGGAGTGGCGGAAATGGCGGCCTTCACTATGTCTGCAGCTAAGGCCATGAGTTGCAAGAGAATCCACATAGTAACCACAGTGATGACATATATGAGGTTTGCACAGGGAGCATCCAAGCCTAAGTCCCACTGCCACCTGGATGGTGTTGTCATCCATGCGTAGACCTAAAGACGAACAAGGGGGTGCATTCAACCACACACCTGACTCTTGAGTTGATGCAGACAAAAGACGAGCACATGCTCTCCCATCTTGGACATTCTCCAACAGCTTGTTTGCGGTTGCTGTCACTCGCGCAGAATCCCATGCCTTCTGGAGATGTTGGCCAGTGCCTTCAGGGGATGGTGTGTCATGGCCAATGGACCACAATGCCTTGGCCTCTTCCTGGTAAGGTGTGGGTGTGGAACTCTGAAGCTGTGGGGGGAGGATGTGAGAAACCAACTCAGAACAATTTTCTTGTCTTCGGGTGGTTGCTCTGAGGCCTTGAAGATTTTGTGCAACAACTTCCAGAGTTCTTGCTATGTCCAAGGCTCTTTCATAGGTCAATGTAGTCTCTGCCAATAACTTGTTCTGGATCGTTTTGTTGTTGATTCCACAAACAAGCCAATTGCGTAACATGTTGTTCAATGTTCCACCAGAATTGCCAGGGTGAGTAGCTCTGCTACATAGCTACACACTCCGTTTTCCTCACTCTGGTGGGAACTTGAACCTCTGCATGATCTTGCACGATTTAGGATCACACTGCTTCTTCAACATGTTTATCTGCTCTTGATAAGTTTTATCTCTTGGCTTTTCTGGAGATAGTAGGCTAGTTAGCAATTTGTAAGGCTTTGGCCCTATCACATACAAGAATACTTCTCTCCTTTTATCTCCACCAATATTGTTGACTATGAAAAAATGGTACAGTCGCTCAACATACTACGACTACTCTTTTCTTTTCGTATCAAATTCCTCGGCCTACCCAAGAATTGTTGCCATCTTAATCCCAATCCATCATCTCATTTCTATCAACATCAGGGTATTTTGTGGACAGCTTTAAACCCATCCCACCCCCCTCCCCCTCATTAAAAAAAAATCAGTAGTCATATAATTATGTCTGTTTTCTATGTGTGTGTGTTTAGAACCTGCTATATAGATGCCATACCCACTTGAAAACACTCCCACAAGCCACAACAGAGTGTGGGTACTGTATATATCTCAGAATGGCAAGCAACTGGTATGGGATGCAACCTGTCCAGATACGTTTTCCCAGTCGTATCGGGGTGCAGCAGTGAGTGGTCCTGGAGCTGTGGCTGCTATGGATGAGGAGAAAAAAGTGGCCAAGTATGCCAGCCTAGATCCTTGCCACTTTTTTGTGCCTGTGGCCATCGAGTCATTGGGGGTCATCGGGAACAGGTCGATGGCTTTCCTGAAGGAGCTCAGCCTCAGGATAAGGCAAAGAACTGGGGAGGTGAATGCCCGTGCTTACCTCCTTCAGCGTCTCTCAGTGGCAGTCCAGCGGGGGAATGCCTTGTCTGTTTTGGGGTCGGTCGCGAGTTGAACGTGTTAGCTTTTTAGTTATTTATGTATGTATTTATTGTTCATTTGTAATTGATAATAATAATAATAATAATAATAATAATAATAATAATAATAATAATAATAATAATAATAATAATAATAATAATAATAATAATAATAATAATAATAATAATAATAATAATAATAATAATAATAATAATAATAATAATAATAATAATAATAATAATAATAATAATAATAATAATAATAATAATAATTGCAATTCAGCGTGGGAACACTGCAGCGGTGTTAGGCACTAGTCAGTATACTAGTGATGACTATTTCTTACTTAAATTAGCTAGCTAGTTCTTTATTGGTAGTTATTCGGCATATTATTGTTTGTTTATAATAATTTGTTTTGATAAAAAAATTAAAAAATAAAAAATAAAATAATAATAATATAATAATATTAATAATAATAATAATAATAATAATAATAATAATAATAATAATAATAATAATAATAATAATAATAATAATAATAACAATAATATAATCAATCATAATATTAATCATAATAATAATCACAATCATAATAATAATCATAATAATAATCATAATCATAATCATAATAATTATCATAATAATAATCAATCATTTCATAATCATCATCATAATAATCATAATAATCATCATAACAATCATCATAATAATCATCATAATAATCATCATAATAATCATCATAATAATCATCATAATCATCATAATAATCATCATAATAATCATAATAATCATCATAATAATCATCATAATAATCATCATAATAATCATCATAATAATCATAATAATCATCATAATAACAATAATAATCAAATTTTCACCGAAGCGTGATGGAATCAGGAAATTAAAAGAAGAATTGGAACCAGACACTCCAGGATTGAAGCAACTTTGTCCTATATACCCATTGGACGGTGTGGAGACTCACTCTAGAGTGTACTTGACAATTACACTGTTCTTCAGGAGCTATGGGCTGTTTCTTATGATCAGTCAAATGATACTGAAATTAGGGCCTGAATAACTGGAATTTCTTCCCAAATGGATACATTTGATTATTTTTTTGGCATTTCTTTAGCACAGTTGTTGTTGAGATATTTAGCAGCACAAGAATCTGTCTGAAACAGAAGGCCAGCAATGGTCAAGCAAACAGGGAATGCGTACAGATGATGATAACTTCAAGGGGTTTTGGAAGGTTGTCAACACAAAGGCAATGCAGGTAGATGTTGGTGATCCTGTTCTTCCACGAAAGAGAAAGCTACCCAAGGTGGTGCTATGAAGATGGTGACAGTGGAGGTGATTTTCCATCACAGCCTGAAGATTACTACAGGAGGATATTTTATGGACATTTGGACTTGAGCATACAGTGCATTGAAGACCGTTTTGACCAGCCAGGTTACCAAATCTACTCAAAATTAGAGCAGTTACTCCTCAAAGAACAAGAAGTGGAAGCTGTGAGGAGACATTATCATCATTATGATGACCTTGAGGTGCAGCTTAAGACACTGTCCAATCAGTTGGGTGAAGACATTTCACTATATATCAAGTATAGTTTCATACCTTTAAGGGACTATCTGAACCCGCTAACCATCTATTTTCGGAAGTCATCATCTTAGTGAAGCTGTTGCTTGTATTGCCAGCAACGAATGCAACAAATGAGAAGTCATTTAGTGCCCTTAGGTGTCTCAAAACCTATCTCAGATCTACAATGACTCAACTTCGTCTTAATAATTGTATGTGCATCAGGATAGACTGGACAAACTCAACCTTTTAGATATTGATAATCAATCAATGAACACAGGCATGTAATATTTGGTAGATTTGTGTAATTTCATAACTCAATTGTGACTCAATGGTAGAACAGTAGTTGAATAGACAAAAATTATGAACTATTTTGCAAACATTTAAAAAATAATTTTTCGTGGCTGCAATCCTCCTTTTGACCCTTAGCCTTAAAGTGGCTGAACCACCCCTGACCTTAAAGTGGCTGAGCCACCCCTGTTATTGGAAATGGTAGAGGGCAATGAAGGGTCTGAAGAGTGGGAGGTAGATAAGTTTAGGGAGAATAGTCCTAATGTTGGGTAGGTCAGTAGCATGGATGAAGGAAGAAGTGTTGGGTATTGTAATGGGCTCAAGTGGGTGGGAGAAGAGGAAATAGGTACTTGATCTTTGGCACCTAGGGTGCCATAAGATGCCTCCCCCCATCCCAATCCCAAAACTAACTGTCTCATTATTTTATCATTAAAGTAGTTAATTCTTCAATAGTCACATTGCCGTTATTGTCTATATGTACTTGCGAGGGCCTATCTCAAGACTCAACAGAACATTATGGCTTCCCGAAAGTGGGTATATATATATTGTATCCACACGGGAATCTGATTTTGAAACTGAAGGTCGTCTGAATCATCCTCTCAGCGTCTCTTGCCACCATTATGAGTAGTTCTAGCAGCGAGATGCCTGCTGTGGATTACTTGAACGAGCAACTTCGGGAGTACATGCTGAATACAGTCGTACTCACGGGAAAGAAGGTTGGTCGCGGCGCTTATGGCTACGTAGAGGAGGTGGAGGTTAGCGGTACCATATGCGCTGCAAAGAAGGTCCATGAAGCCCTTATCAATAACCATGATGAAGGCGTGGAGGTCTTCAAGAGAAAGTTCTACTCGGAGTGCAGGATTATGAGCTTGCTTCGCCACCCTCACGTTGTGCAGTTCCTTGGAGTGTACTTTCCCTCAGCGGAGCAGATCGAGAAAGAAGTGACCTTCGAGTCCTCTGAAGGTAGCATACCTCTTGGTAACTCACGGCGGGCCTCCTTACCCTGGCTCATTATGGAATATCTACCCATGAATCTGGACAACTTCCTCAAGGGAAACCCATCAATCCCTTTCTCTGTTAAGACATCACTGTTGCTCGATATCTCTAAGGGCCTCAACTACCTCCACAACCAGAATCCAGCTATCATTCACAGAGATCTCACAGCCAAGAATATCCTCATCAACTCTGCCTTGGTGGCTAAGATTGCTGACTTTGGTGTGGCCAGAATCATCGACCCCATGTCGAACTTGATGTCGGCAGGCCCTGGGGCTATAATCTACATGCCTCCTGAGGTCCACTCCAGAGGGGAGGCGGGAGGGAAACACGCCCACTATTCCACCAGCATCGACATCTTTTCATTTGGGGTCAACATTCTATATACAATCACACAGGAATGTCCTACCCGCCTACAACCAGCCGTCATAACCAACCCAAATGACCACAACCTGTTAATTGCTGTCAATGAAATCACGAGACGAGAAAAATACTTCGCCAAAGCTCACTCAATTCTCACGGACCCGGCAAAACCCGAGCATCGGTTGATCGTACTTGCCGAGGTGTGTTTGCAAAATAACGAGTCACAGCGCCCCCACATCAACGATCTTCTCTCGGAGCTAAAGAAGATCAAGGAGGAGATTCCCGATGAGCTGCTGGGGAGGGACAAATATGGGTTGATGGAAATTGCCTTGGAAGCCAGGAATGTAAGGGAATCTGTCCTCTATAATGGAATACATGAGGTAGGTTTGTAATCATTATTTACCCACAGAAACCTTAGGAGTGGATCAAAAATAGTTGCACGAGCATGTAATACATCATAATATAGCTGATTAAGTTTCCCTTTTTTTATTCTGTGTGTTTTTATTCTGTGTGCACCTGTCCCACTGTTTTTTATTTTATTTTTAGATGTGCTATTTTATCGCACCGTTTGGTGCAGCTGACAGCACATTTAGGAAGCCATTGAGGAAGTAATTAGTTTGTCTTGCAAGAGGAGAAGCCTGAAGTGCAAATAATTCCCCTCAAATTGCATTTGTCTTACATGTCTTACCTACTTGCTGTGTCATAATGAGTTGCTGACTTCCCAGCTGTCAGTACTCCTACTGCTCAGTCCTCCAGTAGTTCTATGGGGGCACACACTGGACCAACATCACACTGGGTTGAGGCAGGTTGAAGGAGGTTGACAATGGCTCTATGGGGGCACACGCTGGACCAACATCACACTGGGTTGAGGCAGGTTGAAGGAGGTTGACAATGGATCTATGGGGACACACACTGGACCAACACCACACTGGGTTGAGGCAGGTTGAAGTAGGTTGACAATGGCTCTATGGGGACACACACTGGACCAACACCACACTGGGTTGAGGCAGGTTGAAGGAGGTTGACAATGGCTCTATGGGGACACACACTGGACCAACACCACACTGGGTTGACGCAGGTTGAAGCAGGTTGACAATGGCTCTATGGGGACACACACTGGACCAACATTACACTGGGTTGAGGCAGGTTGAAGGAGGTTGACAATGGCTAGTCTATGGGGACACACTGGACCAACACCACACTGGGTTGAGGCAGGTTGAAGGAGGTTGACATGGCTCTATGGGGACACACACTGGACCAATGGGTTGAGGCAGGTTGAAGCAGGTTGACAAGGCTCTATGGGACACACACTGGACCAACATTATATTGGGTTGAGGGTGCAGATTCAAGTAGGTTGACAATGCCCTATCTACTATCATATATGTCTACTATCATATATGTAGGCATATGCTTGTCAATGCTACAAAATATTGAAATTTCTGCCTTGACCTTCCATTACAATCTTATGTTGCTGCTGAGAACACGTCGGACACCTTTATGTAATTTCACTCATCTAGCCGTCAGAATAAATGTGCTAGCTAACTTAATGCTCTCAATCTAGCTGGTGGATTATTGTACCTACCACAACGCTCCCAGTAGGAGTGAGGCTAGTAGTGTGTAGATTGAAGGACTAATAAGCGAGAAAATAATTATACAGACACAATATGGAGGTCTGTGTGTGTGTGTGTGTGTGTTTGTGCATGTTGGGTGTGTGCATATGTGTGTGTGTGTGTGAGAGAGAGGGATGTCAAAGATTGCCGAGAAAATACCATGTTCCACTTCGGAATCCCCCTGTTCCAACTGAGGCCGGATGCCAGGTGGGAGTGTCCCATGGAATTCCACAGGCCCCTCCTACTCGTTCAATCCTATTTGTCCGACCCGTGCTACCGTCCACTGGTTAATAACTGTAGCGAGGTAAAGACCCATTGGCTGCTAATGTCCCTCTCCATGCATTCCACCCAGCACCAGAATAAATAATGGTTTACAAAGATATTCTCAAAACACACCGGTAGTGATCTTTCTCTCTCGGGAACATTCTTAGTGATACCAATGACTCACTGTAACTTACTGTGACACATTATGACACACTGTGACTCACTTACAAAACTGTGACAATTGTGATTCACACTGACCAAAGCTGTTGTTTTTGTTTCATCCAAGGAGGGGGAGTGGTCTATGAACTATCATACAGTGAGGCATATGCGTGCGTATACATGTACATGCACTTAAAAATAAGTGAGGCTGTGAACTGGCAATCTTATTTAATGAGCAGGGGGTGTCTCCAGTCTGTTCAGCATTGCTCTGGACCTATTAAATAAAAATACATTTTACACACTTCATAAACGTATTTTTGTAAATTATGTAGTCAGCGGCTAAGGGCACTTGACCTTTCACCTGGAAAATCAGATGGGTGGGTACTTGTTATGTGTAGATGTGTGTTTGTGTGTGTGTGTGTGCTTGCATCATGAAATGGAACCATTCATTCCAAGTGAAGCACACCTGCATCCCATTCATTCCAAGCGAAGCACACCTGCATCATTTGCGTTCGTGTGATCATTTGCAACCAAGTTTAGCAGGTTACTGCAGCTCTAGGTGAGGAAGTGATGGCTGTAACAATGTCCAGCTGCTGCTTCTGCTGCAGCTACTTGCCCCTTGGGTTCTTAAAACTCAAACTCCTCAAACTCCTCGACTTCAGCTCCATCCACATCTGCAAATGTATCGCCATTGCTCTCCTCGTCGGCTTCACTCAACAGAATATATGGACTGCAGGTGCTAAATGGTGTTTCCCCCCCTTTTTTCCAATCACTGCGACAAAAAATAAATATAAAATCGTTTGTTCGAGCTATGCACGTGGTAAAGATATCTGGGCATGCTCAGTGCTTTGCTCGAATTGTATTTGATAAGCACCTAAGTAACTAAGGTAATCGTGATGTCAAACTCGCCTGCTCGAATGATAAAAATGGCTTCTGGGCTAAATGTGGAAGATGTTTTGGTGATGCTGGATGACGATGATTTTGGACTCTCTGAAATTGAAACTAGCGACGAGACAGGAGAAGGAATGTTTGGCCACCATGGACAGCATACTAGAGACCCCAAAGAGCTAGCAGCTCATAGTTAAATTATGGATTTACAGGCAGAGATAAGTTGTGCTGATTAGCCCAGCAACTGGTATGGACTGTGATGATGGTGAAGAAGACGAACAAGAGCTCCTGTAGCTTAAGGAGATAGCAGCAAACTTATTATTTTCCCCCTCAAATGTACCAATCTGTGCAAAATAGCATTTACCCGGGTACTTGGCAGGTCCAGCTATTTAGCTGGCTATTTATTTAGTTAGCTCTAGCTATGTAGCTTTGTACTAGCACTGCATACTCCACAAGCTCTACAACGACCTTCACTTTGCTGCCGTCGTCGACCCTGTTTGTGTGTTGTTTTTTGTATGTTTTGTTGTTGTTGTTGTTGTTGTTGCTGCTGGTATTGTTTTGTATTTCCTGGCTTAACGTCTGTTGATTTTAATCGGTAAAGACATCTTCACATCTTCATGTTATGCAGCATGCAGTCAGCATGCAGTGTGTACTTGACTAATGTGAGTCATGTTATACAGCATGAGGTGTATATATACTTGAATAATGTGAGTTCATGTTATGCAGCATGCAGTGTATACTTGAATAATGTGAGTTCATGTTATGCAGCATGCAGTGTATACTTGAATAATGTTAGTTCATGTTATGCAGCATGCAGTGTATACTTGAATAATGTGAGTTCATGTTATATAGCATGCAGTGTATACTTGAATAATGTTAGTTCATGTTATGCAGCATGCAGTGTATACTTGAATAATGTTGAGTTCATGTTATACAGCATGCAGTGTATACTTGAATAATGTTGAGTTCATGTTATATAGCATGCAGTGTATACTTGAATAATGTGAGTTCATGTTATATAGCATGCAGTGTATACTTGAATATAGCATGCAGTGTATACTTGAATAACGTGAGTTCATGTTATACAGCATGCAGTGTATACTTGAATAATGTTGAGTTCATGTTATACAGCATGCAGTGTATACTTGAATAATGTGAGTTCATGTTATACAGCATGCAGTGTATACTTGAATAATGTGAGTTCATGTTATATAGCATGCAGTGTATACTTGAATAATGTGAGTTCATGTTATATAGCATGCAGTGTATACTTGAATAATGTTGAGTTCATGTTATATAGCATGCAGTGTATACTTGAATAATGTGAGTTCATGTTATATAGCATGCAGTGTATACTTGAATAATGTTGAGTTCATGTTATACAGCATGCAGTGTATACTTGAATAATGTGAGTTCATGTTATACAGCATGCAGTGTATACTTGAATAATGTGAGTTCATGTTATACAGCATGCAGTGTATACTTGAATAATGTTGAGTTCATGTTATACAGCATGCAGTGTTTACTTGAATAATGTGAGTTCAATTTATACAGCATGCAGTGTATACTTGAATAATGCGAGTTCATGTTATACAGCATGCAGTGTATACTTGAATAATGTGAGTTCATGTTATATAGCATGCAGTGTATACTTGAATAATGTTGAGTTCATATTATATAGCATGCAGTGTATACTTGAATAATGTGAGTTCATGTTATACAGCATGCAGTGTATACTTGAATAATGTGAGTTCATGTTATACAGCATGCAGTGTATACTTGAATAATGTGAGTTCATGTTATATAGCATGCAGTGTATACTTGAATAATGTTGAGTTCATGTTATATAGCATGCAGTGTATACTTGAATAATGTTGAGTTCATGTTATATAGCATGCAGTGTATACTTGAATAATGTTGAGTTCATGTTATATAGCATGCAGTGTATACTTGTGTGAGTTCATGTTATACAGCATGCAGTGTATACTTGAATAATGTGAGTTCATGTTATATAGCATGCAGTGTATACTTGAATAATGTGAGTTCATGTTATATAGCATGCAGTGTATACTTGAATAATGTTGAGTTCATGTTATACAGCATGCAGTGTATACTTGAATAATGTTGAGTTCATGTTATACAGCATGCAGTGTATACTTGAATAATGTGAGTTCATGTTATATAGCATGCAGTGTATACTTGAATAATGTGAGTTCATGTTATACAGCATGCAGTGTATACTTGAATAATGTGAGTTCATGTTATATAGCATGCAGTGTATACTTGAATAATGTGAGTTCATGTTATATAGCATGCAGTGTGTACTTGAATAATGTTGAGTTCATGTTATATAGCATGCAGTGTATACTTGAATAATGTTGAGTTCATATTATATAGCATGCAGTGTATACTTGAATAATGTGAGTTCATGTTATATTGCATGCAGTGTATACTTGAATAATGTTGAGTTCATGTTATATAGCATGCAGTGTATACTTGAATAATGTTGAGTTCATGTTATATTGCATGCAGTGTATACTTGAATAATGTTGAGTTCATGTTATATAGCATGCAGTGTATACTTGAATAATGTTGAGTGGAGTATAGAGCAAATAGTGAGCATGTGAAATTATCTTGTAATTTCCAGTAATCTATCAATATTCTGCCCCCAAAAATTCAAAAGCTCTAATTAAATATAAGTATTCGTTGTTTATGGTCCTTTGACCTTACGGTTGACCTCGATGTTTTGTCAACACCAATGCTACAGCATCAGCAATGGTTGCTATGGACACTTATGCATTCCCGATTGAGGATAAAATAATAGTGTCATAAACTGCTGTGTAAATCCAGCGGGGGAAGGGCTAACTATACATTGTCTGTTCATAGCAGATTCAGTGTCACATGCACATGTAGTTGAGTGGGTCAGCTGCATACTGCCACCTCACATGCACATGTAGTTGAGTAGGTCAGCTGCATGCTGCCACCTCACATGTACATGTAGTTGAGTGGGTCAGCTGCATACTGCCACCTCACATGCACATGTAGTTGAGTCGGTCAGTTGCATACTGCCACCTCACATGCACATGTAGTTGAGTGGGTCAGCTGCATACTGCCACCTCACATGCACATGTAGTTGAGTGGGTCAGCTGCATACTGCCACCTCACATGCACATGTAGTTGAGTCGGTCAGTTGCATACTGCCACCTCACATGCACATGTAGTTGAGTGGGTCAGCTGCATACTGCCACCTCACATGCACATGTAGTTGAGTGGGTCAGCTGCATACTGCCACCTCACATGCACATGTAGTTGAGTGGGTCAGCTGCATACTGCCACCTCACACGCACATGTAGTTGAGTGGGTCAGCTGCATACTGCCACCACACATGCACATGTAGTTGAGTGGGTCACTAATAAATGACACAATGCAAAGCATTGCGTCATTTATAATTAAAAAAAAGTTGTGAGCATCGAGCGCATTGTATGACATCGCTTAAAAGTGACCCAATGTGACATATTATGAACCAGCCTTTACCAGGGTGATAGTTGCTGCTGCACTGACTGCCACCACCTGCCCAGACTTGCATGGATGTGGCAGTGATAGTTGCTGGTGCACTGGCCAGACTTGCATGGATGCTGCCGTTTTCTGAGCCATCATCTTCACGGAAATGCAATCAACTTTTGAAAAAGTTGGTGATCACTTCATGGACGCCCCCGAGCCACCGCTAACAGACCAAGACGTTGCATTTTTATAAAAATAGGCCTGCAATCATGAGTCCTCAATTATAAGTGGGAGTTGTATGCCCTCACCAAGGGTGTGCACTATTTCACAGAGGGTAGCTGAATGATTGCATGTCACAATTTGCATTGCACAATGAAGTGGGCGTGACTACAAGGGAAAATTGACGTAATTAACACTTGAAATACATGAGTGCCTGTTTTAAATGGCACAATTTATATCTCGCAAGGTCAGATTGATTTCAATATACTTGGACCCCACCCCCTGCCCCTCTTTGAATCTGGCTGGGTCAGGCGCTGTACAACACCCACTCAGTGATATTATAGTGGCGGACAAGGCAGTGACTAAAAGGGAGCCCTCAATGGGAAGTTGGATGGAGGTGGGATATGGCATTTTTGTCATAGTGATGCAGGAATTATTATCGATCGATCGAAGGTAAACGTCCATTGTCTCTATGGAGAGAGAGAATGGGCTACATAGTTGGCTTTTGGGGGGAAGGATAACGGGTGCATGGAAGAGGAGGTGTGCTAATGATGGAAAGCGTACAGAATAAGCAGATTCATGTGAGCTTCTGCAAGGCCTTCCCTTTAGGACTCTGAGAATTCCTGCAGAGGCCACTGCCTGATGACCTCACTCTTATTAGTGTAGTCTGTTTCCTATCTCCAGTTGAAGCTGCTTCCGAGTGCTCTTAATGGAACTCCTCCCATAGCCACACTACCACATGCTCGTTTCTGTTTCAGAGTTAGCCAGCCCATAATGGCTGCAGGGCATGAGGTCGCTCAGCCTTGCATCAGTTCAGGACCTGTTAGGAGCACATAAATGCATACAATTCCTGACTACTTATCATAACACAATCCAGTATTACATCATCATGATGACATCAATAATGTACAGATCAGCACTGTATTAGGCCTTCAGCTATGCTAGGGCTAGGACAATGGCTAGAGCAATGGCATCTAACAATGCTAGGGCTAGGGCTAGGACAATGGCTAGAGCAATGGCATCTAACAAGCTAGGGCTAGGGCTAGGACAATGGCTAGAGCAATGGCATCTAACAATGCTAGGGCTAGGCAATGGCATCTAACAATGCTAGGGCTAGGGCTAGGACAATGGCTAGAGCAATGGCATCTAACAATGCTAGGGCTAGGGCTAGGACAATGGCTAGAGCAATGGCATCTAACAATGCTAGGGCTAGGGCTAGGACAATGGCTAGAGCAATGGCATCTAACAAGCTAGGGCTAGGACAATGGCTAGAGCAATGGCATCTAACAATGCTATGGCTAGGGCTAGGACAATGGCTAGAGCAATGGCATCTAACAATGCTAGGGCTAGGGCTAGGACAATGGCTAGAGCAATGGCATCTAACAATGCTAGGGCTAGGGCTAGGACAATGGCTAGAGCAATGGCATCTACCAATGCTAGGGCTAGGGCTAGGACAATGGCTAGAGCAATGGCATCTAACAATGCTAGGGCTAGGGCTAGGACAATGGCTAGAGCAATGGCATCTAACAAGCTAGGGCTAGGACAATGGCTAGAGCAATGGCATCTAACAATGCTAGGGTTTCAAATTTTCTCCCCTAAGACATCAAGCTAAGATAATTTATATCCTTTCCTCCTGTCCACTCCACCGTTTGCATAATGCCTTGCAATCATTTCTAGTAACCTACTTCTTCCTCCCTCCCTCTCTCTCTCCATAATCCCACCCCCTCTCTGCCCCATATCCCCACCCCCTCCCTCCTTTCCTGTACCCTCCCCCTAATCCCACCTCTCTCCCCAGACCACAACTCTGCAAGAGAGAGAAAGAAGCTTGCAGTGCTTGGAGGCAGAGAACAAACATTTGGAAGCTGTGGTGGAGGAACTGGAAGGAGGGAGGCAAGAGCTGCAGGACGAGAAGATGATGCTGGAGATACGCAACAAACAGTTGGATGAGGAGAAGCATAGGCTAGAAGCTCTGCTGGTGCACAAGGAACAGGAGCTGAGCATTCAACGAATCATTGAGGTCAACAATGAGGTGAGCCGTTTCCAGGTGCTAGTGTGTGTGCATGTGTGCATGTGTGTGTGTGATTGTGGTGAAAATCTGTGTGAGCGGGTAAGGGATGAAACTTTGAATTAACACTGCAGGTGAGATTTTATGAAGTCACATGACTTTTGTCATGGGATACAGTGGAGATTTGTTGCATGAAATTGCAAGGACTTGTTAGGCATGGGGCTTAATTTTTTTTGTCATGTGACTTGAGAACATGTGACTTGAGAGGTACATATCATGTGACTTGAGAGGTACATATCATGTGACTTGTGTAAGTGTGATTCGGGAGCTAGTGTTGATGTGACTTTATCGTGCACATTCCTCCCCGTCCTTAGAAGAGGAGATTAGCTTTCCAGCAAGAATTGGAAGCTTGTCGTGCTCAGAAGGCAGCTCAGGTGGAGCGGTTGGAGCAGCAGCTGCTACGGGAGCGAGAGATTATCGAGGATCACCGGAGAGCCATTGTCTTGCTGGAGGAGCAGTTGAAGGAGGAGCAGTTGAAGGAGAGGTCACGCAACATGGAGATGGAGGTGTGTGTGTGTGTGTGTGGACATGTGGGGGTGGGGGTGGGATATGTGTAGGTGTAATGTGGTTGTTGTATTGTATGGGTACATATACATGTAGGTGTGTGTGGGTATGTTGTGTGGGTACATATACATGTAGGTGTGTGTGGGTATGTTGTGTTGGTACATATACATGTAGGTGTGTGTGGGAGTGTCCTGTGGGTACGTATACATGTAGGTGTGTGTGGGTATGTTGTGTGGGTACATATACATGTAGGTGTGTGTGGGTATGTTGTGTGGGTACATATACATGTAGGTGTGTGGGAGTGTCCTGTGGGTACATATACATGTAGGTGTGTGTGGGTATGTTGTGTGGGTACATATACATGTAGGTGTGTGTGGGTATGTTGTGTTGGTACATATACATGTAGGTGTGTGTGGGTGTGTCCTGTGGGTACATATACATGTAGGTGTGTGTGGGTATGTTGTGTGGGTACATATACATGTAGGTGTGTGTGGGTGTGTCCTGTGGGTACATATACATGTAGGTGTGTGTGAGTATGTTGTGTTGGTACGTATATGGGTGTGAGCGTAGGCGTGTGTGGTGTGGGTGTGTTATGTGGGTAATGTAGACGTGTGTGAGTGTGTTTTGTGAGGACATGAAGGTGTATGTTGGGGGTGAGATTGTGTATAAAGGTGTGCATAGAGTGGTTGTGATAAGGGGTGGATATGTGCGATGGGTAGATTGGGTGTACGAGGTGTGAGTGAGTAAGGTGCGAGTTAGTGAGGTGGGTGTGAATGTGGTGAGATGTGAGGTGTGAGTGGGTGTGGTGTGGTGGGAGTGAGTAAGGTGTGACTGAGTATAGTGTGATGTGGAAGTGAGTCAGGTGTAAGGTGAGAGTGAGTGGGCATGACTGGGGTGGTGTGAGATGTGACTGGTGTGGTGTGAGGTGGGAGTGAGTGGGGTGGGAGTGAGGAGGTTGCAAGTCTTGTAAGCTTATGTTTGGTGTGTTGACTGTGTCCATATTGTTGCCTCCTTCTTGACCACAGGCTTTCGGCTTGAATGACCCAGAAAAACTACTGCTGAGAAGACACATCGTCTTCCTAGAAGTAAGTCAGGAAGTCGGGAGCAATACTGATAGTGTAAATTAAAAAAACAGACAGACCCAGACAGGCAGACAGGTAGATACCCCAGGCAGAGAGACACCCCAGACAGACCCAGACAGGCAGATACCCCAGGCCCAGACAGTCAACCAGATAGATATCCCAGACAAATAGACAGATAGATACCCCCAGACAGGTATCAGGCATACCCAGACAGGCAGACAGATAAGCAGACAGACAGGCAAATAGACATCCTAGACAGGAAGACAGATAGACACACCAGACTGGCAGACATATCCAGACAGGAAGAAAGATAGACATCCCAGACAAGCAGACAGACAGACGGGAGGACGGTGACTGTTTCCTACATCCCAGCTGCCAGCCAGCCTGTTGGTTGCTTTTTAGTCTAGTGGCAACAAACGAGGTCTGTCTGGAGACTGCAAGAATTGACAGATGTCACATTCTGTCTACAAAAACAACAAAACAACAACAACAATAGTTGTTATTATTACTATATATGTACATATGAAATAATAATAATAATTATTATTATTATTTCAGTTAACAATCCACGTACAAGGGCTTTCTCTCACTTAGCACATTTATCATTATTATTATTATTATTGTTATTATTACTATTATTATTATTATTGTTATTACTATTATTATTGACATCTTTAGCAACAAATTAAGCATAGAGATACAGAGAACACGGCCCTTAAGTCTGAAGCACAACTATTACGAGTAAGTCTATCTTATTGTTTTATGTGTATATATATATACTTACATATATTCATCTGTATTGAGAGGAAGGAGGGGCGTATGCACCAACATCACACTGAGTTGAGGCAGATTAACGATAGCTCTATGGGAACACACACTGGACTAACATCACACTAGCTTGAGACAGGTTGACAATTGCTCTTGTGGATACACACTGGACCAACACCAACTGGGTTGCAGTAGGTTGAGAATAGCTCTATGGGGACACACTCCGGACCAACATCACACTGGTTTGAGGCAGGTCGAAGTAGGTTGACAATAGCTCTATGGGGACACACTCTGGACCAACATCACACTGGGTTGAGGCAGGTTGAAGTAGGTTGACAATACTCTATGGGACCACACACTGGACCAACATCAGACTGGTTTGAGGCAGGTTGAAGTAGGTTGACAATACTCTATGGGACTACACACTGGACCAACATCACACTGGTTTGAGGTAGGTTGAAGTAGGTTGACAATACTCTATGGGACCACACACTGGACCAACATCACACTGGGTTGAGGCAGGTTGAAGTAGGTTGACAACACTCTATGGGACCACACACTGGACCAACATCACACTGGTTTGAGGTAGGTTGAAGTAGGTTGACAATACTCTATGGGACTACACACTGGACCAACATCACACTGGTTTGAGGCAGGTTGAAGTAGGTTGACAACACTCTATGGGACCACACACTGGACCAACATCACACTGGTTTGAGGTAGGTTGAAGTAGGTTGACAATACTCTATGGGACCACACACTGGACCAACATCACACTGGGTTGAGGCAGGTTGAAGTAGGTTGACAATACTCTATGGGACTACACACTGGACCAACATCACACTGGTTTGAGGTAGGTTGAAGTAGGTTGACAATACTCTATGGGACCCCACACACTGGACCAACATCACACTGGGTTGAGGCAGGTTGAAGTAGGTTGACAACACTCTATGGGACCACACACTGGACCAACATCACAATGGTTTGAGGTAGGTTGAAGTAGGTTGACAATACTCTATGGGACTACACACTGGACCAACATCACACTGGGTTGAGGCAGGTTGAAGTAGGTTGACAACACTCTATGGGACCACACACTGGACCAACATCAGACTGGTTTGAGGCAGGTTGAAGTAGGTTGACAATACTCTATGGGACTACACACTGGACCAACATCACACTGGTTTGAGGTAGGTTGAAGTAGGTTGACAATACTCTATGGGACCACACACTGGACCAACATCACACTGGGTTGAGGCAGGTTGAAGTAGGTTGACAACACTCTATGGGACCACACACTGGACCAACATCACACTGGTTTGAGGTAGGTTGAAGTAGGTTGACAATACTCTATGGGACTACACACTGGACCAACATCACACTGGTTTGAGGCAGGTTGAAGTAGGTTGACAACACTATGGGACCACACACTGGACCAACATCACACTGGTTTGAGGTAGGTTGAAGTAGGTTGACAATACTCTATGGGACCACACACTGGACCAACATCACACTGGGTTGAGGCAGGTTGAAGTAGGTTGACAATACTCTATGGGACCACACACTGGACCAAGACCACACACTGGACCAACATCACACTGGTTTGAGGTAGGTTGAAGTAGGTTGACAATACTCTATGGGACCACACACTGGACCAACATCACACTGGGTTGAGGCAGGTTGAAGTAGGTTGACAATACTCTATGGGACCACACACTGGACCAACATCAGACTGGTTTGAGGTAGGTTGAAGTAGGTTGACAATACTCTATGGGACTATATACACACTGGACCAACATCACACTGGGTTGAGGCAGGTTGAAGTAGGTTGACAATAGCTCTATGGGGACACACACTGGACCAACATCATACTGGTTTGAGGCAGGTTGAAGTAGGTTGACAATACTCGATGGGACCACACACTGGACCAACATCATACTGGTTTGAGGTAGGTTGACAATACTCTATGGGACCACACACTGGACCAACATCACACTGGTTTGAGGCAGGTTGAAGTAGGTTGACAATACTCGATGGGACCACACACTGGATTGTGTTGAGGCATGTTGAAGTGCCAATAATATTTTCCTCTCCCGTGCATGGTTGAATCAGTGATGGAGCTGTCCACCAGTGAGTACGTAATGTTTGTCTAGAGAAGAGAATAGACTATCATTACAGTATCTGTAAAAGCACTTAAATAAATCAAGAGTGCATTTTACTGCCACTCACGAAAATTGTAAAGTTTTAATTTAGCACATGGAAAAGCTAACTTGTCTCGTTAACGGGAATTGTCCAGTCCACTTTAAGGATTGTATTCCACCTAATGGCGTACGTTAGCTAACCTTCCCCCCCTTTTTTCTTCTTCCTGATCCGTCCTCAGGTGTTTGCACGTAATCAGATGAGATAGAATCCCGCCGGGTTAGCTGCTTAAAAAAGTCTAATGGTTATGTGATCTCTCTAATTATTGGTGATTATGGCTCCGCCCACTCTGGCTTTACGGTTGAGGGTCATGCCGGAGCCGGCAATAATTGAGCAGTTATAGTCGGCCATTGTCGATTAGTTCTTTGTCAAGCACACCACAGGTTGATCTCCGCGGTGATAAGTACAATAATCTCTGCCCATGTTCATGTTATGTCTGTCTAAGGCAACTGGAACTAACCATCTGCCCACGTGCATTCGATGTCCAGATGATGAAAGTGAAAGAAGATGAAACGAAAACAGTCACATACACACGGCTAGTTGCGTATTGCATTCAACCTGCCTCAACCCGATGTTTCTAGAACTGTGTTGCTAAGACAAGATGGAAAGCAATAACTCTTTTCCCACAATGCTCTGCTTGTCTCGCTGCCATGTTTGGTAATGCTGTGTGCACATGTGTGTGGTGTGCATGTGACACTTGAGGTGTAATAGTGATGTTGTCACCTAGGTAATAACCTTCATCACCATCCCTACATGGTGTCTCTGTAGGACTCGGTGTAGAATAGTGGACAGGCTAACCCACAGGCTTCTGCCATTTGTGAATGCCACATGATTGTATGTACTCAAGATGGAAGTGTTTTTATCTTCTCCATGGAGAGAGAGAGAGGTGATGTACATGTTGAGGCTGGACTGAGATTCACCTTCCCACACAACCCATCACACTGAAGCAGTTTTACAATGGAAGTCTAGCTATATAGTCTGCCATGCTAGTTGGTGTGTAGTCCTACCTGTACTGCCATGCTAGTTGGTGTGTAGTCCTACCTGTACTGCCATGCTAGTTGGTGTGTAGTCCTACCTGTACTGCCATGCTAGTTGGTGTGTAGTCCTACCTGTACTGCCATGCTAGTTGGTGTGTAGTCCTACCTGTACGGTCATGCTAGTTGGTGTGTAGTCCTACCTGTACTGTCATGCTAGTTGGTGTGCATTCCTATCTGTACTGCCATGCTAGTTGGTGTGCATTCCTACCTGTACTGCCATGCTAGTTGGTGTGTAGTCCTACCTGTACTGCCATGCTAGTTGGTGTGTAGTCCTACCTGTACTGCCATGCTAGTTGGTGTGTAGTCCTACCTGTACTTCCATGCTAGTTGGTGTGTAGTCCTACCTGTACTGCCATGCTAGTTGGTGTGTAGTCCTACCTATACTGCCATGCTAGTTGGTGTGTAGTCCTACCTGTACTGCCATGCTAGTTGGTGTGTAGTCCTCCATGTACTGCCATGCTAGTTGGTGTGTAGTCCTACCTGTACTGCCATGCTAGTTGGTGTGTAGTCTTACCTGTACTGCCATGCTAGTTGGTGTGTAGTCCTACCTGTACTGCCATGCTAGTTGGTGTGTAGTCCTACCTGTACTGCCATGCTAGTTGGTGTGTAGTCCTGCCTGTACTGCCATGCTAGTTGGTGTGTAGTCCTACCTGTACTGCCATGCTAGTTGGTGTGTAGTCCTACCTGTACTGCCATGCTAGTTGGTGTGTAGTCCTACCTGTACTGCCATGCCAGTTGGTGTGTAGTCCTACCTGTACTGCCATGCTAGTTGGTGTGTAGTCCTACCTGTACGGTCATGCTAGTTGGTGTGTAGTCCTACCTGTACTGTCATGCTAGTTGGTGTGCATTCCTATCTGTACTGCCATGCTAGTTGGTGTGCATTCCTACCTGTACTGTCATGCTAGTTGGTGTGTAGTCCTACCTGTACTGTCATGCTAGTTGGTATGTAGTCCTACCTGTACTGCCATGCTAGTTGGTGTGCATTCCTACCTGTACTGCCATGCTAGTTGGTGTGTAGTCCTACCTGTACTGTCATGCTAGTTGGTGTGCATTCCTACCTGTACTGCCATGCTAGTTGGTGTGTAGTCCTACCTGTACTGTCATGCTAGTTGGTGTGTAGTCCTACCTGTACTGTCATGCTAGTTGGTGTGCATTCCTACCTGTACTGCCATGCTAGTTGGTGTGTAGTCCTACCTGTACTGTCATGCTAGTTGGTGTGTAGTCCTACCTGTACTGCCATGCTAGTTGGTGTGTAGTCCTACCTGTACTGCCATGCTAGTTGGTGTGTAGTCCTACCTGTACTGCCATGCTAGTTGGTGTGTAGTCCTATCTGTACCGCCATGCTAGTTGGTGTGTAGTCCTACCTGTACTGCCATGCTAGTTGGTGTGTAGTCCTACCTGTACTGCCATGCTAGTTGGTGTGTAGTCCTACCTGTACTGTCATGCTAGTTGGTGTGCATTCCTACCTGTACTGTCACGCTAGTTGGTGTGCATTCCTATCTGTACTGCCATGCTAGTTGGTGTGCATTCCTACCTGTACTGTCATGCTAGTTGGTGTGTAGTCCTACCTGTACTGTCATGCTAGTTGGTATGTAGTCCTACCTGTACTGCCATGCTAGTTGGTGTGCATTCCTACCTGTACTGCCATGCTAGTTGGTGTGCAGTCCTACCTGTACTGCCATGCTAGTTGGTGTGTAGTCCTACCTGTACTTCCATGCTAGTTGGTGTGTAGTCTTACCTGTACTGCCATGCTAGTTGGTGTGTAGTCCTACCTGTACTGCCATGCTAGTTGGTGTGTAGTCCCTGTACTGTCATGCTAGTTGGTGTGCATTCCTATCTGTACTGCCATGCTAGTTGGTGTGTAGTCCTACCTGTACTGCCATGCTAGTTGGTGTGCATTCCTACCTGTACTGCCATGCTAGTTGGTGTGCAGTCCTACCTGTACTGCCATGCTAGTTGGTGTGCAGTCCTACCTGTACTGCCATGCTAGTTGGTGTGCATTCCTACCTGTACTGTCATGCTAGTTGGTGTGTAGTCCTACCTGTACTGCCATGCTAGTTGGTGTGTAGTCCTACCTGTACTGCCATGCTAGTTGGTGTGTAGTCCTACCTGTACTGCCATGCTAGTTGGTGTGTAGTCCTACCTGTACTGCCATGCTAGTTGGTGTGTAGTCCTACCTGTACTGCCATGCTAGTTGGTGTGTAGTCCTACCTGTACTGCCATGCTAGTTGGTGTGTAGTCCTACCTGTACTGCCATGCTAGTTGGTGTGTAGTCCTACCTGTACTGCCACGCTAGTTGGTGTGTAGTCCTACCTGTACTGCCATGCTAGTTGGTGTGTAGTCCTACCTGTACTGCCATGCTAGTTGGCATCCTACCTGTACTGCCATGCTAGTTGGTGTGTAGTCCTACCTGTACTGCCATGCTAGTTGGCGTCCTACCTGTACTGCCATGCTAGTTGGTGTATAGTTCAATTAGTAGTTGAAGTAGCTATCTCGAAAACAAAAAAGTTCTGAGGGGCCCCAGAACTCTCGAGTCAACCCTGCATGCTATGTCCATTATGTAGGTGAACAGTGTGTATACATACATACATTGTTCCCCAGTTAAGTATGCAATAGCAGGGAAACTTGTTATCTTAGTATCGTGAAGAATTGGCCAATAGCAGCGAGGCAAGGAGCACATATTTGGCCATGCTCCCCTTACGAGGAATATTTGGCCATGCCCCCCTCAGTGAGGTAAGGAGCACATATTTGGCCGTGCCCCCCTCAATAAGGAAAGGAGCAGATATTTGGCTATGCCCCCTCAGCGATGCAAGGAGCAGATATTTGGCTGTACCCCCCTCAGTGAGGAAAGGAGCAGACATTTGGCCATGCCCCCCTCAGCGATGCAAGGAGCAGATATTTGGCTGTACCCCCCTCAGTGAGGAAAGGAGCAGACATTTGGCCATGCCCCCCTCAGCGAGAAGCACATATTTGGCCATGCCCCCCTCAATAAGGAAAGGAGCAGGTATTTGGCCGTGCCCCCCTCAGCGAAGGAGCAGATATTTGGCCGTAACCCCCTCAATAAGGAAAGGAGCAGGTATTTGGCCGTGCCCCCCTCAGCGAAGGAGCAGATATTTGGCTGTACCCCCCTCAGCGAGGAAAGGAGCAGACATTTGGCCATGGCGAGAAGCACATATTTGGCCATGCCCCCCTCAATAAGGAAAGGAGCAGGTATTTGGCCGTGCCCCCCTCAGCGAAGGAGCAGATATTTGGCCGTGACCCCCTCAGTGAGGAAAGGAGCAGATATTTGGCCGTGCTCACTTCCTTTTAGAACTAAAGTTATCCACACTAGTGTGGAATCAATTTGTAGTTACAATAAAACCACACCCACCAATTGGTCACCCATGTGTCACCTTATATACGTATTAGGTGAGTGGGTGTGTAATATTTTTTTGAATCTTCAAATTTGGCTCTAATTTATTTTTTTGGTTTTGCCAATTTCCAATTTGTAATCTGATTTCGAAAGTTCAACCATCGGCTAGCCCAAGCCTCCTTAGAGACAAGAATTCTAGCCCAGTGGACTCACTGGACCAACTCACAACAACCAGAAGGCCTCCTTAGAGACAAGAATTCTAGCCCAGTGGACTCACTCACCAACTCACAACAACCAGAAGGAGGACCAGAACATTTTTGTGCATTTAACATTTTACGCTAATGTTTCAAGGGTTTCAAGGGTCTCAAAATATGTTGCCTTCTTGTGTGTGCTTTCCAATGCTATTTGCATATTTAGTAGTGTTGCAACCAACTATGGCAGCAATAGCACAAGTTATAATTTTTTAAATTACTAAAACAGTTCTACAATACAAATGGGCATATTAATAAAATGGGCATATTAAAAAATGGGCATATTAATAGCCGCACAAATTAATTCGGTGGTCAATGGGTTAATATGAGTCTCGTCATTTCTGCTGGGTGGAGTCTCACATGTGCTACAAAATGAACGTGTGAATCTTGTTGTTATGACATGCACAGCCACCACCCAGCATTGCATCATCACAATGACATCATCAGTATATGTGATGGTATTTTGAAGAGTGTGGTTACTGCAGCTGTATTATTTGCCGATGTTTTAGGATCACATGATAAAGAAGGCGGAGGCTTTCCAAAGGACTGTCAAGGAACTCGAAAAGCAGCTGTCCAGCACCAATCCTGGTGTCATCTCCAGCATGCCCCCCCCATCCCTGGTAAGTGAGGTTGGATGTCGGTTTTGCTAATACAAGTTAGTCGAGGGTGGACAAGTTGGTAGGGAATGGAAAAGTTAGAAGGGTGGTGGACAAGTTGGTAAGGGTGTGACAAGTTAGTAGGTGGTGGATAAAGGGGGTGGAAAAGTTGGTAAGGGATGGAAAAGTTGGCAGGGGGTTAGAAAAGTTGGTAAGGGGTGGACAAGTTGGTAGGGGTGGACAAGTTGGTAAGGGCTGCATAAGTTGGTATATAGGGGGTGGACAATTTGGTAGCAAGTTGGTAGGGGTGAAAAAGTTGGTAAGGGGTAAGAAAAGTTTGTAAGGGGTGGAAAAGTTGGTAGGGGTGAAAAAGTTGGTAAGGGATGAACAAGTTGGTAAGGGGTGATAAAGTTGGTAGGGGTGGACAAGTTGGTAGGGGGTGGAAAAGTTGGTAGGGGTGAAAAAGTTGGTAAGGGATGAACAAGTTGGTAAGGGGTGGTAAGGGGTGGTAAAGTTGGTAGGGGTGGACAAGTTGGTAGGGGGTGGAAAAGTTGGTAAGGGTCGAACTAGCTCTTATTTTACATAGCAAACTTGCAAATTTAATAATAACGCAAGTATATAGTAACACAAGTAAGTTTATAATAAAAGTAGGTTTTTGATTATAGCAAAAGTAAGTTTAATTATAAGTAGGTTTTATTAAAATACATTTATTATAATACAAGTAAAGATAGATTTAACTGTAACATTAGATTTGTGAATTTTGAGTTCAGCCATCTTATCTCCTTATCTGGGGTCCAGTTGGGATTGTCACTAGACACCACTTTACAACAAAACCTTAGGGTTGGGAGAGCGAGGGGGAAAGAGGGGGTTAATGAGAGCTAGTCCAAACCATCTCCCTAAAAGTGCTCCAGGGAGCATGTATAATCAAATCAGAGTGAATGTGTATAAAAACTGCATTTAACCCTCTAAGTCTTGGTTAAAATTGTTTTTAACCAATCAGGTGATTTGTCAAAATGACCCATGTGTAAAAAAAAAAAATTTTTTTTTGCCATCCCGACAAATAAGGATTGTGTATTCCATAGGGTGATATGATTATGAATGATGGCGGGGACATCAGCACAGTTACTTGACTAAGCTAACATGAATGATGGAGGACACATCAGCACAGTTACTTGACTAAGCTAACATGAATGATGGCGGGCACATCAGCACAGTTACTTGACTAAGCTAACATGAATGATGGTGGACACATCAGCACAGTTACTTGACTAAGTAACATGAATGATGGTTGGCACATCAGCACAGTTACTTGACTAAGCTAACATGAATGATGGCGGGCATATCAGCACAGTTACTTGACTAAGCTAACATGAATGATGGTGGACACATCAGCATAGTTACTTGACTAAGCTAACATGAATGATGGCGGACACATCAGCACAGTTACTTGACTAAGCTAACATGAATGATGGTGGACACATCAGCACAGTTACTTGACTAAGCTAACATGAATGATGGCGGACACATCAGCACAGTTACTTGACTAAGCTAACATGAATGATGGCGGGGACATCAGCACAGTTACTTGACTAAGCTAACATGAATGATGGCGGACACATCAGCACAGTTACTTGACTAAGCTAACATGAATGATGGCGGACACATCAGCACAGTTACTTGACTAAGCTAACATGAATGATGGCGGACACATCAGCACAGTTACTTGACTAAGCTAACATGAATGATGGCGGGGACATCAGCACAGTTACTTGACTAAGCTAACATGAATGATGGAGGACAAATCAGAACAGTTACTTGACTAAGCTAACATGAATGATGGAGGAGACATCAGCACAGTTACTTGACTAAGCTAACATGAATGATGGCGACATCAGCACAGTTAATTAAGCTAACATGCATTGACCTTTGACAACAACATCACATTTCTTGCATAGTTGCAAGTTTCGTCGTGCTTAAGGGGGGAGTCGACCATTTTGTGGGTTTTTTTAAAAACGTGTCATAACTATTGAATGCTTAATCCATTTCCAAAGATTATGGTCTCAAAATGTAGCTCATTCTAGGTGCTTTCCAATGACATTAGAATAATGGTGTTGCAATAAACTAGGACTGAAACATGGGGAAACCACAAAGGTCCTTTATAATGTTTAGATGCACTCCTGTACCCAAACCACAGGTCTTCAACACTTGCTATTTATGGTGATATTAGAGTGATCATAGATACCTCTTTTGAATTGATAGTTTTTTTAATTTTTTTAAAATTCACCCCAACATCCCCAATTTCATCCCCCCCCGGTCATATGCTGTCAGACTGAATATCTCATCAGAAAATGACTGGATTGATAATTTGTCAATTGAAAAGAAGGAGTAATGCAAGAGCTTTCATAATATATAAAAATTATTTACTACAGACAAAAATTGAATGAGTTACACGGTATCATGTGATGTCACTACATGAAATTACATTTCATAATAAATCAGTTTGAAAAGTGCATGATAGTAGCTTTAGAATCGCACTAGAAATCACACAGAGGTTCGATCAAAGTTGGGAACTGAGAAAGAACGTGGCATGCGCAGGAGCAGACGTTTGTACCCCACTTTGCGCAGATAGCGCGGAAATGACTGAGCGATATTTTAGCCAAGTTTCAAGTCTTGGCCATGAACGCTTATTATATTATGAACAATCCAACTTACTGCGTTTATTCAGGCTTCTTCTTGTTCATTGCGCCGAGTTGCAATGAAATGGGAGGATAAAAAGTATCATAACTCAAGAATGGTTGACAATAAAATGTTGAAACTTGAAATGCAGCTAATTTAATAGTGAAGGTATAGATTGACGAAAGAAAAAAAAAAGAAGCCCACAAAATGGTCGATTCCCCCCTTAATTTCTAATTTCCTGCCTAGTATCTTCCTGTGCACATGTGCAGCACTTACTTGTCTTCATTTCTGGACTCGCATTCATTTACGATGACTAATCTCCCCCCCCTCGCCTGAGCTTTGACTAACAGTGCCATCATCTTCATGGACCAGTTTCTTCCTCTTCTCCTTCACTTCAGCGATGTACAGCTGCAGGTACATGTCACACAGCTTCACAGAGTTTATTCTGGTTGTCCTTACATTGGGGCAAGACAGATCCGAGTCATGTAGCACTTCCTGACCATCAAGTTGTCAATGTAGTCACCACCAACAAGGAGCTTCATCACACTTCCTTGCTCCAGGAGCTTCATCACACTTCCTTGCTCCAGGAGCTTCATCACACTTCCTTGCTCCAGGAGCTTCATCCACTTCCTTGCTCCAGGAGCTTCATCTACTTCCTTGCTCCAGGAGCTTCACTGGCACTTCCTTGCTCCAGGAGCTTCATCACACTTCCTTGCTCCAGGAGCTTCACCATCACTTCCTTGCTCCAGGAGCTTCACCATCACTTCCTTGCTCCAGGAGCTTCATCACACTTCCTTGCTCCAGGAGCTTCACCGGCACTTCCTTGCTCCAGGAGCTTCCACCATCACTTCAGGAGCTTCACCGGCTCTTCCTTGCTCCAGGAGCTTCACTGGCACTTCCTTGCTCCAGGAGCTTCACCAGCACTTCCTTGCTCCAGGAGCTTCATCACACTTCCTTGCTCCAGGAGCTTCACCGGCACTTCCTTGCTCCAGGAGCTTCACCGGCACTTCCTTGCTCCAGGAGCTTCATCACACTTCCTTGCTCCAGGAGCTTCACCATCACTTCCTTGCTCCAGGAGCTTCACCATCACTTCCTTGCTCCAGGAGCTTCATCACACTTCCTTGCTCCAGGAGCTTCACCGGCACTTCCTTGCTCCAGGAGCTTCACCATCACTTCCTTGCTCCAGGAGCTTCACCGGCACTTCCTTGCTCCAGGAGCTTCACCGGCACTTCCTTGCTCCAGGAGCTTCACCAGCACCTTCTTGCTCCAGGAGCTTCATCAGCACCTCCTTGCTCCAGGAGCTTCACTGGCACCTTCTTGCTCCAGGAGCTTCACCATCACTTCCTTGCTCCAGGAGCTTCACCGGCACTTCCTTGCTCCAGGAGCTTCACTGGCACCTTCTTGCTCCAGGAGCTTCACCAGCACCTCCTTGCTCCAGGAGCTTCACTGGCACCTTCTTGCTCCAGGAGCTTCACCATCACTTCCTTGCTCCAGGAGCTTCACCATCACTTCCTTGCTCCAGGAGCTTCACCATCACTTCCTTGCTCCAGGAGCTTCACCATCACTTCCTTGCTCCAGGAGCTTCACCGGCACTTCCTTGCTCCAGGAGCTTCACTGGCACTTCCTTGCTCCAGGAGCTTCACTGGCACCTTCTTGCTCCAGGAGCTTCACCAGCAACTTCTTGCTCCAGGAGCTTCACCATCACTTCCTTGCTCCAGGAGCTTCACCATCACTTCCTTGCTCCAGGAGCTTCACCGGCACTTCCTTGCTCCAGGAGCTTCACTGGCACTTCCTTGCTCCAGGAGCTTCATCCACTTCCTTGCTCCAGGAGCTTCATCTACTACCTTGCTCCAGGAGCTTCACTGGCACTTCCTTGCTCCAGGAGCTTCATCACACTTCCTTGCTCCAGGAGCTTCACCATCACTTCCTTGCTCCAGGAGCTTCACCATCACTTCCTTGTTCCAGGAGCTTCATCACACTTCCTTGCTCCAGGAGCTTCACCGGCACTTCCTTGCTCCAGGAGCTTCCACCATCACTTCAGGAGCTTCACCGGCTCTTCCTTGCTCCAGGAGCTTCACTGGCACTTCCTTGCTCCAGGAGCTTCACCAGCACTTCCTTGCTCCAGGAGCTTCATCACACTTCCTTGCTCCAGGAGCTTCACCGGCACTTCCTTGCTCCAGGAGCTTCACCGGCACTTCCTTGCTCCAGGAGCTTCATCACACTTCCTTGCTCCAGGAGCTTCACCATCACTTCCTTGCTCCAGGAGCTTCACCATCACTTCCTTGCTCCAGGAGCTTCATCACACTTCCTTGCTCCAGGAGCTTCACCGGCACTTCCTTGCTCCAGGAGCTTCACCATCACTTCCTTGCTCCAGGAGCTTCACCGGCACTTCCTTGCTCCAGGAGCTTCACCAGCACCTTCTTGCTCCAGGAGCTTCATCAGCACCTCCTTGCTCCAGGAGCTTCATCACACTTCCTTGCTCCAGGAGCTTCACCAGCACCTTCTTGCTCCAGGAGCTTCACCATCACTTCCTTGCTCCAGGAGCTTCACCGGCACTTCCTTGCTCCAGGAGCTTCACTGGCACCTTCTTGCTCCAGGAGCTTCACCAGCACCTCCTTGCTCCAGGAGCTTCACTGGCACCTTCTTGCTCCAGGAGCTTCACCATCACTTCCTTGCTCCAGGAGCTTCACCGGCACTTCCTTGCTCCAGGAGCTTCACTGGCACCTTCTTGCTCCAGGAGCTTCACCAGCACCTCCTTGCTCCAGGAGCTTCACTGGCACCTTCTTGCTCCAGGAGCTTCACCATCACTTCCTTGCTCCAGGAGTTTCACCATCACTTCCTTGCTCCAGGAGCTTCACTGGCACTTCCTTGCTCCAGGAGCTCCACCGGCACTTCCTTGCTCTAATTCTTCCAGGAACCGATCTTCTTGCACATCATAAAACATTTCCAAGACTTCAGACACCAAATAAACCTTATGCCATAGCTAAATAACAACAAACTACACATGAATGCATGCTTTTTAAAACTGCTGACTGAGCAATGATTGGAGCATGCCATTTTTTTCACTGAGCATGCTCAAAAGTAAGCTACCAGCGTCTAGGCACTGGACTCCCATTAAAGCAAAGCACTCACACTGCATACATCCACTCGGTTATTTTCCTTCCATTTATTTCTCTTTGTCCTCAATGGGACACAAAAGACCCAGGGAGGGTGGGACCAGGGGGAACTCGACCAGGAAGACCCAGGGAGGGTGGGGGGAACTCGACCAGGAAGACCCAGGGAGGGTGGGACGAGGGTGGGACCAGGGGGAACTCGACCAGGAAGACCCAGGGAGGGTGGGGGGAACTCGACCAGGAAGACCCAGGGAGGGTGGGACCAGGGGGAACTCGACCAGGAAGACCCAGGGGGAACTCAACCAGAAAGACCCAGGGAGGGTGGGACCAGGGGGAACTCGACCAGGAAGACCCAGGGAGGGTGGGACCAGGGTGAACTTGACCAGGAAGATCCAGGGAGGGTGGAACCAGGGGGAACTCAACCAGGAAGACCGAGGGAGGGTGGGACCAGGGGTAACTCGACCAGGAAGACCCAGGGAGGGTGGGACCAGGGGGAACTCGACCAGGAAGACCCAGAGGGAACTCGACCAGGAAGACCCAGGGAGGGTGGGACCATGGGAAGAACATGGGTACGGGTTTGGCACCCCATAGGCCATGCCACCCCCCAGGCTTTAAACTATGGCAGATACAGGGTTGCCACAGTAACATGGGTGCTCACACAACCCAGGGAAGGCAGGAGGATAAGGGTAATGAATGAAGGACCGCTAATTAGCTGATATTATCAACTGTTATTAAGTGTTAATTAATTAACCGTTAATGCCCACCTTCATTACAGCCCGACAGTGGCATAATGGTCAAGCTCCCTCTCTACTGGAGGAGGTGTGTCCCTGTCCCCTCCAGCTTCCACTGTGGCCAGTGCGTCATCCACAGGACGTACCTACTCTACGGGGGTGGAAAATCTGCGGGAGACGATCGGAAAATATTCCGTTTCGACTTTCGTAGAACTCGCTGGGAGGAGTTTTCCACGTACTACTACGAGTACTTTGCGATGGTGGTGGTGAAGGATAGGCTCCTGGTCGTCGGTGGTTACGACCCCGTGAAGGACAAGTACAGCAGCCGCGTGTCCGAATGGCAGGATGGAAATTGGATGAACGTGAGTGATCATTCTTTACCGACTCCCAGGTCCAACGCGGTGGCCGTCAGCTTCAGGAGCTGTCTCATAGTGGCCGGAGGTTTCAACGGGAAGCCACTGGACAGAGTGGACATTTTAGACATCGATTCCTCAGGCCAGTGGTACTCGTTGTCCCCACTCCCCCAGCCTGCGTACGGCCTGCAGTCGTGCGTCTTCAGAAACACCTCCAGGGAAAACGACACCACCCTGTACCTCGTCAGCACAAGCCTAGGGTGCGGCCTGGACCGACGCAGACCAGTTTTCTCCGTCTCCCTGAAGCATTTGATAGAAGGGCATGGAAAGTGGGAGGTGCTTCCCGACCCTCCGCTGAACAACTGCGGTGCTGTTACCGTGAAGGGCCGCCTTTTGGCGATAGGTGGTAACGACCAACATGCGACCAAGAAGGACATGTTCATGTACTTCCATGGAACCAACGAGTGGCTGAAGGTCGCGGAGCTACAGCACCCTCGGCACAGCTGTACCTGCGTGGCACTCTCGGACAGCAAGTTCGTGGTGGTGGGAGGGAGAGACGAAGAAAGTGAATACTCTTGCCTGGTGTACCAGTACGACGTGCGACAGAATTCATAAGTGTAGGGGTCAATTTTTAAACTATTTATTATTATAATCAACAACTCTCTCAAGGTCACTGGGGTCACTGGTATGTGCATGCACTTCCATTTTGTAAGTGCTAATCCATAATTCACTTTCTTGGTCTTGTTGCAGATGCTTGACAGAAATAATGAACGCCATATTATAATTATGTTGATATTATATATATATAATTATATATATCGCATTTGCTTAATTATTTTTGTGAGTGTTACATGTGTATCCTAGCAACAACTTTTTGAAATGTTAATGATTATCTGAACCGGTCTAGAACGTGCCGTCGAACTTGAGTCCCCGAAGACTCGTCCTCTTTCTTTTCTTGCCCTTTCCTCTGTAGCTCTGTCCGCCACTTCTCCTGCACCAACACACACGCACATACGTCACACTCACTTCCCTGTCACACCTCACACATGCACACCTCTCTATCACACTTCACATACTCTCCCACACCTTCTAAGGCCCATCACAGCTTCCCCCACACTCCCACCCATCACATCCTTCACACTCCCACCCATCACAGCTTCGCCCACACTCCCACCCATCACATCCTTCACACTCCCACCCATCACAGCTTCGCCCACACTCCCACCCATCACATCCTTCACACTCCCACCCATCACTTCCATCACACTCCCACCCATCACAGCTTCCTCCACACTCCACCCATCACATCCTTCATACTCCCACCCATCACAGCTTACCCCACACTCCCACCCATCACACTCCCACACCTCTCCCCTGTCTCAAACCTTTTCCTTATCCGTCCTCTGTTGATATTTCCTCAGAAGTTTCTTGGTCAATACGCTCTTCCCTCTCGTTCTTCTCCTCTCGTGGGCGGTCACTCCCCCGCCATGCTGCACCACAAGAACAAGCATGACAATATTAGACCTCACAGTGCAGCCTTCCCTCCAATCACCTCAACTATTATATACACCTCACAGTGCAGCCTCCCCTCCAATCACCTCAACTATTATACACACCTCACAGTGCAGCCTCCCCTCCAATCACCTCAACTATTATACACACCTCACAGTGCAGCCTCCCCTCCAATCACCTCAACTATTATACACACCTCACAGTGCAGCCTCCCCTCCAATCACCTCAACTATTATACACACCTCACAGTGCAGCCTTCCCTCCAATCACCTCAACTATTATATACACCTCACAGTGCAGCCTCCCCTCCAATCACCTCAACTATTATACACACCTCACAGTGCAGCCTCCCCTCCAATCACCTCAACTATTATACACACCTCACAGTGCAGCCTCCCCTCCAATCACCTCAACTATTATACACACCTCACAGTGCAGCCTCCCCTCCAATCACCTCAACTATTATACACACCTCACAGTGCAGCCTCCCCTCCAATCACCTCAACTATTATACACACCTCACAGTGCAGCCTCCCCTCCAATCACCTCAACTATTATACACACCTCACAGTGCAGCCTCCCCTCCAATCACCTCAACTATTATATACACCTCACAGTGCAGCCTCCCCTCCAATCACCTCAACTATTATATACACCTCACAGTGCAGCCTCCCCTCCAATCACCTCAACTATTATATACACCTCACAGTGCAGCCTCCCCTCCAATCACCTCAACTATTATATACACCTCACAGTGCAGCCTCCCCTCCAATCACCTCAACTATTATACACACCTCACAGTGCAGCCTCCCCTCCAATCACCTCAACTATTATATACACCTCACAGTGCAGCCTCCCCTCCAATCACCTCAACTATTATACACACCTCACAGTGCAGCCTCCCCTCCAATCACCTCAACTATTATACACACCTCACAGTGCAGCCTCCCCTCCAATCACCTCAACTATTATACACACCTCACAGTGCAGCCTCCCCTCCAATCACCTCAACTATTATACACACCTCACAGTGCAGCCTCCCCTCCAATCAACTCAACTATTATATACACCTCACAGTGCAGCCTCCCCTCCAATCACCTCAACTATTATACACACCTCACAGTGCAGCCTCCCCTCCAATCACCTCAACTATTATACACACCTCACAGTGCAGCCTCCCCTCCAATCACCTCAACTATTATATACACCTCACAGTGCAGCCTCCCCTCCAATCACCTCAACTATTATATACACCTCACAGTGCAGCCTCCCCTCCAATCACCTCAACTATTATACACACCTCACAGTGCAGCCTCCCCTCCAATCACCTCAACTATTATACACACCTCACAGTGCAGCCTCCCCTCCAATCACCTCAACTATTATATACACCTCACAGTGCAGCCTCCCCTCCAATCACCTCAACTATTATACACACCTCACAGTGCAGCCTCCCCTCCAATCACCTCAACTATTATACACACCTCACAGTGCAGCCTCCCCTCCAATCACCTCAACTATTATATACACCTCACAGTGCAGCCTCCCCTCCAATCACCTCAACTATTATACACACCTCACAGTGCAGCCTCCCCTCCAATCACCTCAACTATTATACACACCTCACAGTGCAGCCTCCCCTCCAATCACCTCAACTATTATATACACCTCACAGTGCAGCCTCCCCTCCAATCACCTCAACTATTATATACACCTCACAGTGCAGCCTCCCCTCCAATCACCTCAACTATTATATACACCTCACAGTGCAGCATCCCCTCCAATCACCTCAACTATTATACACACCTCACAGTGCAGCCTCCCCTCCAATCACCGTCAACTATTATACACACCTCACAGTGCAGCCTCCCCTCCAATCACCTCAACTATTATACACACCTCACAGTGCAGCCTCCCCTCCAATCACCTCAACTATTATATACACCTCACAGTGCAGCCTCCCCTCCAATCACCTCAACTATTATACACACCTCACAGTGCAGCCTCCCCTCCAATCACCTCAACTATTATATACACCTCACAGTGCAGCCTCCCCTCCAATCACCTCAACTATTATATACACCTCACAGTGCAGCCTCCCCTCCAATCACCTCAACTATTATACACACCTCACAGTGCAGCCTCCCCTCCAATCACCTCAACTATTATATACACCTCACAGTGCAGCCTCCCTCCAATCACCTCAACTATTATATACACCTCACAGTGCAGCCTCCCCTCCAATCACCTCAACTATTATACACACCTCACAGTGCAGCCTCCCCTCCAATCACCTCAACTATTATATACACCTCACAGTGCAGCCTCCGCGCCAATCACCTCAACTATTATACACACCTCACAGTGCAGCCTCCCCTCCAATCACCTCAACTATTATATACACCTCACAGTGCAGCCTCCCCTCCAATCACCTCAACTATTATAAACACCTCACAGTGCAGCCTCCCCTCCAATCACCTCAACTATTATACACACCTCACAGTGCAGCCTCCCCTCCAATCACCTCAACTATTATACACACCTCACAGTGCAGCCTCCCCTCCAATCACCTCAACTATTATATACACCTCACAGTCCAGCCTCCCCTCCAATCACCTCAACTATTATATACACCTCACAGTGCAGCCTCCCCTCCAATCACCTCAACTATTATATACACCTCACAGTGCAGCCTCCCCTCCAATCACCTCAACTATTATATACACCTCACAGTGCAGCCTCCCCTCCAATCACCTCAACTATTATACACACCTCACAGTGCAGCCTCCCCTCCAATCACCTCAACTATTATATACACCTCACAGTGCAGCCTCCCCTCCAATCACCTCAACTATTATATACACCTCACAGTGCAGCCTCCCCTCCAATCACCTCAACTATTATACACACCTCACAGTGCAGCCTCCCCTCCAATCACCTCAACTATTATACACACCTCACAGTGCAGCCTCCCCTCCAATCACCTCAACTATTATATACACCTCACAGTGCAGCCTCCCCTCCAATCACCTCAACTATTATATACACCTCACAGTGCAGCCTCCCCTCCAATCACCTCAACTATTATATACACCTCACAGTGCAGCCTCCCCTCCAATCACCTCAACTATTATACACACCTCACAGTGCAGCCTCCCCTCCAATCACCTCAACTATTATATACACCTCACAGTGCAGCCTCCCCTCCAATCACCTCTATTATATACACCTCACAGTGCAGCCTCCCCTCCAATCACCTCAACTATTATATACACCTCACAGTGCAGCCTCCCCTCCAATCACCTCAACTATTATATACACCTCACAGTGCAGCCTCCCCTCCAATCACCTCAACTATTATATACACCTCACAGTGCAGCCTCCCCTCCAATCACCTCAACTATTATATACACCTCACAGTGCAGCCTCCCCTCCAATCACCTCAACTATTATATACACCTCACAGTGCAGCCTCCCCTCCAATCACCTCAACTATTATACACACCTCACAGTGCAGCCTCCCCTCCAATCACCTCAACTATTATATACACCTCACAGTGCAGCCTCCCCTCCAATCACCTCAACTATTATACACACCTCACAGTGTAGCCTCCCCTCCAATCACCTCAACTATTATATACACCTCACAGTGCAGCCTCCCCTCCAATCACCTCAACTATTATATACACCTCACAGTGCAGCCTCCCCTCCAATCACCTCAACTATTATATACACCTCACAGTGCAGCCTCCCCTCCAATCACCTCAACTATTATACACACCTCACAGTGCAGCCTCCCCTCCAATCACCTCAACTATTATATACACCTCACAGTGCAGCCTCCCCTCCAATCACCTCAACTATTATACACACCTCACAGTGCAGCCTCCCCTCCAATCACCTCAACTATTATACACACCTCACAGTGCAGCCTCCCCTCCAATCACCTCAACTATTATATACACCTCACAGTGCAGCCTCCCCTCCAATCACCTCAACTATTATATACACCTCACAGTGCAGCCTCCCCTCCAATCACCTCAACTATTATATACACCTCACAGTGCAGCATCCCCTCCAATCACCTCAACTATTATACACACCTCACAGTGCAGCCTCCCCTCCAATCACCTCAACTATTATATACACCTCACAGTGCAGCCTCCCCTCCAATCACCTCAACTATTATACACACCTCACAGTGCAGCCTCCCCTCCAATCACCTCAACTATTATACACACCTCACAGTGCAGCCTCCCCTCCAATCACCTCAACTATTATATACACCTCACAGTGCAGCCTCCCCTCCAATCACCTCAACTATTATATACACCTCACAGTGCAGCCTCCCCTCCAATCACCTCAACTATTATACACACCTCACAGTGCAGCCTCTCCTCCAATCACCTCAACTATTATACACACCTCACAGTGCAGCCTCCCCTCCAATCACCTCAACTATTATATACACCTCACAGTGCAGCCTCCCCTCCAATCACCTCAACTATTATATACACCTCACAGTGCAGCCTCCCCTCCAATCACCTCAACTATTATACACACCTCACAGTGCAGCCTCTCCTCCAATCACCTCAACTATTATACACACCTCACAGTGCAGCCTCCCCTCCAATCACCTCAACTATTATATACACCTCACAGTGCAGCCTCCCCTCCAATCACCTCAACTATTATATACACCTCACAGTGCAGCCTCCCCTCCAATCACCTCAACTATTATACACACCTCACAGTGCAGCCTCCCCTCCAATCACCTCAACTATTATACACACCTCACAGTGCAGCCTCCCCTCCAATCACCTCAACTATTATATACACCTCACAGTGCAGCCTCCCCTCCAATCACCTCAACTATTATACACACCTCACAGTGCAGCCTCCCCTCCAATCACCTCAACTATTATACACACCTCACAGTGCAGCCTCCCCTCCAATCACCTCAACTATTATACACACCTCACAGTGCAGCCTCCCCTCCAATCACCTCAACTATTATACACACCTCACAGTGCAGCCTCTCCTCCAATCACCTCAACTATTATATACACCTCACAGTGCAGCCTCCCCTCCAATCACCTCAACTATTATACACACCTCACAGTGCAGCCTCCCCTCCAATCACCTCAACTATTATATACACCTCACAGTGCAGCCTCCCCTCCAATCACCTCAACTATTATACACACCTCACAGTGCAGCCTCCCCTCTAATCACCTCAACTATTATATACACCTCACAGTGCAGCCTCCCCTCCAATCACCTCAACTATTATACACACCTCACAGTGCAGCCTCCCCTCCAATCACCTCAACTATTATATACACCTCACAGTGCAGCCTCCCCTCCAATCACCTCAACTATTATATACACCTCACAGTGCAGCCTCCCCTCCAATCACCTCAACTATTATACACACCTCACAGTGCAGCCTCCCCTCCAATCACCTCAACTATTATACACACCTCACAGTGCAGCCTCCCCTCCAATCACCTCAACTATTATACACACCTCACAGTGCAGCCTCCCCTCCAATCACCTCAACTATTATACACACCTCACAGTGCAGCCTCCCCTCCAATCACCTCAACTATTATACACACCTCACAGTGCAGCCTCCCCTCCAATCACCTCAACTATTATACACACCTCACAGTGCAGCCTCCCCTCCAATCACCTCAACTATTATACACACCTCACAGTGCAGCCTCCCTCCAATCACCTCAACTATTATACACACCTCACAGTGCAGCCTCCCCTCCAATCACCTCAACTATTATATACACCTCACAGTGCAGCCTCCCCTCCAATCACCTCAACTATTATACACACCTCACAGTGCAGCCTCCCCTCCAATCACCTCAACTATTATATACACCTCACAGTGCAGCCTCCCCTCCAATCACCTCAACTATTATACACACCTCACAGTGCAGCCTCCCCTCCAATCACCTCAACTATTATACACACCTCACAGTGCAGCCTCCCCTCCAATCACCTCAACTATTATACACACCTCACAGTGCAGCCTCCCCTCCAATCACCTCAACTATTATACACACCTCACAGTGCAGCCTCCCCTCCAATCACCTCAACTATTATATACACCTCACAGTGCAGCCTCCCCTCCAATCACCTCAACTATTATACACACCTCACAGTGCAGCCTCCCCTCCAATCACCTCAACTATTATATACACCTCACAGTGCAGCCTCCCCTCCAATCACCTCAACTATTATACACACCTCACAGTGCAGCCTCCCCTCCAATCACCTCAACTATTATACACACCTCACAGTGCAGCCTCCCCTCCAATCACCTCAACTATTATACACACCTCACAGTGCAGCCTCCCCTCCAATCACCTCAACTATTATACACACCTCACAGTGCAGCCTCCCCTCCAATCACCTCAACTATTATACACACCTCACAGTGCAGCCTCCCCTCCAATCACCTCAACTATTATACACACCTCACAGTGCAGCCTCCCCTCCAATCACCTCAACTATTATATACACCTCACAGTGCAGCCTCCCCTCCAATCACCTCAACTATTATACACACCTCACAGTGCAGCCTCCCCTCCAATCACCTCAACTATTATATACACCTCACAGTGCAGCCTCCCCTCCAATCACCTCAACTATTATATACACCTCACAGTGCAGCCTCCCCTCCAATCACCTCAACTATTATACACACCTCACAGTGCAGCCTCCCCTCCAATCACCTCAACTATTATATACACCTCACAGTGCAGCCTCCGCGCCAATCACCTCAACTATTATACACACCTCACAGTGCAGCCTCCCCTCCAATCACCTCAACTATTATATACACCTCACAGTGCAGCCTCCCCTCCAATCACCTCAACTATTATACACACCTCACAGTGCAGCCTCCCCTCCAATCACCTCAACTATTATACACACCTCACAGTGCAGCCTCCCCTCCAATCACCTCAACTATTATACACACCTCACAGTGCAGCCTCCCCTCCAATCACCTCAACTATTATACACACCTCACAGTGCAGCCTCCCCTCCAATCACCTCAACTATTATATACACCTCACAGTGCAGCCTCCCCTCCAATCACCTCAACTATTATACACACCTCACAGTGCAGCCTCCCCTCCAATCACCTCAACTATTATATACACCTCACAGTGCAGCCTCCCCTCCAATCACCTCAACTATTATATACACCTCACAGTGCAGCCTCCCCTCCAATCACCTCAACTATTATACACACCTCACAGTGCAGCCTCCCCTCCAATCACCTCAACTATTATACACACCTCACAGTGCAGCCTCCCCTCCAATCACCTCAACTATTATACACACCTCACAGTGCAGCCTCCCCTCCAATCACCTCAACTATTATATACACCTCACAGTGCAGCCTCCCCTCCAATCACCTCAACTATTATACACACCTCACAGTGCAGCCTCCCCTCCAATCACCTCAACTATTATATACACCTCACAGTGCAGCCTCCCCTCCAATCACCTCAACTATTATACACACCTCACAGTGCAGCCTCCCCTCCAATCACCTCAACTATTATACACACCTCACAGTGCAGCCTCCCCTCCAATCACCTCAACTATTATATACACCTCACAGTGCAGCCTCCCCTCCAATCACCTCAACTATTATACACACCTCACAGTGCAGCCTCCCCTCCAATCACCTCAACTATTATATACACCTCACAGTGCAGCCTCCCCTCCAATCACCTCAACTATTATACACACCTCACAGTGCAGCCTCCCCTCCAATCACCTCAACTATTATACACACCTCACAGTGCAGCCTCCCCTCCAATCACCTCAACTATTATACACACCTCACAGTGCAGCCTCCCCTCCAATCACCTCAACTATTATATACACCTCACAGTGCAGCCTCCCCTCCAATCACCTCAACTATTATATACACCTCACAGTGCAGCCTCCCCTCCAATCACCTCAACTATTATACACACCTCACAGTGCAGCCTCCCCTCCAATCACCTCAACTATTATACACACCTCACAGTGCAGCCTCCCCTCCAAATCACCTCAACTATTATACACACCTCACAGTGCAGCCTCCCCTCCAATCACCTCAACTATTATACACACCTCACAGTGCAGCCTCCCCTCCAATCACCTCAACTATTATACACACCTCACAGTGCAGCCTCCCCTCCAATCACCTCAACTATTATACACACCTCACAGTGCAGCCTCCCCTCCAATCACCTCAACTATTATACACACCTCACAGTGCAGCCTCCCCTCCAATCACCTCAACTATTATACACACCTCACAGTGCAGCCTCCCCTCCAATCACCTCAACTATTATATACACCTCACAGTGCAGCCTCCCCTCCAATCACCTCAACTATTATACACACCTCACAGTGCAGCCTCCCCTCCAATCACCTCAACTATTATATACACCTCACAGTGCAGCCTCCCTCCAATCACCTCAACTATTATACACACCTCACAGTGCAGCCTCCCCTCCAATCACCTCAACTATTATACACACCTCACAGTGCAGCCTCCCCTCCAATCACCTCAACTATTATACACACCTCACAGTGCAGCCTCCCCTCCAATCACCTCAACTATTATACACACCTCACAGTGCAGCCTCCCCTCCAATCACCTCAACTATTATACACACCTCACAGTGCAGCCTCCCCTCCAATCACCTCAACTATTATACACACCTCACAGTGCAGCCTCCCCTCCAATCACCTCAACTATTATACACACCTCACAGTGCAGCCTCCCCTCCAATCACCTCAACTATTATACACACCTCACAGTGCAGCCTCCCCTCCAATCACCTCAACTATTATACACACCTCACAGTGCAGCCTCCCCTCCAATCACCTCAACTATTATATACACCTCACAGTGCAGCCTCCCCTCCAATCACCTCAACTATTATACACACCTCACAGTGCAGCCTCCCCTCCAATCACCTCAACTATTATATACACCTCACAGTGCAGCCTCCCCTCCAATCACCTCAACTATTATATACACCTCACAGTGCAGCCTCCCCTCCAATCACCTCAACTATTATATACACCTCACAGTGCAGCCTCCCCTCCAATCACCTCAACTATTATACTACACCTCACAGTGCAGCCTCCCCTCCAATCACCTCAACTATTATATACACCTCACAGTGCAGCCTCCCCTCCAATCACCTCAACTATTATATACACCTCACAGTGCAGCCTCCCCTCCAATCACCTCAACTATTATATACACCTCACAGTGCAGCCTCCCCTCCAATCACCTCAACTATTATATACACCTCACAGTGCAGCCTCCCCTCCAATCACCTCAACTATTATACTACACCTCACAGTGCAGCCTCCCCTCCAATCACCTCAACTATTATATACACCTCACAGTGCAGCCTCCCCTCCAATCACCTCAACTATTATATACACCTCACAGTGCAGCCTCCCCTCCAATCACCTCAACTATTATATACACCTCACAGTGCAGCCTCCCCTCCAATCACCTCAACTATTATATACACCTCAACAGTGCAGCCTCCCCTCCAATCACCTCAACTATTATATACACCTCACAGTGCAGCCTCCCCTCCAATCACCTCAACTATTATACACACCTCACAGTGCAGCCTCCCCTCCAATCACCTCAACTATTATATACACCTCACAGTGCAGCCTCCCCTCCAATCACCTCAACTATTATATACACCTCACAGTGCAGCCTCCCCTCCAATCACCTCAACTATTATATACACCTCACAGTGCAGCCTCCCCTCCAATCACCTCAACTATTATATACACCTCACAGTGCAGCCTCCCCTCCAATCACCTCAACTATTATATACACCTCACAGTGCAGCCTCCCCTCCAATCACCTCAACTATTATATACACCTCACAGTGCAGCCTCCCCTCCAATCACCTCAACTATTATACACACCTCACAGTGCAGCCTCCCCTCCAATCACCTCAACTATTATATACACCTCACAGTGCAGCCTCCCCCTCCAATCACCTCAACTATTATATACATCCTCACAGTGCAGCCTCCCCTCCAATCACCTCAACTATTATATACACCTCACAGTGCAGCCTCCCCTCCAATCACCTCAACTATTATATACACCTCACAGTGCAGCCTCCCCCTCCAATCACC